>OX424545.1:19861995-20461995 GCA_949152445.1 Cerastis rubricosa
AGAAAGTCTGACAACCAGACTCACCAAGGGGTATCGCATGACCCAGTACTAACTGGGTTGTGGAGGTCAGATAGGGAGTCTCTCTATGTAAAATAGCATCAGCATTTAGTAGCATCCAGTTAGACTGGAAGCCGACCCGGACGTCTTTGGGAAAAGGCAGACCCTTGGGGATCCGTTAAAATTCAACGAAATGTTAATCATGTATACCTACACACAAAAGAAATAGGCTACGTCTCTGAGAGTTTCGCCACAACGCTCAAATGTATGTGCTAGTAGCAAATTAAGTATAAATAAAATACTGGATATCGCAAATAAAATAACAACAGAACTTCTTTTGACAGTGGTTATCCATAGTCTACCATTTTATATCCTGTTTATTGATGACTTTCTTATGCCTGCGGCTTCACCCGCGTGGACTTTGGTAATTGCTCCACGGAATCGTACTAACGGAATAAAAGTATTTTGTGTGTTATACCATAACTAAGAAAAGTAAGTAGTGTAGTGAGGAATGATTTGAGTATGATTATGGATAGGTATAAGAGTAGAGGCAGACCAAAGAAACGATGGATGGACTGTGTGAAGGATGATATGGCAAGAAAGGAGGAGTTTGATGAGATGACAAGTAATAGAGAAGTATGGATGAAGAAGACATGCTGCACCGACACCATATAGATTGGGATAAGAGCACGAGAATAATGACACGTTATAAATTTATAAACTATCTGTAGTCAAACATTCAATTTTTTTAGTATGAATAAGTAAAAACATCCACCCATTCATTTTCCCAAAAAATATAATAGTGGTAAGATAGATGCGTTTGATCAGTTGGTACAACAAACGAATTATAATATCGACAAATTTGGTAAGACGCGAACCCTACGCACATCCCTGTTTACCTCGTAGCGGCAATAATAGACACAGGTAATGGTTCTACAAACATGCAGGTTTCATTCGCGAAGCAACCTCGCGCAAGCAACCGTGCCTAGCTAGGCTTGCAGAATTATTCAAAAAAATATCTCAATAATATTATCTCATTTTAAATTTTAAAATTAAATCTAAATCACGTCTGACCTTACTTTTGAAATTTAAATTAGTGGCTGTGCTTCTATAATTTATGTTTTTTTTTTTAAGTGGATGACGAACTTTTCTTTTGCGGTTTTACGACAACTATTATTTAAGTAGTTTCGGTTTCATCTGGATTGTTTTTATTCGGTGAGTTTTTTGTTTTTTGATTATTTTGGGGAATCTATACGTTGCTGTAGTTTATTTTTTGAAAATTACATTCGGTAAAACTTGACGGACATACCACATTAATATTTTTTGCTGCAGAAACATCAGAATTACAAACGTATTTTCTATTCCATTGTTAACTTAAAATTCTCAAGGAACTTCATTAAAAATCATTTTTCTTGTCGACTATAACGTCAATAAAATTATCAGCAGGAAAAATCTGCTCACATTTTTCTTAATAATATTTGCCTCTTGGCAAAGCGTAACCATTTACTTACGTCAGATAGCATGGACACAAGATTCTTCAATGTCAAGCTCAATGGCTAGAGTCGTAATTGGTAGTCAGACAACCAGTCTAACCAAAGATCATTGTGTTACCCAGTAACTGTGTTGTGGAGGTCAGATTGGCAGTCGCTCAATGTAAAATATTGGTATCCATCCTCACCCAGTCAGACTGGACACAGCGCAGCTGGAAGAAGGCTAGATAGATGATGGCTAGACTAATTATTTAATTGCTCTGTATGGTGTCGGACGTAAAGAATATCACCAGCCCATATCTTCCCGTGGGTGTCGTAAGAGGCGACTAAGGGACTTGCCAGAGAATGGGCAGCAGCGTTCTCTGTGCTTTGTAACAACCGTACTGCGATCGCCAGCCCGCCTGCCAAGCGTGGCGATTATGGCAAAACCCCCCATGTTATGTCAATGTGGCGAAACTTGGGGAGGCCTATGTCCAGCAGTGGACGTCTGTCGGCTGAAATGATGATAAAATGATGAGACTAATTAAAACTATTGACGTAATATTTTTCCGTAAATATGGCTGGTGCAGGTTCCACCATATGCCGTTGAATTCCTGTAATTTGCACTAGCTGTACGCGCCGCTGCGTTTACGTGACGATTCACGTTCGTTACGTAAACGACAGTCATGGTATATTTTAAACTAGCATATGGCCACGGCATCGCCCGTGTTTTGTTCAGTAATTGTCCCATGGGATCGTACTATCAGGGTAAAAGGTATACTATGTGCTATTCCAGACTATTATCTATCTCTGTACCAAGTTTCATCCAAATCGATACAGTGGTTTTTGCGTGCAAGAGTTACAAACATCCAGACATCATTTCATCACTTCAGCCCAAAAGACGTCCACTGCAGGACATAAGCCTCCCCCAAGTGTCGCCACATTGACATTTTGGGGGGTTTTGCCATAATCGCCACGCTTGGCAGGCGATCGCAGTACGGTTGTTACAAAAGCACAGAGAACGCTGCTGCCCATTCTCTGGCAAGTCCTTTAGTCACCTCTTACGACACCCACGTGAAGATATGGTATGGTGCTATTCTTTACGTCTGACACCATACGGAACATACATCACTCATCAATCATCAATATTAGTGGGATATACCTACTCTACAACATCATACTTAAACTTGCTAGTTTTACAAAAGGTACCTGATCTTCACAACCAGGTATTACGAAGAATACTGGTTAGAAAAGTGTTTTTATTTTTCAAGTTCTCTCCAGTCCTATTTTTGTGCGTACGTATTTTACCTTGGTATTTCTTAATACTCGAAGTTTAATTATGCTGCATTTGAAGCTAGAATACAAATAGAATAAGATATCTTGTTTTGGTATAGTTTGACTTGATCTCAGAATCATCGTGAGATAGTAAGGCGGCTTTAATTCTAAAGAATTTTCTACTTTCCATTGGTAAACTAGTCTTTTTGTTAATTTTAAAGGGCCAATAATCTCTTAGTTATTTTTCCCTCTTATTTAGTAGTGTCGTTAATGAGAAAGAGGTTACTTATAAAAAAACCGGCCAAGTGTGAGTCGGACTAGCGCACAAAGGGTTCCGTACCAATATTTATAAAAAATCGAGCAAAAAAAAAACACTTTTTTGTATGGGGGCCCTTCTTAAATATTTATTTTATTTTGTTTTTAACCCCCGACCAAAAAAGAGGGGTGTTATAAGTTTGACGTGTATATCTGTGTATTTGTATATCTGTGTGTCTGTCTGTGGCATCGTAGCTCCTAAACCGATGAACCGATTTTGATAAAAGTGGTGTCGTTTGAAAGGTATTTTATTCGAGAGTGCTCTTAGCTATGTTTCTAATATTTGTTGTTATAGCGTCAACAGAAATCTATAATCTGTAAATTTCAACTGGCTAACTATCACGGTTTGTGAGATACAGCTTGGTAACAGACGGACGGACGGAAGGACGGACGGACAGCAAAGTCTCAGTAATAGGGTCCCGTTTGACCCTTTGGGTACGGAACCCTAAAAACGAAGTAAATAACACTTCGGTTGATTTCTAATTTGATGTTGTAATCTAAGATTGCATATTTCCTTATGGTTGTAGGTCTAATATGCCTAAAGGTTTGCATCACAAGTTATGTTATGTAATCCCTGTCATTTGCAAGTTGCTAAATATTATAAAAGAGAGAACGCTTATCAAGAAGTTTTTAGACCAGTTGTATTTACTCCTAATCTATTGAAACACTTGAAAATATATATTCCGATGTAATAAAGAATGACTAGATAATTTATGGCATTATTGCATCAACAATAGTGGATACAATTCTATGAATTAAACATGATAATATCGTATTATAAACTGACCCATTAGTTTATAATATAGAGTTGTTATTAATAAAATATCTACTGTCGAGTTAAACTCGGTCAAAGATAGACGACTAAAAGAGACGTACATAGGTATGGAAAAAAGAGATATGCAGTAAGAGAAGATAAAATGTTGTCCAGTAGCTAGGTTGTGGAGTTTAGAAGATTAGTTTGTTGCTCCATAAAATATTGGTATTTCAAGCAGATCCTGACAGTGTTGGGAAAGGAGACGATTACTTGAAAGAAATGAAACCCTTTAATGCAGAAAATCACCATGATACAACCAGAAATTGTTGTTTCTTCACATACTGGCTTCTAAACTAAAATTACCAGTTCATTGAAAACAGGCCATTAACAAGCAGAGATTATACCTCAAGTGTGTGATCAACTGACAAACCTACTAATCTTCTGAACTTAACGTGTCATCATAAGTGACGGATTTCCTAGGTTATGGAACTTGAAAAATTGAAGTTAGTACATGTAAGTGCTTACAAATTGCTTAGTCGGCAAAGGCAGTGTAGACCAGTCTCGGGGTAGGGGAGGAAATTGTCTTTGCAAGGTGGTTGCCAATAGAGAGAATAGATCGGGATATGTTGAGGACTCAGTCTAAACCTTAAGGATCTTATGTAAATTATGAATAAAAATGAATTAAATTATGGCCCTATACCAAGCAGAAGACTAAAGATTAATGATGATTCAAATTAAGTTGAATTGACAATGAGCTTTACATAATCCTCATATTATCAGATTTATGAATAGGTTAGTGGAACCTCAGAAATGCGCTATTGCACTTCCTATCCAAAGACAAAGTTCTAAAATGTCGTTTCACTGGCACCCTTCAAAATGCCAGGTTCTAAGTAAACAATAAAACATAAGGAGATTATTAGTTCACGTTGAATTGTAGGTTGTATATTTTCTTGTAACACTCTTCTTGTTATTTAATGCGATTGCAAGGCAACCGCACTTGACTGGCAAGTGCGGTTGCCTTGCAGTTGATAGAGTTGCACTATTTAAGTTAATCGTTAAAGAAAACTTATTTTGATATTTTAATACAGCTTCATTCAGCTTTATTTATCCATTTTTATTAGTACTTTTTCCAGTTTTTGCCTTACCAACTAATTTTTGCCTACAGCTTCGTTTGCGCGTAGTTTAAAAAATATTGAAGGGAAACTTACGACCGGGATCTTCTTTTTTTTTTCTTTTTTTTAGTGTAGTTTGTGCCTAGCCTGTCTCAGACTTTTTAAGCTGCTTCTCGGCCTCTGACTCGACTTTACAAGCCATCGAGAAATATGTCTTAGGCATGCTGGTTTGGCACGACCGGAATAAATAGTTTCCAATGTCGTTCCTGCATAGGTCATGGTTTGATGGATGAAAAGGAATAGATAGACAGACAGAGTAACTTTCGCATTTATCGTATTTTTTATAAATTGATTACAAGAAATAAAAATCTTAATCATTGAAAAGAGTAGGTACATCAAATAAAACTTAAGATTTCCTTAAAATCCCTCTCAATCAGAATTCGTAAGTTTTATATCAAAAACTTGTTAGATCACAAGTGCTTTGCACACAGTCTGTTTTGCATAAGAACTTGACTTAAACAAGATTTATTATTTACAAAATAATCCAAGTGAATTGAACTGGCAAGTAGTTAAGTACTTAAGCACCTATGTACCTACTTGTAATAGTCGCATTCAAACTGGAGAGTACTTATAAGCTCACCTTGACTTGGAAAATAAGGTACATACTTACTTTTGTTGGTAATTTAAAGTAAGTACTTAAGTAGTTTTAATTTATTATTTTCGTTTTTTGCAAATTTTAGCTTATGTACAGTTTTCCTGCATTATTCAAAATAGCAGTGAACATGGTCGGGAAAATATTCTTTAAAATTAATCTTGGTTTGCTCAGCCAAGTAAGATTATTTCGCCCTTACTATATCTACTGATTTTTCTGTCTGTTAGTTTAAATCAGTTTATTTCCTGTAAGAATGATTGATTTGTAGTATTCAGCATCCCATTTATATCGTAAGTAGGTATAGCTATTTATACGATAACTAGTAGGTAACTAATTAAATTACTTGGTGATTAATTATATCTTTGTTATTAAAAATTGCAGATGGTAAATATCATCGTTATTTTTCCTTTCCTCATTTTATTCTACTATTATCAACTAGCTTTTATTTATTTATTTATACAAATACTTACTGCACTTACCGTTTGCACCAAAGCGTGCAGGAAGCCAACAACATAACATTAGCTGAAGAAATTTACGCAATAATTAAGCTTATCTTTATTGCTGCTCGTAAACACATCGAGATCCGGTTCCTGAGCAATCAGGACGTTTAGCAGATTTATTGCCTGGGCTGTGGGCATATCGAGCAGTTTTGGTCATATGTGGCTTCCCTTTAGTGATTTTTTTTTCGGAATTAGATCATTAGTTCGGAAGATCACCCCTTATATCCAAACTAACAAAAATGTCCTCTTTTATTATTAAATACGTAATATATATTTTATACTTTTACTCACATCAAGTGTCCATGTATAATTTTGCAACATCATTTTAATATTTATAACCTATTCGGCCCAATGTCAATGAATGATAATGTTCTAAAACTGGGACACTATGCAAAGACTTGACCTCAACGTTTGACAATGTTTTCCACAGAATAGACATATTATACATGCTTGAAAACTTTAACAATTGCAACAAGAGCAATTTGTACATTTTGAAGATTTAATCAGACGTTAAGATATACAGCATGATTTTTTAGTCACTGTCCAAATTGGGACATTTTGATCTTTGGCGAAAACCCTTGAATACGTGTTTTTTCTTTTAGTATCACTCAATACAAAAATATTGAGATATCATGGACTGTGCCGCGCCGTGCGTAGGTACACGCGGGCTGGCCGCCCCCGCCCCATTGAATGTTTGCGCGGCAAGTGTAGTATTTTTAACGTTTAACTTAGTGACCAGGCAGAGCGGATAATTTTTTCGAGAAAATGATTTCTTATGAAAATATGAAAATTTCACATACCGATTTTTCTTTCAAAAATGGAGTTAGTGAATAATACCATACCATACCATACCATAATGCCTAGAAAAAATTTGGACGGTGACTAAAAAATCTTGCTGTATATCAAACAAGATGATTATGCCAACGTGGGAGTTAAGTTTCTTCAAATCATTTATTGCATCCATAATGTACATTTAACAGGTGGTCATATAAAAATAATAGACATAATTATGGACCCTGTCGGGCACAGCAAGTTTTAAATAAGTAGAGAGAGGAAGAGTGCTTCTCTAATTTTCTTTGTCAAAAGAAGAGTAATTATACAATTATTACGATTATTACAAGTATTATAATTTCGAATTATTTCATAACCTTTTTATAATTTTATATTTCCGTTTACTTGTTATTCATATTCATAATTTATTTTAATACTTTTACATCGTTATTGTTTTTTTTAAGGGATCCTTCAAGGTTCTAACATTTGCCCATTCCTTTGAATTTATTATCAGAAACTCTTACTCTTCCTACTTTACATCTATGTATTTATTAAATAAAACATCATTAACACTGATAACGGGATATTTACCATGTTTACTATTTGTAAGTTAAGTTCCCGATATTTCGGCGTTCTTGAAAACGCCATGATCACGGATATAAGCGCCGTGTGTGTGGTGTGTGTGTTTGTCAGTGTTAATGATAGTGTTTGTGACCATGACAGTTTAAAAACTTATAAAAAAAACATATTCATTAGACACAACAATTTACTTTTTTTTGCTTTGATTTGTCTACATTACAATTAAAGTAATTTAATATAACAGGTTACACTAAGCAGAGGCCAAAAGAGACCCAACATAAATCACGATACCATTTTGCAATACAACATATATTAAAAAGAATGTGTCTCATATTTATATATCTACTAGCTGTACCCCGCATCATCATTTCAGCCAAATGACGTCCACTGCTGGACATAGGCCTTCCCCAAGTGTCGCCACATTGACCGGTCCCGTGCGACTCGCATCCAGCGGATCCCCGAAACCTTCACCAGGTCATCGGTCCACCTAGTGGGAGTTTTTGTGTGAAAGAGTAACAAACATTCTTATAAACTTTCGCGTTTATAATATTAGTAGGATCTACCTAAAATTTATTTCCGAAAGAACTCCCGTTTACATATTTTAGAAAAAAAACTGCGTAAATGATTGAGAGAAAATTGTTTCTACAGTTTACAAGAATTTCTGCAATATAAAATTCATTTTTAAGATAATTGTATAGTTTTATGTGCAATATAATGTCAAGGTTTTTTTATTATTTAATATTGATTTTACTTTAAATTAGCCTAAGGGAATATTTGTTATATTATATTTCAAGTAGATCCGCATTAGATAATAATGTTAAATTATATTTGCACGCCCTAAAAAGGCAAAATATGCATGGTTTGTGCCTAAATCACTAATTTTAACAACAAAAAATATTCTTATTATTATAATATGGCTACGCAATTTAATTTTAATGTATTACAAGAAATCAAGTCAAGATGAAACCGATTAACTATTAGTTGCAAAAAAAAATGTTAAAAAGAGGTTTCCAAGTAATTAAATATCAATTAAATTGATGATCTTGTGGATCTAGTTTTTAGAACTACGGGCGTTAAATTACGTGAAGAATAAATGTGTGTGTAGACTTTGAGACCTACGTCAGTTTTAGAAGTAGGTATAATCAGGTTATAATGTTCTCACTGCTGGGACACAAATCTCCTCGTTGAGAGTCGCCAGTGTACCCACACAGGCCCCTCTTGGTTGATATCATAATTATTATGTTCGAAAATTTCGGTTCTAGAACATACCGGTTTCTTAACGTTTATAATATAGACAAGTGCGCAAAGATGTCCAAGTCTCCATTGAAATGTATTGTTTATTTAATTTTCTTACTAACTAACAATAGGTTAAGATCATACAAATTACATTTAATTATGGATCTATGGTCTGAATTCAATTAATTAACAATTATAATTAAGAGAATTAAATAATTTACAAGAAGAAAAGTGCCGACGAGCTTAAAAATATGGCTAGATCTGATTGGCTGCAGAAGGTAGAAAACAAAGCTTGGGAGAGGCTTATGTCTAGCAGTGGACTATCAAATGTCATTAGTAAAGTTATTATCAAACACATCTGGAGATCAAGATGTTACATGGTTGTCGAAGTAGGGTTTTTTACTTATTCAACCTGAACTGGGCTATATAAGTTTATCATTTTAATACTGCCTTTGCTGGGTTTAGACAAGTACCAAGTTTAAAAGCAAAAAGAGCTAAAGCCTCAAACAAAATGTATATCTGAGAACATTTCAGTATTTCTAGTCAGCAGAACAGTTTCATAACAAGTGCTTGATTGTAGGTTACTGCAGGTCGTTAAATGTATCGTTAGTATTGTTTTATAATAATAGACATTAAATTGCAATTTTATTACTTGCATTGTTATTCATATTAGGTAAGTGCATAAATAACGGCGATTATGAACTTCACTTACCATAAAAGGCAACTCTATTTCTTACTTATGGATACCTGAAATGGCGCAAAGTGACTGACCAGTAACTCGATTACCGATGTGGTGTCAATGTACCAATAACTTAGTTAACAGGGTTTTTTTAGGGTTCCGTAGTCAACAAGGAACCCTTATAGTTTCGCCATGTCCGTCTGTCCGCGGTTTAGCTCCAAAGCTATTGATACTAGAAAGTTGTAATTTGGCATGAGTATAGAAGTTAATGACACCGAAAAAGTGGTAAAATAAAATTTTGAAAAAGACAATTATTTAGAGTAGGTACCCTACATGTAAAGTGGGAATGATTATTTTTTTTCGTCCTTCCCATCTTGTGGGATATCGTTGGATAGGTCTTTCAAAAATATTACCTAGGGGTTTGTGAAGACCGTTTTTTGATTAAGTACACCGTTCGTGACTTATCAAGCTTTAAAGTACCAATTTTCGTTACAGTCAAGTGTCCCCCCTCTACCAACTAAACGGTTGTAGTTAGAAATTCAAATGTCACGGCAATAGTACCTTTATATAACGAAGTTTAAAGGAAAACTATCACACTTAAGTGGGCTTTACAAGTTTAAGAGTATAGTCGACCGATAATTGTATTTGAATAAAAAATTGCCTGATTTGTTTGAGCACTAGGCTGTTATAAAAACTACGGAACCCTACACTGCGCGTGGCCCGACACGCACTTGACCCGTTTTTTTTTCTCTTTCCTGCTCCGCGGCAATCTGTTGGTCACAAAAATAGGCCACTGCTCTGTCTGATACGAGTGTATCTGTTTAGGCTTTTTAGCTTGGTGAGACACTTCTCAGGTAGGGGTTTCATTCTATCCTGATGAATATATATTTTGGGTTTGAGACACTATGTCTCTTTAATCTTGTATGTTGAAGGCCTTGATCTCCCTGCCAGGGCTGCGGGACTGTTCGAAAGAGATACTGTGGCCCTGGAACACAAAGGGCTAAGAAGGAACATGGATGGATTTTAGTCAGTCAAGTCTGACACTCAATTCCACTCCGCCCAGAGCGGGAGTGGTCATTAGATGATTTCCCATCGGAAAGAAAAAAAAAGGAAAAAGGCCTTGAGCTCCACTGAGTTTGAGGGCAAGTTTACATAAATAATTAAGTAAGCCTAACAATTATGTAGCGTTTAGTAGGTAATTGATTTTCCTTAATTTTAAAGGATTAAAGTGCAAGAGCTACCGCGATTTTTGATGGTCGAACACTTTTGAACCTTTTTCATTATTTTCTTGCCCGAATCCCAGTTCATTTGGGGTCGGCGCGACTTCATCTTCCATACTTCACTTTTTAACAAGCTAAAATTCTTCTGGAAGCTATCAATTAGCTACTCCTCTCTCACAGGGAAGCGGCTGTGTCCCAATAGTGGGAAAGATATTGGCTAAACAGAAAAATAATTTAGTTTTTTTATTTTAATTCCATTTTATTGGTCATTTAGACCTGTTTTGCCTCTCGGCATAAATCTCGTTCAACGAACGAATTAGTCGGTGTAACTTGTTTACCTTGTAGGAGAAACTTTTACATAAGTTCAAATCTGTTACTTTTTTATGCTGGTTAAAAAATAAAACCTGATATTATGTAGCACTATGACGTTATTTATGATATTCTAATAGCACGTGTAGTATGTTAATTTTTTTTTTCTTAAAATCTCACGTGTTCGATCAAGGCTTCTTTTGAGAAATGATTTCATCAAAATAATTGAGGTTTGAGCATTTGGTGGTAAGTATGCTTACGCCGAGAGCAACAAACACTGCGTTACCGTGCTTCGGGTGACAGATGTCGGCGATAAGCTTAAGTCCATTGATGTGAGGCCGGCTTTGGGTTTCATCTCGATGGGTCTCTTGAACGCAAAGAATGTCGCAGTGAATTTTGCGACACAAGTTAATAGACGCTACTGAAAGTGTCAAACTCGTCGCCCAATTTCGTGGTGACTCAATTTAAATTGTCATCGACACGTTAAGAAGAAGTTGCAAATTTGAGTCCGAGTATTCGGAACATGCCCTGTATGGTGTCCCATCCCATATCTTCCCGTGGGTGTCGTAAGAGGCGACTAAGGGACTAGCCAGAGAATGGGCAGCAGCGTTCTCTGTGCTTTTGTAACAACCGTGCTGCGATCACCAACCTGCCTGCCAAGCGTGGCGATTATGGCAAAACCCCCCAAAATGTCAATTTGGCGACACTTGGGGGAGGCCTATGTCCAGCAGTGACGTCTTTTGGGCTGGAATGATGATGATGATTTGGAACATTACGGGCTTATTATGCTTGTATATGCTCAATGCTAAGCATGCAAACATGTGTGTAAAATCATAGATGTGCTCTCACCGTACTTAGGTCGCGAAAAAGTGTCTACATAACAATAAAGGCTGAAACCAATTATCGGACACGAATGACAGACTATCGGAACGGACGTAACCTTCGACCGTCCTTAAGCGGTTGGACGACCGATAGAAAGGCCGCTTTCCAACTGTGCACACTTTAGTCGATGTTCGGACACGTTTGATAGTTTGTTTCCGCCTTTAGATTCCATAAGTCGCCTGAAACGATATACAAGGTGAAAGAGAAAACGCTTACCATACGTACTCAGTATCAACGTTCCCATACATTTCGACCGTGTTGGTATTGCAGTCTTGTAGGAAAAAGCCGTTTGTTTTAAAAATTTCCGATGAAACATTTTGTAAAAAGTTCTGAATGATGTACTAAGTAAGTACGCGTTTTCGCGGTCGGTGGCTTTAGACCCCGTATACGGAATGCTGTGTGAGTGAGCTAGAGAGTACTATTCGAAACTAAACTTTCTAGTTGTACGGGATATCTTCTTTGATATTTCTACATTTCTAAATATATCCAGGAAGTTGCAAGTTTAGTTATAAACCGCAAATATCATTGTCAACGAAAAAGAAACGTCAACATTATTTGACGCAGTATCGTAAATATCATTGTCAAGGTAAACAGGTCTATCATTAAAACAGTGCATAATTATTATAGTTGTTTTATTCCATTTTGTATTTTTTTCGGTCCAGTAATCTAGTAAACAAGTATTTACCGGATATTCATCGAGATAAGGTATCATTAATAGTTGATGTTATGATAAAATCTTTGGATTATGTGAAGTTTTAATGGTAATGCAAAATTAGTTAAACCTATCATTCTCATTATTTGAAGGATTAGTAGAGTTTAAACATGTAGGTAATTTTAGATGACCACTGCACCCAGTGAGAGTAGCGTTGGCCCAGAGGTGGCAGCAACGACTTCCGAGCAGTAAGCCGTGGGTTCGAACCCAGGCAGGCGCATTACTTTGTGAAATTACACAATTAAATTATTTCATCACCGCTGCTCTCAAAAACGTTGAAGGAAAACATCGTGAGGAAACCGGCATGTCCTAGAACTAAAATTCAAAGACATGTGACATCTACCAACCCGCACTGGGCCAGCGTGGTGGATTACAGCCCACTCCCTCTCATAGAGAGGAGGCTTGTGTCCCAGCAGGTGGAACATTATAGGCTGATGATGATGATGACTGCACCAAGTGATCATTTGATCAATGATAAAATTAATATGATTTTTTGATCCTTTAAGGAAAATATATTTAAAAAAATGTTATTGCTTACCTCTACCTGAAGACGTTGATAAAGCACCAATATTCTTGGGAATTTTAAAAATCATAAAATAAAACCTCTTTTCATAATTTATAAGATTATGAAACACAACCTGCTAGGACAGCCAGCGGCCGATGAAATAAAATAATGTACTCCTATAGCAGGAACCTAGGAACTAACGCCGCCATGTTGTTTTCAATAAATACAACCTACAGCGAGCCTGTTAACTTCGAAAGGTTATAGGCAGCAGAGATGACCAAGAGATGAGAAGAAGAAGAAGATGCAAATTATTGGAGCATAGTGTACTTTAATTAACACTCAATGACCTTATCCAATTTTATTTATGCTAACATAATATATCAAAAAGGTGTCTCATATTAAAATTTAATGTTGTGTTATAGACCATCAAACACGGTAGGTTTTTCCACGAGACCAACTTCACAATCGTGAAAAATGATCAGCTGAGACGCTGTATATTTGATACCTAAATCTCAATCTTGGTTTATTAAATGACTGAGGTCGTGCGGAGATGTGCAAAGAGGGTAGGAGAAGAGATGCTGAGGATCTAGGTTGTCTCCAACGAAGCTATGCGGAATGCTTACTGGCTAGATCAGAGCGGAGAAGTACATATGTATGTACAGGTAGGCTACTCACGCCCGGTTTGGCGACCACCGCATACGGCTCACCGGCCGCTGCATACCACTCGTCTCTAATTCCCTCTCTACTGTGCGCTGTTGGCCTGCTGCCAAGTGCGTAGGCAGATTTGGTATCCTCTTCTCTCTCCTCTACTGTTGCCATTAAAGCTAAAAGGAGACGAAAAGTATTAATAACGAAATCCTTTTGGTAGTTTACACCACATCTCCACTATGCTCGTCCCGTTACAGCTTCGGTAGACACTTTGAACTGCATAGTGGTCATACTGTATTGTAGTAATTACGGAATTTCAATAAATATTAAGAGAATAACTACTACTGTTTCTGTTACTTCTGACGTGCACACCTTGCTAGTTATACATATATTTCTTATCATCTTCATCATCATCATATCTTTCTTATATTTTTTCCTACTAATTTCAATCAACCTGTCGCCAGATCAATCTCAGCTTGCTACACTTGCTTCTAAGAAATTACTAATTGGAAAACACTTCACATGTATTGGGAATCGCAATCGTAAAAAAAACAAGTCTGTAAAGTAATAAGGAACTGTAAGAAAACAGCACGCCATCTATATTATTGCTTTCAAAGAGTAACATGGGAGATTGTACCTTAAAACAAGGATCATCATCATCATCATCATTTCAGCCGAAAGACGTCCACAGCTGGCCATAGGACTCCCCATAGTTTCGCCACATTGACATAACATGGGGGGTTTTGCCATAATCGCCACGCTTGGCAGGCGGGTTGGCGATCGTAGTACCGTGGTCACAAAAGCACAGAGAACGCTGCTGCCCATTCTCTGGCAAGTCCCATAGTTGCCTCTTACGACACCCACGGGAAGATATGGGATGGTGCTATTCTTTACGTCCGACACCATGTAGAGCAAAACAAGGATACTGTATAAAAATTTTAGACCATGGTTTTCTCACATTTTGATGAACCAAGATGTTTTATCGCCACCAATCTGCCTAGCCTTTTCCCAACTATATTAGGGTCGGTTTCCCGTCTTAACAGATGCAGATAAAAACCAGTACTTTACATGCAGCGACTGCCTACCTTCTACAACCCATTTACTGAGAAACGGTACCCCTGATCGTTTCATAGAAAACCAAGTATTAAAGTGTCAACTCAACTACATTTCAGAAATAAAATGGCTGGCGTAGTGAAGCCGATAACCATAGAGCAGGAGTATGAGAAGAACCCAGACATCTCACCAGAGGAGATCAAGAAGTTACGCGACTGGCTCAAGACACAACCTCATCTGCCTGAGCAGCATCTCACAGGTATACACGCAATAGCACACAGATTTAACGTGGCAAGTTACTGTCAAAACGGTTTTATCTGTGAAAAGCGGTTTTGACAGGTTTCAATCAAAACCGGTATTACAATTCAACAAATGTACCAAGTTTGACATATCTCTGCAAATCTTGACAAGCAAAGCCACCTTGATCTGCAAACTTAAAGTGGTCATACTATAAGTCAGTTAAAACGCGTTTTCTGTATCATAAATCTGTGTTTAATTTTAGTTATTTAGAATCACTACAGCAAAACATATTTATAAACATATTTTAAATTACCTAAAATAGTCTTTACATCGCGTGCGCTGCGAACACTCTTGATGATAGAATAAAATAATGTACTACGACTTTGCAGAACACATCATTATTTACAAAAAGTGTCGCGAAATCATATTATTATTTCTAAATATTATATTTATGCTACAATAAGTGTTCTTTTATTTAAAAAAAAATAATTGGTATGCCGCCGCTAGAAAAGGCTCTGTATTTGTATCTTGGTATAATACTTTTCAAAATAAATTACTTAATATTCAAGACTGTTTCAATACGAGTTTAAAAATGTAAATATTAGAAAAAATTTGCGTGGTCGCCGCTCACCCTACTCAGCTAGCTAGCTAGGCAGCACCTTATGCGATGTAGGCGTCACTGGGGTACGGGTCGTACGAGAGGGAAATATTTAAACTTTCTTTATAATTTCTTTTTTTTGAGTAACCTGACACAAATAGAAGGGTTTATGTGTGTATCATATTTTTTTGTTAAATACCCGTGCGAAGCCGGAGCGGGCTGCTAGTATAATTTATGCCCAAGTATATTTATAATTTATGTCTTAGATATTAACCATCACGTTCAGTTCAAAAGTAAGATTTTATTAACGTTTTACTACTGATAGTAATCGCTCTTGGAGCATCCTATTCTATTGTTTATGATGTAAATTATCGTTTATAACTGTATAATTAACATAAATACTTGAAATGTCGTTAAAGGTCGTCAATGGGTAGGTATAGTCGTAACCCTAGCACTTGTCTTAGCACCAAGTACTGTCAACAATGTCACTCTAATTACGGATACCGTGGGGTATAGGCCTCACTTTTTTATTCCGTTCCTCCCTGTTCTGTTCGTCCCTTATCTAGTTGTTTCCCGAAAATATTTAGGACGGCCTTTACAGATATCATGGTGACGTCCACCGTCCACTGGGCCCGCGTGGTGGATACTGGCCCACTCCCTTCTGCAGAGAGGAAGGAGGACTGTGTCACAGCAGTGAGAACGTTGTAGGCTAATAATGAGGGGAAAGTTTTGTTTGGGTCTTTTAACATGGTATGGTACTCCTTCTGTTCTGACTTCACATAGTAAACGTATTGAATGCACGAAGATAGGTGACGTAAACCTCTCTTGTGACATTAAGTACAGTTTAACAAAGGTCCAGTGAGTGCAAGCGACTGCCGAGTATGAGGTCCTGGCCGGGTTCAATGGACAGCTCGACCAAAGTGTAATTGGGTTTGTCTATTAGGAATTTCTTAGTAGCTAATAGCAACAGAGTTTGGATTTGTGCCCAGTAAATGGCAATCGGCTCGCCACTTAGTACATGAGTCTTTAACATAAATGGTGAAATGTGTGTATGTTTAGGGTACATGCTGGACATAGGCCTCCCCCAAGTGTCGCCACATTGACCGGTCCCATGCGACTCGCATCCAGCGGATCCCCGCAACGTTCACCAGGTCATCGGTACACCTAGTAGGAGGCCTTCCAACGCAACATCTTTCGTTTCGCGGTCGTAATTCCAGAACTTTTCGGCCCCATCGGCCATCCGTTATGCGAGCAATGTGCCCTGCCCACTGCCACTTAAGTTTGGCAATTCTTCGGGCTACGTCGGTAACCTTGGTTCTCTTGCGGATATAGGGTACGTCTTCGCCTAATCATTCGGAGATCACAGGCCAGTGATGGTGTTGATGATGGTAAAAATTAATGTGCGTGGTACCTAAGCACATTTAAATACGGCCATTTGTACAAGCAAAGGTAAATAAAAGCATTGATGGGCATTTGTTATTGCTGAGCTAAGAATACGTAAGTACCAATAATTATAATTATTGTCGCTACGTCTGTCATAATGATTGTCTGCATTGCATCGGTCCTTTTTTTTTTTTTTTTTTTTTTTCGGATGGGAAATCATCAAATGACTTCTTCCGCTCTGGGCGGAGCGGAAGGGAGTGTCAGACTTGTACTGACTAAAACCCATCCATGTTCCTTCTTAGCCCTTTGCGTTCCAGGGGCACGGTATCTCTTTCGAACAACCCGCAGCCCTGGCAGGCATCGGCCCTCTCGGACCCCTTCCGATTTGCTGACATCTCCTTGAGGCGCGCGTGGAACACGAACGCGCCGTCGGCACGGTCTGTCGTCATAAGACGGACGGACGGTTTGATATCTTTTTGACAGTTTAATAATGTACTGGTCGTGAAGGTAATAAAAAATAATAGTTAGTGTATTGTTTGAAGTAAATGGAGCTCGACTAAGAGGACGCATGTAACGAAAACAATGTTGCTGTAGGTTTACTGAGTTTAATCAAGTTTAAAAGATTAAACAACTCATCACCTGCCTAGCCTTTTCCAAAACTATCTTGGGGTCGGCTTGCAGTCTAACCGGATGCAGCTGAGTATCAGTATTTTACATGAAGCGACTGCCTATCTGACCTCCTGCCTGGCTAGGCAGATTAAGAACTGCGCCTGTGGTTTACTCTATGTACTATGTTCTGTGTGTGTGTCTGTGACCATTAACGCGATTTATATTATTATCGTGCTATGATCCAGCTAAAGCGGCCATTTTAAGACCCCAGTTATAAACTCAAATCATCAATGAGTAGTCAGAGCCAGATATTGCAGCTCTCTATCAAGAAACTCGTTACTCCATCCACATCGACCTGTAAACTAAATTCCTCACTTACTTACGTATTTGGTGATGTTTCAGATGTAGACCTGGTGATCGTGTACCACTGCTGTAAAAAGAGTATCGAGGTGTCGAAGCAAGTCCTGGACCTTCACTTCACACTGAGGACACTATTTCAGCCGTTCTTCAAGGACCGAGTCTTTGACAAGAAAGCTGAGTTCGCCTTCAACACAGTGTAAGTACATTGACATTTAAACCTTGTGTTAAGGGTGCAATTAATGGTAACTGGGATATTATCTCTTGGCATTATAGCATTATAGCATGATCTGTATGATGTGGGACGTAAAGACGACGACGCACCATCCCATATCTTCCCGTGGGTGTCGTAAGAGGCGACTAAGGGATTAGCCAGAGAATGGGCATCAGCGTTCTCTGTGCTTTTGTAACAACTGTACTGCGATCGCTAACCCGCCTGCCAAGCGTGGCGATTATGGCAAAACCCCCCAAAACATCAATGTGGCGGGACTAGGGGGAGGCCTATGTCCAGCAGTGGATGTCTTTTGGGTTGAAACGATGATGATGATTATAGCAAAGTATTACTGTGTAATCGCTTTAAAAAAAATGGTGATTTGTCATCTTCGTGCTTCGGCAAGCACGTAAAACCAGCAAGAAAAAGTAAAAAATAAATAGAATTGACTTAAGTTTACCGAAATTCTTTCGCGATTATAACTGCGAGATGGTAACACAATGGTATTTCAATTGATGATGTATCCTGATATTTACAAAGTGAACAATTTCAACACCAACTTGCTAAATGACTTACATGAACAAAGGCTTATGAATGATTATACATTGCAATAAAGAGTGCCAAAAAAAGAGGTTCCTCTTCAGCTAGCCTCCCATACTTTCATTTCTTTAAGAAGGTTTTCTTCTCATCTTGCACGATAATAACACAAAATCTTTGTTTCATATTTCCAGATTATGTGCCCCCCTAGCCACCCCGACGGTGGAAGGCTACCGGGTGGTATACCTCCGTCTTCTGGACCCAGATCCTCGCAACTTCAACCTGATGGAAACCGTCAGAGCTTTCATGATGGTCTTCGATTTGTGGCAGTATGAGGAAGGGACCTGGCCTGGGTAAGTTCTTGGATGGCAAACGAAACACCGCCCGGTGTCACCTTCTGGAGCTCAGCAATGCTGCTTGGAGCCAGAAAAAGAAGAGATAGAAAAATTGGTTCACATAGAGGTCTACCGTTAATGTTCTTTGGTAATTTAAAATTGCATTAGGAGCCCAGTCGGACTGCACCAGTCAGACGCTGGTTATGAATTTGAACTGTATCCAGTGCATTGCTATGACTGCGCCGCAATACAACTCATTGCCAAAATACTCTTTCATAATTTTCCAACATTTTGAGGAGGATTCAGCGATGCCATGCGTTGCGGCGTGTTCTGGCTCTTTCGTCAACTGATGGACTGTGTTACCCGCGGGTCCAGTCAACCTCATACATTTTTGGATTGGTCAACTGGACCGGTTGACTAATCTGCGCAACCCCAAAGGAGAGCAGTCTTTGTTCAAGGTCACTATTGTGTAACTAGGGCTAGGTTGTCGGACAGAGTATTTACAACCAACAATAGGTGGAAAGAACTTATCATTTATTACTGTGACACAACCAGCAATAAGACGCTAATTAATTTGAATGATTGCATCTTTAACCGGGATCCGAATGGACGGATGGATAGGACGGTCTGAATTTTTTTTGACAAACAAGTTTATTGCACTGGCAACAGACATGCTTTGCCATGACTTATGAACTCATGATAAAAACTTACAAGTAAGTACTTGTTAAAGTGGTTTCGCAAACTTAAAAATAAAGTGAATCATTCGATCGCCTTGTATCAACCTTAAAATCCTACTAAAGTCTGTGAGGTTGTATGGATCAACTGGATGTCTGTTATTCGGGAAACACTCTTTAGCACAGAGATAGATAATAGGTTGGAATAGATACGTAAGATACTTTGTCCCTCCTTTGTCCTCCTAGTACGATCCAGTGGAACAATTACCGAACAAAACGCGGACATAAGCTAGTTTTTCTAAAGAAGAAACGAGCACTACGGGATACCACCTGAACTTGGTTGAGACCCGATCAATTCGTACGCAACAATTCTCTTCCACATTTGTTGTGGGCACAGCCCAAGTGTGGACCTCTCTACCAGCATCTGTGTTCCCTTCTACCTATCCCGCCCTCCTTTAAAGTAAGATTAAACAGGCACCTTCTTCGCGCGCTTGTTCCATCGCAGACCTCAACAATAGCTTTCTATCAAGCGGAATCTAGGTCAAAAGCAGGTCTGTCCATCACAAATAAAGAAATCAACCATCAGGATTTAAAATGTGTACAAATATTTTATTACTCCGTCCTTAAACAAATTTTTTGTTGTTGACAGGTTTGTGATTCTCATTGACATGGACACAGCAACTCTAAGCCACGTCACGAGGCTGGATCTTATGGTCGTGAAGAAGGTCTTATATTTCTTACAGGTTAGTATTTAGACTCCCCTTAGGTCAGGCGGTGTCATTGGTCGAATGGTCGCAAACGTGGCTCCTGAGCATGAGGGATCGATTCCCAGGGTCGGGCATGCTCAGCAGTCAAGCAAACTGTTATTAGGTTTTTCCATCAGGATTTCTTAGTAGCGGCCACGGAGTCCGGATTTGTGCCTGGTTGATGGTAATAGGTTCGCCCCCTATCACATAAACATTTTACATTGAATCCTTTTTACAGTGAACTCAAAATATAACTGCTGGCGAAATGTGGGTGTATTATGTGGTACACCACTGCCTGACCCTTCGGGGTTCCAGGTGGATTTTAGTAGTACTTATCTTCTTAAGCAATATATTTGAAGCCTTATCTGTCTTCGAAGCAAGTAAACTTTTAAAGCTTAGAGCTGAGTTAGAGGCAGTACGCAATCTTTCCGTGTATTCATATATGGAAGCAATGGGGACTGGATTTAAATGTTTAGATTATCTGTTTATTGGAAAACGAAGGCATGACGTCAAGTGGATGAGCAGCAGAGTCAAGTTACGTGCTCATGACAGTCTATCATCATCAATTCTATGGCCTTCATTGATCCTTCTCCATATTCTTCATCCTTAACAATGCTAAAGGATGATGATTCACGACTAAGTCCTTAAAATACCTCAAATATTCCAGGAATGCATGTTCTGCAAGCTAAAAGGCGTGCACTTCATGAGCGCGCCTTACTTCATGGATCGGGTGCTGATGCTGATCAGGCCGTACCTCTCAAAGCAGCTGATGAATATGGTCCACACGCACCAGGTCGGAGCCGAGTCGGTTGATAAGCTGATCTCGAAGAAAGCTTTGCCTAAAGAGGCTGGCGGAGAGTATAAAGATCATAGTACTTTAAGAGGTTAGTAGAGGATTTTTGTTTTGGTTTTGAGACTTAAGAGTAGTTCTGGTTTTCTATATTGGCCATGGCTAAGAATTGTGTTTCTTTGTTTTCTCTTTGTGAAATTATTTAAAAAAAACATGAAGAATGCAACTACTTTATATTTTTGACTAAGTACTTCGCTTTTCTATGTAGGTAATTTTTTTTTAAATATGCCTATAATGGTCTGATTTTCTAAGGAAACTTTGAAACCTGTGTCTTTGAGATTATAAACCAACACACACCACACCACATTAAGTATGGTCCGGTGTGGTCTGATCACTTGCCACTCATTATTAAGTGCAATCTGAATAATGTTAAACCAAAGATTATGCAAGAACATTTTAAATGTAATAAAATAAAATGGGGGGAGAAAAACCTCGAACAAATAGATTTATATATAAAATTATTACTGATGCATATAGTTCCCATTTTAAAGACCTTTTACATCCTGCACGTCAGTTGCATGAACGCTATATGTATTTAAAACACAAACAATGTTTCTAACAACCTACCTAAGTTCGAAATAGACTTTGAAACCATGCAACCGATGTGCCCCAAACCAGTTTCATTAGAAAGGCAATGATGCAAATATGGTTTTGGACCACTAAAACAATGAAAAAAAAAAACAACCTGCATACAGCTAGTAATTTATATCACAAACCAAGGGAAAATCTAATGCTTCATTTGTTTATTTATTGTTGTATTGTCAAAACGAACGCCATAGCCATCGTAAGCACGTTACGCAACATTCTCATTATTTCCAGATGAACTACTGAAGCGCATGCAAGCGAACTACGTCTTTGTGCGAGAGGAGAACAAGAGGCGAGTGAACGAGTCCCTCCGACCGGGAGGCAAGCCCTCCCCGGCGGAGAAGGAATTCGGCATGCAAGGCAGCTTCAAGAAGTTAGAGTTAGATTAATTGGTTTAGGGATGGATGTAGGAATAAATGTGTTTTATTTAAATCGCTGTTGTTTGATTTTAAATCGAAAGGACCTTTGGTGACCTTGCTTATTTACTTGTAGCTCACCCGAGCAACTTCACCTGCGACATATTCTCTGTTTTTACAAAGAAAAAGCAAACAAACTCTTCAGCTTTATAATATTAGAATAGAAGACATCATATGAGGTCTCATCTTCCTAGCCTTTTCCCAAACTATCTTGGGGTCGACTTCCAGTCTTACCGGATGCAGCTGAGGACCAGTATTTTACATGAAGCGACTGCCTATTTGACCTCCACAACCCAGGAACTGGGTAATACCTCTTGGTAAGACTGGATTCCGGACTTTTGGCTTCTGACTACTCGTAACGACTGTCAAATATCTACAAATGACAGCCGGGACCAACGGCTTAACGTGCTTTCTGAGGCACGGAGGAAACTCGATATGTAATTATAGTCACCCATCCACGGACCAACCTCGGCAAGCACGACTTAACCTCAAAGATCGACCCGTGCGGCGGTTATTATTTAGCCACAAGCTCATATCTTATGAGGTCTACGATGACAAAATACGCTTAGCGGATCAAAGCCAAAGGTGGGCAGGACAATGGACACACCACAAAGTGGTGACGGCAACGAGAGCAGAGCTCTAACTGAATGGTTACCGAGAGAAGAAGTGTAATAAACATCCTATGTATGCACCACGTGAAGGGAATGTTTCGTACTACAAAAGACTAGCACAGTCCAAGGATACAAGGCAGAGAATAGAAGAGTTATATTCGCAGCAGTTGGTGGATTAAGACTGTCAATAATGATAAATGATGTTTATTTTTGCAAGTAGGTTTTTATAATAGACTATGATAATATGAAATCAATGTTACTATTATACCTACAATAGTATGCCTAAACAATACTTGTAAGGTATTTCCGAAAAATGTATACTGCTATAAAACTATTGTCACTTGGTTAGTGACAGTAAGTTTTATAGCAGAATCCTTAATGATCTGCCGCAAAGTGGCAGCCATATTTAAAAGTGACATAAGCACATCCGATTTAAAACACATAGTCATTATTCACACAATCCACCGGAAGAACATATTATCACTTTGTATGCGTATAATATATTTTTTCCTATATTTACGTATAAAACGAGTTGGCAGTGTTCAGTCCTTGGAGTAACGCCAAGGTTTCTAGATGAAGTTCATCGGAATATTGTTGGTTATCATGGCTTTTGCATTGGCTCTTGTGGTAAGTTATTCCATTGATTAAGGTTTGTGAAGTAATCATAGGATCTTAGAATTGTCCTGTTGAAAAAATTTTTTTTTCTTTAGCTAAATATCGTGTTAGATTTCGTTTTAAACAAAAACTAATTACCAATGAGAACTAAAGTCTACAACTATTTTTATTTTACAGTTAATATGGCAGGAAGTTTTGCCATGATTAGAAATAGAATTAGATGAATATTTGTCAGTAAGGATAGCACTACTGACGGATTCTAGTAAAATTAATTGGGCATGGGTCACTGTTTTTGTAAACAATACTCGATGTTGATACAGTACAAGTGTGTCTATAAAATTTGAAGAATTTCCAAATCGGTCCAGGCGTCTTCGAGCAATCTGGTAACATACTTACTTAAAAAATAAAATTAAAAAAGATGCCGACGAATTTATAACTTCCCCCTTTTTTGAAGTCGGTTAAAAAGAGATATTGCCCCGTGACTTGACATTTATTTTAGCTAAGATTGAATTATTCCCAGAGCGGCATGAGCAGCGGTGAGCAATCAGCCGGCTGTCACGGCGGTGGTGGTGGCAGGGGTCCTCGACCCCCTCCACCCACTGCGGCCACCACCGCGGCCACCACCGCAGCCACCACCGCAGCACCAACTACTAGTAAGTATACTTTCACACCATCATCAGGTGCCTAGCTTACTCACAACTATGTACGAATAATCTTCCAGTCTTTCTGGACGTAGCTGTATTTTATATGGAGCGACTGCCTATCTGGCCTCCACAATTCAGTTAGTATGGGTAATACGATATCCCTTGGTAAGATTAGGTGTCAGACTTTCGGGCTACTGACTGCAACGGATTAGCGTGCTTTTCGAGGCACGGAGGACCGATCTTTGGAAAGAAAAAAAGGAGTGAATGATAGCAAAGCGGTTGACAGGGGACTGGAAGGAAAAAAAGTGACAATGGATTGTAGATTCGTACAACTTGAACTGTTTTAATAATTATGATCATTGAAACAATAAGGTCCATATAATTGTTCTTAATAATCAGTGTATAATAATATTGTCATTTATTTACTACAGATGCAACAAGCAGCGGATAAATTATCACACTACGGAACACTGGCAAGCCTTGAAATATGACGAATGATAATATACTGAAATCATAAAATTACAAGTTATTCATAATTAAAGAACTTAATCCTATTTTTTATGTTTTCTTTCACTTTATAACCATCATGTAGGTTTAAATAGTCAGTCACTCATCGGCAAACTAATCTGCTTCAGGGAGGGCAATACGCGTCCGCGATGCGATGCGATGCGTTTTGTAAGACGCCCGCGTTCTCGGGGACGGATATTAGTCCTCGAGACTATATTTCCCGCATCGCAGACCGTATCGACTTCCTGAAGCAGAAATTTAATTCATGGGCAAATCGTATTCGTACGTATAAGCGGCGGGTGGAACGATACACTCAGAATCGTACATTCCAAAGAGATTTATAGTAGTTGGGGCGACCGGACCAAGGTGTGGCTGACACGTTCCTGCCGGATGATAACGACATGTTCTCGTTCTGACGCAGTATCTTGTCGGTGCCTGTCAGCCATTCCGAGGGTGAATGGACTCGGGAAGTCGAGCGAGTGTGCGATCCAGTACCAGAATTGGAGTCAATCTCTATCAGCCCCCAAGACGTAGTTTGTGCAGTCCGTCCGTTGCCTAACTGGAAATCACCAGGGCCGGTCGGGCTGCACAACTTGTGGATTAAATGGTTTGTGAGATCGCACGCTCGTCTGGCGACCCTGTTCTATTCAGCCTTAGAGTCAGGGTCGTTGCCTGCTGGTATAACCCAACTGCTCCATAAATTGGGTAGTACTGCTGAACTCTAGACTGATTACCAGTCTTCCGACAGAGCATACAGTTGTACATTTTGAGCTTATTAAAATTAGCAAAAACATTGACCATAATTTCATCATGTCCGCCTCTCAAAATGGATGTAGGAACGGGTCCCGCGGTACTAAGGAGCGGCTCCTCATTGATATGGCCATTAACCGACAAGTTCGCCGTTTCAGAAGGGATCTGTCGACATGTTGGATACATTATACATACATGGCTCATGAGGGTGCTACAGTTGTATAAAGTTGTTGCAATCCTGAGCACCTTCCTGATGTCTTGTATTGAGCAATCGAAGACAGTTCTTCGCTATCCAGGATGTCAGCATATCCAGACGAATAGTGAACCAATAAGGGTAGAGCGTGGTATCTTTCAGGACGATAGTTTGAGCCCAGTTTGGTTCTACTTAGCCTTAAATCCTATAGGTACGCTGCTGGAGGATTCAGGTCTGGGCTTTCGATTGAGGAGCGGTGGTCAGGTTATATCTCACCTACTTTACATGGATGACCTGAAACTATTTGCCCCCAACGATTTGCAACTGATGGTGCTACTGAAAGTAACTGAAACTTTCAGTAGCGCCATCGGGATGGAATTTGGTGTGGACAAATGTGCGATCATGCATGTAAAAAGGGGAGATTGTGGAATCTTTGGGAACCCAGATCTCAGATTCCATAAATCTTAGATCTCTCTCAGCAACCGAAACCTACATGTATTTGGGTATGTCGGAAGCACTAAGCATCATTTTTTTTTTACTGTCTTTAGGCTCGCGCTTGGCCACTATCTCACTTGATGGTAAGCGATGATGTGGTCGACGGTAAAGCACGCTTGCCTAGAAGAAACCTATTCACTCTTGACTTAAAGACCCCTAGATTGTAGCTATCGGAAAACACAGACTCCGGCAGGGAATTCCACTCCTTAGCTGTACGTATTATAAAAGTATTCCCAAAACGCTTAGTGCGTATAGGTGGTGGGTGGTCCACCATGTACCGATGGCGCATCGCCGTACGTCTAGTAGTTCGATGATGAAACGGGCTAGCCGGAATTTGATCATGCAATTCCATCGCACACTCCCCGAAATGTAACCGATAAAAAACCGATAAACTGGCAACTCGGCGACGATGTTCAAGCCTCTGGAGCTTTGACTTGACCAATGCATCATCGCCAATGAGCCTCTTGGCCTGCTTTTCAATCGCCTCAAGTGCATCAAGCTGGTATTTGGCAGATCCGTCCCAGAGATGAGAACAGTACTCCATGCATGATACAAGTTGAGCAGCTGTTCTGGTGTGAAGTACCTTCTCACCTTTGCAAGGACCCCCAAGTTTTTGGCAGCCAGCTGTGCCTTTGCCTCAATAAATGAGCCAAAATTGAGGGTTGATGTCAACGTAACGCCAAGAAGCTCAATATGGTCTGCTATCGGCACGGTTACATCTCGGAAAAATAGAGCCAGGTGAAATTGGCTCTTTTTTGCGGAAAAAAGACACGCCTGGGTTTTAGTGGCATTAAACCTGACCAGATTGGCATCGGCATTGGCAGAATGGTGCTGGCATGTAGCAATCGTTGAAGGAGCGCTTGTTTGGGCACCTGAGAAAAGTATTAAATAATCTTTTATCAGGTGGAAATAAGATGCGTGCCTTCAACGATTGGGTCATGCCGGTTTTGATGTACTCTTCCTGCGTACTCAAATGGACTCAAACAGAACTAGACGCCCTGGATAGGGAGGTCCGTACAATGTTGACGGCACATCGAATGCATCACCCACGCGTGCTACGTACGACTGCTTATCTGATCTCCACAACGCATTTATTGAGCCTGGTCTCGGTAAATTGGGTGTTAGAGTTTCGGGCTTTTAACTACCCCAAACCACTTTCAATACGTACGAAGTACAGTCGAGATCAACGGAGTAACGGGCTGTTTGACGCAGAGGGGCTCGATGTGTAATCGAAGGATACCCACCCAGCTACCAACTGACCCCTACAGCTGTTAGTCAGTATATAATCACGAGCCCCCTTTAGCACAATACACACAACTGAAAACTGAATAGCTAAATTGTTGATGAATTGGTAATTTACTGTTTTCACGGTAGGAACTATTTAATTTAGTAAGGATTATTATGCATAATTTCTAGTTCAAAATTGTGCGGAGTTCGGACTAGTAAGTTTGCAATTTCTCCTGGGTTTTATTGCGTTTTCCGTATATTGTCTTTTAGGAGAGATCACATAAAATATTGCTCTGCACGGTGTCGGACGTAAAGAATAGCACCATCCCATATCTTCCCGTGGGTGTCGTAAGAGGCAACTAAGGGACTTGCCAGAAAATGGGCAGCAGCTTTCTCTGTGCTTTTGTGACAATCGTATTGCGATCGCCAACCCGCCTGCCAAGCGTGGCGATTATGGCAAAACCCCCCATGTTATGTCAATGTGGCGAAACTTGGGGGAGGCCTGTTTCCAGCAGTGGATTTCTTTCGGCTAAAATGATGATAATGATGGTCATCACATCCTAAAATATTTTACACTGTTTAAAGCACAAAGACTACCACTTTTTGACGGTCTATCATCTGATCTGCCTTTTGCCAACATAGTTGTAAAAAAACAAATACCAGCATTTAACATAAAGTGACAGCCTATTTGACCACTACAATCAAGTTATTAAATAACAAGATCCCCATGAAATTGGTTTCCAGATTAACGGTTTCTGATTACCCGTAAGGACTTAAAGATCTACAATAGACAGCCGGTACGTGTTTTACGACGCCCGGAGATGTTCCAGTATGGAATGGATGGTAAGGGTAGCCAAATACTTGACGATTTAACTATTGGAAAACTGAAAGCCGACCCCAACATCATCATCTGCCTAGCCTTTTTCCCAAACTATCTTGGGCTCGGCTTCCAGTCTAACCGGATGCAGCTGAGTACCAGTATTTTACATGAAGCGACTGCCTATCTGACCTCCACAACCCAGTAACTGGGTAATACGATACCCCTTGGTAAGACTGGATGTCAGACTTTTTTAGCTTCTGACTACTCGTAATGACTGTCAAAGGTCTACAAATGACAGCCGGGACCAACGGCTTAACATGCTTTCCGAGGCACGGAGGAAACTCGATATGTAATTATGGTCACCCATCCACAGACCAACCTCGGCAAGCACGGCTTAACCTTATAGATCGACCCGGGCGGCTGTTATTATTTAGCCACGAGCTCCTCCGACCCCAACCTAGTTGGGAAAAGGCTAGGCAGATGATGATATCATTAACAGCATCTTCTTTTTCATCGTCGTCACTTCAATGCTGACAATCGCGACCACATAACGAAACGTTTCCAAGCTAAGCGGTCTTCTGCAGTATACGGACTTTATTAAGTGCCTTCGACCAACAAGAGCCGGTTTAACGCTTGTACGACAAAACTGTTCGTACAGACTTGGGAGCGTCGCACATCTTGCTGGTGCTCTGCCTCGAGCGTGCTTACCTTAACAGACATACATACACCGAACCTACATCATCACTCTCCAAATAATTAGCTAATCTCTATAATTTTGTCGCATCGTCGCGTGCAAATCACAAAATAACAATAATATTTTAAAATAATTGTTATTACATCGCTCACCGGAAGCACAATTGTGACAAGTGGACCATTTCATGTAGCTCTCTTATGATATATAAACTGAGGGTACATGCAAGTTCGTCAGTTCGTGATCACTTGCTGAAACATGAAGTTTTTTGGAGTACTCTTGGCCATCATGGGCATTGCCTTCGCTGCGGTGGTAAGTACAACTTGAATTATTTAGTGGGTAAAATGTAAAATAATCACTTGACGACATCTTTTGAAATGCATTTAGTCGGTAGATATCTAAAACCAGCGGATTATGGACTCAATGAGAAAAAGAAATATAAAAATTAAAAGTGATTTGTTCAAGTTACTTTGACCATCAATCACCACTTTTTTAACATCAAAATTACGTAAGACCCTCATACCGAGCCACCACCTGTTCATAGTGATGGTACAAAATCTCTAGCAATACACACATCTATCTCCATTCATTACAATTTGTATTCACTACGGTCATAATCACATGCGATTCATCCCTGCTTATCACATGTCTATACATAGACAGAAGACTCCCTTTCATCTTTTCTGCAACAGAAGCCACTTTCTCTCTTCTCTTTTTCAACCTTTGGCCACCCAATGCTGAGTATAGGTCTCTTCCAAATCTCTCCACTTTTGGCGGTTATGTGTCATGTCTATCCAGTTTCTTCCGGCCACTTTAATGAGATCGTCTGTCCACCTAGTCGGTTGTCTTCCCACATTCCTCCGTCCCGTCCGTGGTCTCCACTCCAGCATTTTCGTCCCCCATCTTTCATCCAGTCTACGGCATATATGGCCCGCCCACATCCACTTTCTTTTTGCTATGACTACCGCTATGTCCGTGAGTCTCGTTCGTCTCCGTATTTCGGTATTTTCCACCCGGTCATAGAGGCAGATGCCCAACATGGCTCGTTCCATAGCTCTCTGAGTAACTTGCATGCGGTGGACAGTTTGTTTGGTGAGCGTCCAAGTTTCAGCCTCGTACGTCATGACTGGGAGGACACACTGCTCGAACATGCGACGCTTTAGGTTCATGGGCACCCGCTTCTTGACTTCTTGGCTTCTTGACTTGACCCTTGTTGGATACGGCACTTGATTTCGCGGTCTTGTCCGTTCATCGCTATACTCAAATTCTGTCCCAAGTATACGTACTCCTTGACTTTTCCTATTTGCTGGCCATTCACTAGAATGTAATCAATGTTGTCATCACAACACATTATTTTTGTTTTTGCGACGTTCATTTTTAAACCGACATTGAGTGACACGTCATACAGTTCTTGTACCATGGCCTCCAGATCTTCCACGTTGCTGGCAAAAACGACAACATCGTCGGCAAAGCGCAGATGGGTTAACCGTTCATCATTAATGTTTAAGCCTCTATTAGACCAGTCGAGAAGCTTAAATACATCTTCCTAACAGGCTGTAAAAAGTTTAGGTGATATCGTATCTCCTTGCCTCACCCCTCTTTTAACGCGTACTGGATTCGCGAGCTCGTGGAGTTTGACTTGTAAGGTAGCCGCACGGTATACTTCCTTAATTGCCTCTATATATCTAGTTTCTACCTGACATCGTTTCAGCGAGTGAATAACTGCCCAGTGTTCAACCGAGTCAAATGCTTTTTCGTAGTCGATGAACGCTAGTTGGTTGTACTCGTTGCACTTTTCAATTATTTGTCGTACTGTGAAGATGTGGTCTACTGTAGAGAACCCACTCCTGAACCCCGCCTGTTCCACTGGTTGTGCTGAGTCTAGTCTGGTGGTAAGACGGTTTGTGATGACTTTGGTGAAAAGTTTATGTATGTGGCTAAGTAATGAAACGTGATTACATACGGGACCGAAAGGTGGTCGCTCACAATGGGCCAACCAAGGTTACCGACGTAGCTCGAAGAATTGCCAAACTTAAGTGGCAATGGGCAGGGCACATTGCTCGCAGAACGGATGGCCGATGGGGCCGAAAAGTTCTGGAATGGCGACCGCGAACCGGAAGACGATGCGTTGGAAGGCCGTCCACTTGGTGGACCGATGACCTGGTGAAGGTTGTGGGGATCCGCTGGATGCGAGGCGCACGGGACCGGTCAATGTGGAGTCACTTGGGGGAGGCCTATGTCCAGCAGTGGATACCTTTCGGCTGAAATGATGATGAATTCTGGAGTAATCCCTCCGAATTGCACTTTATTATAGAGTACTTGCTGTTGTTTGAGGACTGGTCGACCCCAAAGGAGAAGTTGTTCGTAAGTAATACCACCTTCTCCTGGTGACTTCCCTTTCTTCATTTGCTTGCGAGCGTGCCACTTTCAGACCTCCATTTATAGAAGTTGTATACTCTTAGTAACAGCTTCATCATAATCTTCCTGCCCTTATCCTATTCTATTTGGGGTCGGCGCAAAGCGTTTTCTTTTTCCATTCTCCTCTGTCAGAAAACACGGCATCATCACAGCTTACTAACTTATAATGGTGTTGTGTTTCAGAGTGGGATGACCACCGTTCCCAAGGCTGGCTGCAACGGCAACGGTGGATACGGTTACGGCCCACCTCCACCACCCCCAACCAGTAAGTACAGCTTTGTGTTATCGGCATGTTTCTAGCCTTATTCAGGTGGATCATCGTGTGAGATGGTTTTTTTAGGGTTCCGTACCCAAAGGGTCAAACGGGACCCTATTACTGAGACTTCGCTCTCCGTCCGTCCATCCGTCTGTCACCAGGCTGTATCTCATGAACCCACGATAGTTAGCCAGTTGAAATTTCTACAGATTATGTATTACTGTTGCTGCTACAACAATAAATACTAAAAACATAATAAAATAAATATTTAAGGGGGGCTCCCATACAACGAAGTGATATTTTTAACCGTTTTTATAAATAATGGTAAAGAACCCTGCGTGCGTGAGTCCGACTCGCACTTGGTCGGTTTTTTTTATGCTCCATTTAACATTCACATTATTTGGTTCAGTACTAAATAAATTTTAAAAAGCATAGGATATACCCACACACCAAAACTGTTTTACAGTATTGCTAAGACTATGGTCACAATGCCGGTCTTATCGCTGATAGCGATATCTTCCAGATAACCTTTGTATGGCCTGTACAAACATAAAATATAAACGATTATTTGAATTAAAATCACTGTCTCTGGTTCAAGTTTAGGATTTGCCATCTCTTTAGGCGGATTTATATCCTCTTGTCTGTTTAGGAGGTTCTTGGCTAATATATTGCTGTGCGAAGTACTTAAACATTTATTTATTTGTTCTTTTGTTTCTTTCTACTTACATCCTTTTAAAGGCAATGTCAAAACGATACGGATAGGTTCCAGACCGACATCGGTTACTGATCTTATACTTTAGTAAATTATCTGTCTGAGTCCTCAAACCAAACTTTTCGTGCATGAGAACCTGTATGGCATCAGAGGGTTATTTTCACTATCGTACAATAACGCTTACTCGTATTATTCTTCAACTTTGCATGTAGTGGTCTTAATCAATTGAGTATTTCAAGTTTCAAACTCTACTTTAAAACGATCCTTAGGCCACTGTATTTGCATGTACTCACGGTGGTCAATCAAGCTATACAAAACCAGTTTATGTGGATTTCTCATTGTATGCGAAATCTATAGAAAGCAAGGCCATGTTACACTGGAAATGTATACCTTGATATGTCGCCATGTGTGCAAGTCTAATAATAAATGATTATGGGCAATGTAAATCGATGACAGATAACGCTCAACGAACGCTAAAAAGTGCTCGGAATATGACGCATGTGTGATGTGTATCAGTTTTAAATTCTACTGTAGCAGGTCCAATAAAGCTGGCATATTTTGATTAATCTTTTCTTTTTTCAGACTCAACCCGCTAAACTTCAACTCTGCAAATATATCCACGACTTCGGCTAACAAAACTAACAAATAAATAAATGCACCGGTTACTACATTCGCCTTTTATTCCACAAAACTACTGGAACCCTAAATTCGTCAAGGTCGAAAATTATCCCACGGGAACCAACTACTGGGATAATAAGTTGCTTATGCGTGGGTCAAATTTCATCCCATCCATTCTGCCCTTGAAGCGTCAAAAAGTAAGAGACCGCCAGAGTTACTTTTTCTTTTGAAATTTGTATTAGTAAGGATGCTTCAGGCCCTTTAGTCTTTAAGGGTACTCAGAATCCTGAAAGTATGATGACCAGGCATGCCAAGGGCTTTTGTGTTACTTCGTAGGTAATTGGGTTGTGGAGATATGACAGACACTCGCTCCATGAAAATTGATGGTCATCATCATCTGCCTATATAGCCTTTTCCCAAAATATCTTGGGGTCGGCTTTCAGACTAACCAGATGCAGATGAGTACCAGTATTCTACATCAAGCGACTGCCTATCTGAAATCAATAACCCAGTAACTGGGTAACACGATACCCCTTGGTAAGACTGGATGTCAGACTTTTGGCTTTTGACTACTCGTAACGACTGTCAAAGATCTACAAATGACAGCCGGGACCAACGGTTTAACGTGTTTTCCGAGGCACGGAGGAAACTCGGTATGTAATTATGGTCACCCGTCCACGGATCAACCCCAGTAAGCACGGCTTAACCTGAAAGATCGACCCGTGCGGCTGTTATTATTTAGCCACGAGCTCCTCCCATCCCAGCTCTCTCCATGTAAAATGATGGTATTCGGCTGAATACTGACAGAGTGGAAGTGAAGCCCTACCTACATACATATTATATGGGATATTGCTGGGTAGATGACGATTAAATCTTACTTTGAATTCATACATTCTTAGCTACTCGTACATACAAGGGTCTCGCCAGCTTTTCAGCCGGAGGGGCAGAAGGGTGCAGCGGTAGTTCTTTCGAAAAATGATAGCACTGGATTAATTACATTTTCTATGCTAGTTCATACAGAAGTAGAAGCTATTAATTGCTAGCTTTTGGCCGCGGCTGCGCTCACATAAATTTTTAATTTGACAATAACCGGCTCGGACACGTGGCGCCTTCTATTATCGTTAGAACGTTGTTGATGTTTTCCTCGGGAACAGTCGAGTTATTTGAAAAGTCTAGCTAGTAAGCTCGCCATTCTAAGTTAGCTTCTCTTTAGTTATTTTATTTTGAGATAGATGTTGTTTCTCAAGGTGAAAGAATTAAAAAGAATTTAGGGCTCCAAGAGCAAGTGAAGCGATCTAGAAAATTTTACCTACCTTGGGGAGGTTAGATTGATTTATTGTCCTAGAACTAAACATTCGAAGACGTGTGACATCTACCAAACCCGCACTGGGCCCGCGTGGTGAATTACAGCCCACTCCCTCTCATAGAGAGGAAGCCTGTGTCTCAGCTGTGGGAACGTTATAGGCTGAAGATGATGATGATGATACAGGAGTTACTACTTCCTGTAAGTACAAAACTTTAATACTCAGCCCAAATATAAGGAACCGCTGAGTTTTTTTTTGTGTAGGTGAGTTTTTTTCGCGATTAAGATGTTGGTGCCATAGATTGAATGGTGCAGTTTGATGGTCTATACCACATTCTATATGACTACACCTTTCTGGTACAAGCTGTACAGGTCGATCATGCGGAAATCCAATAGCTGTGCCAATCCAGAGGCAGAAAAAGAAGCCTCTGTATTAAAAAGGTTTTTCGAGTTGAAAGTACTGACCGTGCGCTTTGGTTCAAAGAAATTGTGTAAGTTTGAAGCGTAAGAACGAGTACCCAGTGGCTCATTTTTAGCCTCTAAAATATTTTACTTTAGTAGTGATTCTACTGTACGCTACTATTTATAACGTACCTAATAATACTGTCGTATCGTAAAGGGAGGAAGAGTTCTAGGCGGTCCTGCGGTGACGCTGAGGGTACATATAAAATACTTTTTCCTAAAAGTTAGTTAGAGTATATATATACGTAACGGACTACCACGCTAAGCCAGTAGGTTGATGACCGCAGAACCAATCCTTTCGAATTGATTGATGACGCTGCTGCTCGTTATCGCTTTGCAGAATTGATTGATGACGCTGCTGCTCGTTATCGCTTTGCAGAATTACAATACAGGTCGGCTTTGTTGAATGGTGTAACCACCACAACGAAGATCCTATGTCTTGTGGCGCAGCTTGTGAGAGGTCTATGTGCAGCTGTGGACTGCAACCAGTCGAGCATGTTCATTGATTGCTTCTAAACAATCCAACAAGCAAAATAATACCGCGAATAATGCGATTTTATAATGCTACATGGACTTATAAAGCTCCGATGATGGTTTTGACAACAATAAGATTTTGTTTTTCTACTACGGATGATATAAATAAATTCTGATTCATATAAATACGTAAGTATGTAAAAAAAAAGACAAATTTACAAAGCACAACAATGCGCAATACACTCACTTCGACTGTTCACAATATGAGCTTGTAGAAGCATTTTAAGGCGCGTAATAATCTATTTTTTTACTATAACTTACTTATATTGAGATTTACAGGAGTAATTGCATTGACGTAATTCAATTACAGGAGCAATATAGTCGTATTTGGCATTTCAGCGGTCTAATATAAATACGTTATAAGTAAAAGTAGACTTATAAAGTGGGCCCTTTTCGCGACTTATATGCGGATATAAGTCTCATATAGTCCTCGATAAATTATGGTTCTAGGATAGTCTAAAAACCACTTTTTGCTTTGTTGGGAAAATATCGCGTCTATAATCTCCGAAGGGTAAGGCAGAGATGTACACATCAGTTACCTATCATAATAGGGGTGCGCCTATCGCTATCAACCGGGCACAATTCAGCAATCCACACTCCGAGGTCTCTACTGAGAAATTCCTGGTGGAACATCCCAATAAAACAATCTGGGAATCGAAGCCAGATCCTCAACTTCAGCAGTAGCGCTTGCGACCACTACTCCAAAGACACAGAAATAAACATAGCACACTTTAGGTATTTTTTGTTAGAAGTAATAAACTAGCTGGCTTCGTTCAAGCAAAGGACTGTGTCAATTTAAGGTAAGGGAATAGTTAGCTGATAGCTTTATCATAAGGAAATAATTCTCTGTTCTTAGTTCTAAACGTGCATCACAAAGCTCAAAGTAAATCAGTAAGATATTAAATCCTTTTAAAAACAGTACCTCTTTTTCTTGTACATTGTCATACAAACAAATAACATACAAAATAATCATATAATTCTTTTTTGGATTAAAGGTGTCATAAATGAAACGTTAAAAAAAGATAAAGTTAATATTAAATCAATAACATCACTCAGAATGTTAATAGTGTTAGCTCTTATAAACAATAGAAATCTTATGTTAGAAAGACTGGAAAGGTCAGAGTTGTCCGCTCGCTCGATAGATGGCGTTGTCGTCGAATTAGATCTCGCTATGGTTTCGTTACCGCGCCGCATACATAAGCAGCGGAGTACCAATGCTGGGTTAGGTTGTACTCTTGCAAGTGAGTACAACTGATCCCACTTCTGATAAAATTATTTTTGGAAAGATCGAGCTCCTTTGAGTTCGATCTTGTAAAATCGGAACTTCGGAAGATAAAATTAAATAGTAGGAAATAGTATGTTGCATTGATTGCATCCATTCCATAATAAATATAATCTAGCAGTAGCATATAATTATAAGACAAATACCCAATGCTAAGGCCTAGGCTGTTTAGGTTTACCGTTGTTTTAGCGTTTTGACGCATAATGACCAACACGCGTAGTCGCGTACTGACTAATTTTAAATACGCAATTTGACATATACGCAAAATGTGCAATAGTCTATTGGCGCTTGAATAACATTTTCAGAGGGCGCTTACCAACAACGCCCTCTTAAAATGTTATTCAAGCGCCAATAGACTATTGCACATTGTTTTTAGAAATGTCATTCCTAAAACAAGATGGCGGCGATAGTTCCAACTATGGCCGCGCTCCAAAAGAGCAATGGAATATGATTGATGCACAGCTCCTTGCTAATGTCACATCAGAAAGTGTAACTAAATAATAAAACAAAAATCACGAGTTCTCATTGACTAAACACAAATTCGTACTTGTACACCGACCACATAATTATATAAATGCAAGCAACGCAAGAATTAAAATAGAAACATTCAACAACACAACAACGAGCGGTGCTCGCGTTTAACCAAAAATTTAACCTTTAACGAAACGAATTTTGTTTATTAATTTAATATGGGACTTAAACAACTGTCGAAATGTGGGTAAAACAAGATCAAAATTAAAATATTTTATTTTACATATGCCTACATGGGTACTTATTAAACGTCGACAAAAGATGCACGGTTCGGGTTGGTCGTTTCCTATGGAGAAGAACCGGCAATAAACTCCAGGTTTACTCTTTAATCATTTGGTATTACTATTTTTCAATTTTACAGCGTTAGTACATAGGTATGTTGCTTACTACAAAAGGTAGATACACGATAATTAAAAAAAACAAAAAAATGTTTCCTGTAAAATCGTTTTACGGACGATAGTTTAACGTGACAACGTCATAACAAAACATTGATGAAATAATTGCATACTTTTATGAATAGCAAGCCGAACGCTCAAGCCGATTGTGCCTTTCGCTTGGTCGTGCAGCGCTCTTGCTCCGATTGTAACGTTACAATGAGTCATCCTTTTTCGTGCGTGCAGCCGGCGTTCATAGATTTAATAGACGCTGCCACGTTCAAAATTGGTATCTAAAAAGAGTCGTCGCAAAAGTAAAAAAAAGTGAGAAGTGAGAGTTATGTTTAAATTCATGCGTTCTTCCCATGGATAAAGAGAAACTAAAAACTCCATCTGCTACGATGCTCATACTCCTGTTGCTTCGTCCACGTCCATACATCTGATCGTACACGCCCACCCCGGTAGTGAGCACTTACTACGCACCTGACTTTTCTGAAGAACATTCCTAATACGGACAGTTCATGTCATTCTAGTAGAGCGTCCCTTTCCCGACGTTTCCTCTCACATGTGTTGTAGATATACCTTTTAGTAAAACCTGTTAATATCGATAATATGGATTTTAACAGTGTATATTATCCATAATATAGATTTTAACAGTATGGATTCCATATGCTACTTTCAGCGGAAGATGTGAGGACTTTTAAAATTTGAATACGTAACAACCTTGTAGCCACATCGTTCCAATAAAAATGCCTTTGTCTTTGAAAGTTATAACCTCAGCGAAAAGAGTAAGAGGCGTTGGGGCTCAGGTTTAAATCATCATTCTCCTGCCCTTACCCCAATTTATTTGGGGTCGGCGCAGCATGTTTTCTTCTTCCATACTTTTCTATAACTTGTCAACTCATCAGACACCTCCTTTCTTGTCATACCATCCTTCACACAGTCCATTCATGGTTTCTTTAAATTATACTGAGAAAAATGGGAAAGACTGGAAAAAACGTGAGGAAGAACTAGCTAAAGAATTGGCTCTAGAGAGCGGGAGGGGTGGCTGTAGCTAATACCGATTGTTTGTATATGTGTCGAAATTCTAGGCCTTAAAGATTCCTAGATCCTTGGTAACTTTTTATTTCGTTCTACGTTTTGTAGTAAGCAACGACTTATTGTCGGGCCTACGATGTCCTCCCATAGTTTAGTACTAACGCTGTAACAGAAAATTGTAAAACCGAACAAAAAAGAACTACAAAAGCTAAAAGAGTAACCATTGAGTTTCTTGCCGGTTCTTCTCCATAGGAAACGACCAACCCGAACCGTGCATCTTTTGTCGACGTTTTAAAAGTGCCCGTGTAGGCTTATGTAAAATAAAAATATTTTGATTTTGATTAGTGGCCGATGATCAAGGTCCAGTGGATTTCTGAAAAATTAAGAAGTTCAATGTCTGCCCCGTTGGTGTAGTGGTCACCTGAGCATGAAGTCCTGGGTTCGATTCCCTGTTCGGGCAACAGTTATTGGGTTTAACCATCAAGAAATTCTCAGTAACAGCCACGAGCCTTAATTCGTGCTCGGTTGATGGGAATGGTTCCCTTTTACATAGGGCATAAACAGAACTGGCGAAGGTGTACGTAGACGTATGCTTCTGCGTAAGCCTTCGGGCATTCCATGCGTGATGTTATGAAGAAGTGCCTAGGAAACTCATTTCAATACCTAACAATAGATCCAATCTTTCGCATTCCTATGAAAATGTTAATTTTGTCGCTTCGTCGCGTACAATTCACAGAATAACACACGGAAGGTTATATTTATAATAATTGTTATTATTTCGCTCACCGGATGCACAATTATTGTGACAAGTGGTATGAGCCACAATTTCATAGTATTCCACAGGTATATAAACTGGGGGTACATAGTAGTTCGTCAGTTCGTGATCACTAGCTGAAACATGAAGTTCTTTGGAGTACTCTTGGCCATCATGGCTATTGTCTTCGCTGTGGTGGTAAGTACCCCTTCAGATCTTGATATTCATTAAGTTCAAGACGTTTACTAAAACATTTTCTCGTAGACTTCTTAAAGTTGTATTCTAAACGCACTTGAATTGTTTAAAACGTAGCATAAGTTGTGTATGTTGTACTGAAGATGTCATTAGTGAATAGATTCTAACTTTGATAGCTTATATCACGGAAAAATGACGCTTTAAAAAAATGTCGTACACAATACCCGTTTGAATTGATGCCAACTATAAATGAATAATGATAAGTGCTTTTGTAACAACCGTACTGCGATCGCCAACACGCCTACCAAGCGTGGCGATTATGGCAAAACCCCCCATGTTATGTCAATGTGGCAACACTTGGGGGAGGTCTATTTCCAGCAGTGGACGTCTTTTGGGCTGAAATGATGATGAATGATAAATGACATTATACATAAGCGTGGCCGCAAATAAGGGGGGAAAATGGCGGATGAATAACCATAGGCCAAACTATTCAAACCCTTGTACCCGTTGTATGAGCTGACTTATCTTCTTCTCTTCTTTATTGTATGGTTAATGCATAACCTGGTATCAGAGTTGCCGCCCATATGGGCCTCTGCCTTGACTTTACTTGCCGTAAAGAAATATCTCTGAGGCATACTGGCACTGTTTCCTCACGATGTTTTCCTTCTCCGAAGCAAGTAATTATTACAAAACACGCACGTGAGACCGAAAAATCAGAGGTCTTGGGACCTATGTGCTGACTTATGGTTTTGTTTGACAGAGCGGCATGAGCACTGTGCCGAAGGCGGCCGGCTGTAACGGCGACGGCAACCCTCCGCCCGGGCCGCCGCCGGACGGCGCGCCACCCGGCCCCCCACCCACCAGTAAGTACTATTGTCACACACTTTAGTACGAGGACAAGGAATATGAACCTTATTTCGGTTTGATTAAGGTGAATTGAATTCCTCGTGAATTGATTGATTCGTCTAAAAGAATAAGTACCTATCTTAAACTTTTAGAAATAAGGTTCATATTCGTTTGACATGCTAATGTTTAGCGTGGGTAAAGTGTAAATAGGCTTTGTAGTTTGCTTTAGTCCTACACACAACACGTTTCGTGGATCATGGTCCGCTCCTTCACTCAGAGAGATCTGACTTCCAGCAACGCAGTGTGGATAGTTTAAGCATATATTTTGTTAAAATGCGCTCAATGTTTCCAAATGATCTCATATTATTATACCTTTATTCATTTTTTCATCTTATTAATTACATTTTTAAATATTTCTTAAAAAACAAAAAGAATAAAAAAACATTTAAAAATATAAAAAATAGGTTTTTCCGCCGGTGTCAGGAGCAGGGTCCAAGCTACCGGTGGTTAGGGCTGCAGAGACAGGAACCTCCTCACAATGCGGGCCGTATCGAGGAGTACTGCCTTCTGAATCTGGCTCTTGATCCAACTGCCAAGTGAGAGCTTCGACAGATGTTCGTCGAGGCTCTTGGCCATAAGGCCATTGGCCGTTACGACAATCGGCACAATGATAGCCGAGTCCACATTCCACATATCGACAACCTCGTGAGCCAAGTCGAGATATTTTATCTGTTTCTCTTTCTCAGCTTTCACGAGGTTTTCGTCATGCGGGATGGTAACATCGACTATCATTACGCGGCGCGCTGATCGGTCTATCACCACTATGTCAGGCTTATTGGCAACAATAGTCCTGTCAGTAATGATAGGCCGATCCCAGTACAGCGTGACATGGTCTTTCTCGAGAACTGGGTCGGGCACATACTTGTAGTACGGTACCTCAGATCCCACAAGTTCATATTTCAAGGCAAGTTGCTGGTGAATAATCCTGGCTACTTGGTTGTGCCTGTGCAAGTACTCGCCGTTAGCCAGACGAGAACAACCAGAAATAATATGTCTGATGGACTCACCCGGACGATGGCATGCCCGACACACGTCCACCGTCCCGTCCTTCATAATATGTTTCCGGTAGTTGTTCGTCAGCATAACTTCGTCCATAATCGCACAGACAAAACCCTCAGTTTCCCCAAAGAGGTCGCTGAATCGTATCCAGGACACGGACGCTACAAAATCTACGTCGGGCCCATGAAGAGCCTGGTAGAAGCGACCGTGAAGCACCTTGCCTTGCCATACTTCCTTGCGGTCATCGGTAGTAAGTACGACAGGTTTGCGCCAGTTCTCTTTAGCCATGGACAGCGGGGTGAGTACCTTGTCCACTGCGACCACATCTCGGTGCATACCCACCTCGGTTTTCAAAAAATATTCTCTGAGGCTGCACACCTCGCGGTTGTGGAGGGTCTTCGCGTTTAAAAAGCCTCGACCCCCGCACTTCCGCGGGATGTACAGTCTCATCACCGATGATCGTGGGTGATGCATCCGGTTTGCGGTCAGCAGTGTACGAACTCTCCTATCCAGGGCGTCCAATTCGGTCTGAGTCCATTTGAGTATGCCGAAAGAGTACATTAAAACCGGCATGACCCAACCGTTGAAGGCGCGCACCTTGTTCCCGCCTGAAAGAAGGCTATTTAGTACCTTCTTCAGGCGACCAAAGAAGCGCTCCCTCAACGATTGCTTCATGTCAGCTACGTTAATACCTAACGCTTCCGACATACCCAAATACTTATAGTTTTCGGATGAGGAAAGGGATCTTAGGTGTATGGAATCAGAGAGCTGAAGTCCCTCGGATTCCATAATCTTCCCTCGCTTTACATACATGACTGCACATTTGTCCACACCAAATTCCATCCTGATGGCACTACTAAAATTTTCAGTTACTTTCAGTAGCTCCATCAGTTGCAATTTGCTGGGGGCAAAGAGTTTCAGATCATCCATGTAAAGAAGGTGAGATATGACCTGACCACCTCTCCTCAACCGGTAGCCTAGACCTGAATCCTCCAGCAATGTGCTTAGAGGATTCAGGGCTAGACAGAACCACAGAGGACTCAAACTGTCGCCCTGAAATATTCCCCGTTTAATCCATACAGGCTCATCGTTCCCCTGGATCTGTCGACATCCTGGATATCGAAGGACCGTCCTCCACTGTCTCATACACGACTCAAGGAAGGCGCGTAGAGTTGCATCAATCTTGTACAACTCCAGCACCCTCATGAGCCATGTATGTGGCACAGAGTCGTAGGCCTTCTTGTAATCTATCCAACATGTCGACAGATCCTTGCGAGATCGACGAACCTGTTGGCTAATGGCCATGTCGATGAGGAGTAGCTCCTTAGTACCACGGGACCCGTTCCTACATCCATTTTGAGAGGCCGACATAATGGAATTACTATCGATGTGTCTGGTAATTTTCACTCTCAAAATGGATGTAAGAAGTTTATAAACCGTCGCCAAACACGTGATCGGTCTATAATTCTTGGGTTCCGCAGGACTACCTGACTTATGAAGCAGGTGGGTAACACCCGTTGTAAGAAACTCTGGTAGCGACCCAGACTCTAAGCATGACTGGAATTGAGATGCCAGGCGAATGTGTGAACTACTCAGCCATTTAAGCCAGAAGTTGTGCAGTCCGTCCGGTCCCGGAGACTTCCAGTTCGGTAACGGACGAACTGCTCTGGCTACATCTAACGGCGTTATTAGAATTTCATCCATTTCTGGGATAGATTCACACATTCGCTCGACATCTCGCATCCAGTCAGCCTCAGTATGACAGACGGGCACCGACCAGATGTTGCGCCAGAATGAACTAGTGGCAGCATCATCTGGACGGCATACGTCTGTCACATTTTGTTCAGGTCGCTCCCAATCTCTGTATACCCACCTCTCATCGCTCCGGAACATGCGATTCTGGGAGTACCGATCAACCCTGCGCTTATACCGCCGAATACGGTTCGCCCATGCATAAACTTTCTGCTTCAGGAAGTCGATGCGCTCTGTGACTCGGGACATGTATTCTTGAGGACTGATTCCAGTCCCCAAGAATGCCCGTCTCACAAAGCGCATCACACGTGGTCGTGTGTTGCCCTCCCTGAAGCAGTATAGTTTGCCGATGAGTACCCTGGCCCCGTCGATACGGTACTCGATCCTGCGTTGCCAAGCTGGTACGGCTGGTTTTGGTCGAGTAGCTACGTCACAATTTGGGAATTTGACGTTAGCTAAACGACAAGCCGCTACAGCCCCACAATACAAGATCGAGTGCGTATCAACGAGGTTCTCGCTATGCTCAAATATATTTTTGAGTTGCGAGTCCAAGGCACACACCAGCGCCCTATTTTTCTTATGCATGGGTAACCGTGGTAATCGTGGTCTAAGTTCGGTAGGAGTGGATCGATACTCGCGAAGCGCATCTTCCAGAGCACTCCTCAATTGGTCGTTGCACTGGCTACTTACCGTGGCAACCCTATCATCTTCCTCTACACTAGTAAAATTGGGCCGCGGTGGTATGGCATCATTAGTAAAACTTGTTTGTGTCGTGGTTTGTGAAGAAGTCAAGATGATACGGTTGCTCAGTACCTCTGAGCGCAGCCTATCAAGTGCGGCGTCGTCCAACATGTGATTGCGTTGGATGACCCGCACCTGATCCGATAACCGTTGGGCCGAAACGTTGACAGTCGGTTCAAGTTCCTGAAACATAGACAGCATCCTAACACGGTACGCAGTAAGGTTAGTTCCCCCCTCTGTAGACCCATAGTATGCGCGCATGACGTTTTCATTAATGGAATAAGTCCATCTCATGCGCGGCACACAACCACCGGCAGCGGGAACCCGGCTCGGGGCCGGTTGGCCCCTAAGTCCCAAGCTTCTCGGTGGCCGGCCTCGCCCCGGCCGACGTTCAGGTGTTGGCGACGTCGGCGGGGAGAAATACTCGTCACTGGAGCTCGACGCGACTGCCGCTGCCGGTGACACAGGTGATCCGGGGTCCGGCGGCGGCGAGGCGGAGCTCAGCGATGAGTCCGGGGGTGGTGGGCGTGCGCGGCGTGCAGCAGCTGATCTTGTGATCATAATACGTGTACATTTTTCCTCATTGTCTTACTTGTTTTAGATTGTGACAGATGACAGTTTCTGCCTGTCTCAAATTTTCATATTTCTTTTTAGTGTTATCCATTTTTCCAAATTAATTTTGTTTTATTTTCTCAAAATTCACAGTCCAGAAATTCTATACCTATATAACTATTGTTTCATGACGCCTTCTGTTTATTTGATTTTTTAAGTAATTTTTTGTAGAGAGAAAATGATTTGACGTATTGACACTTGGGGTTGCCAGCTGTTATTATTATTATTTAGATCAAAATTCTCACCCTGTGATTATTGTTAAACTACTTTTTGCTCGCGTTATGGGCCGAGATTATTTATTATTTTATTAAAACATTATGCACAAGTATAAAAAAACACTGCGAAGGCGGACTTAATTCCTTGGGCATTTTCTACCAGTCTACCTTAAGGGTATCCCACAGCAACGTTTTATATATTGACTATGACACTCGGAAATATCTTCCCATTACTGAAAATTATTTCACTACAGGAGTTCCGAATATTACGCCCAACATCCGAACATACAAACTTTTCCTCTTTTAATTTACTATGTAGGTTGCTGTAGGTGTTCCGATCCGATGACAAAAGTATTATAATTTAACATTTTCTTTCCAGACTCGACCAGATAAACTACAAGCCGGCAAACACATCTTGAACTTCGGCCAACATTATATTACACAAAAATAAACAGTTGCACCAGTTAATACATTTTTGTTTCATTTTTATCGCTTACAGCTTGATACGGCTGAAAAGGACAAAAAAAAAACAAAGTAATCATAATTGTACTTAGTTCTTAGTTGGTACACGACAACGATGCTGTCCTGATAGAAGGTAATCTATGTAGGATTTCAAAAAAGAATGAAAACTAGTTTGTAATAAATAAGTACGTAACTGGAAACAATATACTGAGTAAGAAGGTTCAAAATTACATCTGTCCGGCAACTCATAAAAATGTAGCAAGTCTTCACTTGTCAAAAGAAACGCTGAATAAATTATTTCTATTTATTTACTGTTTTTAATATTGAGATGTTTTCATTATTAAAAAACATTACAAAAAATACAAAATTTCCTCTTAATACATAAAAGTACTAGAAATAATATCAAATTGGTTTTAATATGGCAATTAGAGAGAGTATTATTAAAATACTTACATTTAATATTTTATATACAATCTTACGTTTTATTCACAGTTTAAGGTAACTATACAGTTCATTAGTTCTTGTTTATAACAAAAAAACGGATGGTAAGAAAAAGTCACATCGCTATTAATGACAAGTCATTACATTGCCTAAATCATTATAAAAGATTAGTATAAAAACAATAAAAAATAAGTCGTTGAAAAAGTGTAAAAGTTTTAGAAAAATGTACTTACATATATAATTAAAAATATGTAACAATTTTGTATTAATTTTAGGTAGTATCACTGCAGTCGTTTTAATTGCCAAATATGGATAGCAGGAAACCAAGTAACAGTTTTTTTTAAATAAGTGTGAAAGTCATTTCTAGCTTGTCTATTAGCAACTGTAAGTCAATAAAGTTGCACATCACAATAAATGCGGATTTTCGGCATTTCTACTAGAAACATAAACCCTTTCAGCATCAGTCAGGCACACTGCATACTTTATTTTTGTGTCTAATAATAAAAGAAACATTATGTTAGCAACTAACATTTCAATATGATTGCCAGCACACCATTCTCTTTTTCCGATTGTACTATCCTTTACTTGAATTCAGAACCACTGATATATACATTCTACAATATACTTTAGCGGCATGTTGTCTAAGTTGATTTCTGAGTAACCAGTAGTAATAAAAAGGTATTAAAAATATATAGTTGCAGTAGAATTTCTACTTTGTTGTATACCTCATAGAGTTTACAATAGGGACGATGAAATTATTTTTCTTTGTCTATCAGGTAGATTATTAAAATCTATTGGACAAGTATTTTTTTTTCACGTAATTAAAAAATTACGGAGATATATTGAGTTGAAATGGCGCAAGACGTCACGGTTGATTAAATTTTATACCTAGTTGTAACGTAGTGAGTCCTCACTCTCCAACTTTAATGCGTTTCACCGAGTCATTTTTGTTAATTTGATAAAACAAAAAACACGTGTCCAATATTCTTGTATTACCTGACTGACGGACAAAATAGACTTTCGTTTTCTCCTCACCCAGTCATCATCCCTAATACAAAACAAAATAATCATCCAAGACCCTGAATTCAAGTTCAGATCCTTACACAAGTACATATAGTCATTAAAGCTCTACCATCTGCTATTCCATATTTGATGATCAACAGGTGTTAGGAGTCAGGTCTACTGGCCCAGGTCTTGCAGGTGTTGCTTCTCCTCTTCCTCCTGTAGCAGCAGTTCCCTCTCGGCGGCGATGCGCGCGTGCTGCTCGGCTATCACTCGGAATAGTTCGGCATGCTTCGCGCGGGCCTCGGCTACCGCTCGTGTTTCCAGAGGTGCTGCTATTACTGAAATTAAAAGAAAATATATATTTTAGATGCACAATTTTACCTTTTTTTAAGGCTTTTCAACAATATCCAATTCTAAGGATTAATTTGGTGGATTTGTTTATTTATATAAAGCATGGAGGACTTAAAGCTAATAAAAACAAACAAGAAAGGGAATAATAGTCACCAGAGAGCCAATTACAAATCCTCACGTATAGACATATTACATAAGACAAACAAACATAACACACACTCATTACATTACATTTTTTATAAAAGACTAAGAAAAACTAAGAAAGAGGGAAGACAGATCATTTATCTCCTCCTAAGTATTTATTTACCACCCACCCGCATTCTCCGGTCACGCCGCGATCATGGCGCTTGCTACAGTGTCGAAATATCGGGAACTCACAATAATTGAAAATCACGGAAGATATCCCGTGAGCGACATCATCATCATCAACATCTGCCTAGCCTTTTCCCAAACTATCTTGGGGTCGGCTTCCAGTCTAACCGGATGCAGCTGAGTACCAGTATTTTACATGAAGCGACGGCCTATCTGACCACCACAACCCAGTAACTGGTAAGACTTGAAATTGTTTATTGATATAATTGATTTACAAAAATATTAATAATAATAGGGCAATTTATTTTGATTCTACCTGTAATAAATCTGTCATGTCTGGATGTCAGACTTTTAGCTTCTGACTACTTAGTGACAGTGTATGTATACATACGTGTATGTATCGTGCAAGTGAAGTGATACTAACATAGTTTTAAGTTTCATAACACTAACGGAATTGGTATTACAGTATATATTTTTAGTTTGAGGTATTTATCTTTGTAACCTAAACTTATTTATAAAACCTATTTGTGGGTCTTTGTACCCTGAAAATATATGGATTATTTATTTATAATAAGATGTTGTATATTCTGGTGGAAATAATACAAAAAGCAGCTTACATTCAGGATGCGGGTTGGCGTGTTCCTCAGCAATCTTGGCATAGAGCTGGTAGTGCCGGTTCTTAGCCTGCGCTACTGACTCGGAGTCCGAGGGGTGCGCCGGGGGTACGTCGCTGAGGACGGGGTGGAAGCCCTGCTTGTCGGCCACGTAGTCTACTGTGCGGATCTTCTGAAGGGGGTCCACGTACGAGAACGAGCCTGCAATGTTTGGAAAAAGGGTGTCTTATAACTACTATTAATATGCTTTTATACTGACTGACAAGATCTCCATCTGTTCAGGCAAATAAGCAACTGTGTTATATTTTAATGTAAATGTGTTTCTCTATAGAAGCAGATTGTTTTTTCAATCATTTTCATTAATTTTTATAAAAAAAAAATGAAAACCATCGAAAAAACGATCATTTACTGGATTTAATGACAGTGCAAAACAATCTGGCATAACTTCAACCCAAAGCCCAACCTTCAAGATACTCAAGGTATGGGTAGAAATCAAAAACGTCTTTGTAATTTTAAGAGGGTAATTAATAAGCGTACAAATAACTAAAGTTAAAAAATGGTGGAAGCTTATTGCGGTCACCATGCATATTTTTGGCCGAAGGATTGTTATGGTGGTTAACATATTCCCGTTGTCTTGTCCAATATAGCTAAGTGTTTGTGTAGTAAGTTGGAAACTTCGGATGCACATCATTTCGGAAGCAACGCAATTTACATTGGCCAAATTACTTCCACGTACTGTCTGCAATATCAGAGACCATACGTCTACCTACCCTTTGAAGGATATGTGAAGGCGTAACGGTAATTAGTAAATTAATTAAAGAGTTTTATTCGTACTTTGATGCCAAGGTAAATGCTCAAGGTGGAAAGCTTTAAAACAAATACAGTGAAGGGCCGTTCTATTTTGTAGCTGCAAAGACTCGGTAATATCAGATATACAACCTTTTCACGTCTTTATAAGACGAAATGAATAAATTAAATTAATAAACACTTTTTCGTAGTATAAACTAGGTTTAAAAAAAAACAGGATCAAAAATTGTTGGTTTCAAAAAATGGTCTTGCGAGTCAGCACAGTTTTTCCGAAGGCTTTTGCTCAAGTTGATGTATTTAGAAATCTTGGAACAAGCAAAAATAAAGCCATTAATACTTCTGGTTTAAACAGGTCTATATTTAAGTCTCAAGATACGTGATCCGAATTCTGTTTAGATATTCTGGTCATAAAACAGAATTTAGCTTAGATTTCTATTCCTTATGGGCGTTCCAAGGTACTATCAAAGTCGTAAATCTAGAGCAAGGGAATTTACGCAAATTCCTTGTTAATATCTTGGCTTTAGAAAGTCTAATTGTTCTGAATGTTACTTCATTTGGTCTTGCAATAGAAGAGATGGAATATCTAACTAGAATTGTGTGATGAAGGGATATTTTGTACCGGCCAGGGCTGCGGGAATGTTCGAAAGAGATACCGTGGCCCTGGAACACAAAGGGCTAAGAAGGAACATGGATGGGTTTTAGTCAGTACAGGTCTGACACTCCGTTCCGCTCCGCCCACAGCCCACATTTCCCATCCGTAAAAAAAAGGTATATTGTGTACTGATAAACAAAAGTGTTCTTTGTTAACCATGATTAATAGACGGAGTGGAGTAGAGCCCTTACCTTTGTAAACTTGAGACGGTAGAATAGATGGCTTATAGTATTGGTAGCTGGCAGACTAACAGCCAGATATAAGTTTTTAAACTGACATTGTCACTAACTCTATCACTAACACTTGTATCGGGATATTTACCATGTAATATCGGGAACTTACAAATAATAAACATGGTAAAAATCCCGTTACAAGTGTTATTGATAGTAGTACATAGTAGTTTATCGTGTGGTTAATGCTTAACCTGGTGTCAGAGTTTTCATGCTGCCCATGGCCCATGGCCTCTGACTTGGCTTTACACGCCGCTGAGAAATATCTCTCAGGCATGCTGGTTTCCTCACGATGTACTCCTTCACCAAAGCAAGTGATAATTATACAGTACGCACATGATTCCGAAAAAATACTTAATTACTATGACCTGGCAGTCTGACGGTCACATCACAAGACTATCATTGCTTAAATACAGCCGCACGCCAAATGGGTAGATGGTATTCAAGAGGACCTAGTTGAAACGCGCTTAGATTAGGGGAGAATGGCACAAAAGGAGGATTATATTCAGCAATGGGAGGTAAGAGGCTGCCTAGCTACTTGATTGAATTTCCTACCCTAGAAAATGGCTTAAAATCTGAACATTGCTGTCAGCTGTTACGCTGTATTGTTTGTAGGTATCTATAGGCATGATGTTTGAACCTGAGAGCGCAAACTATGATTGTTGTTGTAGTCGCCTAATGTCGCTTTATGGACTATTTGGCATGGATTACCGTGGCGCCTTTATCTTCCAATGAAGACCAACAAAAGGCCCATTGTGTTTTTCACAGACTGTAAAAGACTTTACTTGAAAAATGGTAAGGGACATTAAGTTCATATCGAAGACTAAATCAAGCGTTTTTTGACTTTTCCAGCAAACTAGTAATTCTTTGCTTACTATCTCAACTAATATTATAAAGAGGAAAGATTTGATTGTTTGTTTGTTTGCATTAAATAAAGCTCCGAAACTACTGGTCCGTTTTGAAAAATTCTTTCAGTGTTAGATAGCTGTCATATATGGAATAACGTAGGTACCTTCAATACTTGTGAAATATTCTTTTATTAATAATATTCGCTAAGCCGAGGGTAGGTTGTTGTTTGACACCTTCACTTTGTACTGTGCTATGCTACTCAGCGCCATAAACTGATTTACCTAAATCTCGTGTTTTAATGGACATAACAATAGCCCATTTATCGAGGAAGGCTATAGGCTATATATCATCACGCTGCGACTAATAGGAGTGGAGCAGCAATAAAAAATGTTGCGAAAACGGGGAAAATGTGACGCAAACGAAGTTGCGCCGGACAGCTAGTCTATAATAATATTGCATAACATCACGCTTGTAATCCCCGAAGGGGTAGGCAGAGGTTTGCCTAATAGTACAGTTATGTTTTAAGTCCCATGTTTTATGTTGCAAACCTATTGCCACCAACCGGCCCAAATCCAGACTCCGTGAGAAATTCCTAACGGAAAATCCCACTAGCACGAATCGAATCCAGGACCTCATACTCAGTATTCGTGCTTATGACCACTCGACTAATGAAGCAGTCAAAAATATCAAGTAACTCCAATATCTTACAAGTTATTATGTGACTACAGCCATAGACACGGTTATTAACATTTTTGAATAGCTATGTAATCTAAGTTACTCATCTCGGGTTAGAACAGCTTATAAAACTGGTTTATGACATTTTAATCGCCAAAGGTCAAGCAAAAATAAAATTAGTTTGAAAACATTCTTAAAATCTGCAAGGATTTTTTATATCAACATCAAAATTTGAGACAATTTTTATTATTTAATATGGAACAGAATTGGACAGCGCTGTGTTTCGTGGTAGACCCAAAACTTGACCATGACAGACTAGGCTTACTTACTCAAATTATTGCTGATTTGAGCAATTTCTAGACCACAACTGTATTAATTTAAATTATCATTCTCTTGTCCTCATTTCAATTTATGAAATGAGGACACCACTCATCACTATCACTATCATCATCACTACATAACATCACTACAACATCACTACAAAGTCGCTTCGCTGTCTGTTTGTCCCTATGTATGCTTAGATCTTTAAAACTAATTACAGGTTGTCCTAGTTCAGGGGTTGAGACCGCACTGATGTAATGTTGAATGTAGTTGTAGAAATAAATTTATTATTAATTATAATAATCTATTACTGGAAATTTCTATAATTACTTTCACTGCTGGACATAGGCCTCCCCCAAGTCAAATTGACATTTTGGGGGGTTTTGCCATAATCGCCACGCTTGGCAGGCGGGTTGGCAATCGCAGTACGGTTGTTACAAAAAGCAAAGAGAACGCTGTTGCCCTTTCTCTGGCAAGTCCCTTAGTCGCCTCTTACGACACCCACGGGAAGATATGGGATGGTGCTATTCTTTACGTCCGACACCATACAAAGCCAGAAAATATTAGGTATAATATTATACAGGTGTATACCAGGTTACGCATTAACCACAGTAAAAAAAAGATCACAAAATAGTGATAAACACCTAACCGTCCAACGACTACAGTAGCCGATAATATTGTCGGCATGGTACTGTGGTTAAGCAATCGACTGCTGCGCTGCGTATCGCGGGTTCGATCCCCGCACGAAAAAAATATTTGTATGGCCTACAGATCCCGGTCTGGCTGTTTGTGTATGTGAATTTAAATGTTTGTAAACGCACCCACGATACAGGAGAAATTCCTAGAGTGGGGCAATGTTAAAAAAAGCTTATATTGTGATTTTTCCACGAAAGAAGTTTTACGGAGATCCTAAAGTCTTGATCCTAAAGTCGACTTAGCCAAAGTCAAACAAACAAATAATTAAAATCACCTTTAACAACACCACTGCCATCGCTGACTTCAGTGTGTGTCCTGTCAGCATGTCCAGGGTACCTTCCAGCCGTGTACGAGAACACGTAGGGCTTGGGCGGCGGCTCAGGAGTCGTGGTGGTCTCCAGCAGGTGGGACACGTCGCAGCTGACCAGAGCCAGAGACACAAGGATCAGCGTGGGGCACAGCATCTGGAACATTTAGAAGACTGGTCTTAATATGATTGAGTGGACAGGTCCTCTCGAATCCGACTGCTTCTTTCCTCAATAGATTACCTCTGACACTGATGTACGTGGTCTTCATATGACTTGACCAAGACTATGTCAGGACTTTAAAGTCACTGTATAGCCTGGTTTCTGAGCTCGCTTCGGTATTTATTCTCATAGTAGTGGGATAGGATGGAGAAGCATGAGCATTGATTGCCACGCTTGCTCAAGACAAATTGTCGATATTACGCTAATATGACTTAAACGATGTTTTTCTTTCATTGATGTCTAGGGTATGTGCCTAAAAAAGTTTTTTTTCTGTTAAGACTCCTCTCTCATGAGTCAGCGCACTTACGGGGCCACCACATCTACGACACTCTCATGCTACAATTAAAAATAATGGGGTTCAAAGCTATGTCCGAGGATAACAAGACCTTGATTATTCAGAACAAGTCCGATCAATTTGCTATTGGATAAAAAACAGAATTGCTTCTCCGAAAAATAGGTAGTTTGTACAGTCTAGATCATTGACAGGATTTTTGTGCTTTTTGTACAACATTTTTATTCTTATTTTTTACTAGTCACCAATTTATTTCGATTCGTTTTAGTCACGGATTTCCAAAAATGCATAAAATTCATAGTGTGAATTTGTTATTCCCCAACTTAATATACTATTGTTTCATTGCCTGTTGGATTTGACCACGATTGCGATGAACGAGGTCTACGAAGGTACGAGCGTGCCCAGAAGATGCCTGGATACTCTTGCTTTGAAGGCGTTAGAGAGTTCCACAAAGGACAGGCACCACGAGTGCTGCTAAGCTGTTGTACTTCGCAAAAGATGGAGACATATTCGCAGTTGGCCCTCCTTCTCCTCCTTTAGTAATTGGTGAGGCACCAGATGAAGAAGAGAGCCGTGCGCATACTAAATGCACGACTTAGAAGAAGAGTTTTTTTCAAAGAAACTAGACAAATCGAAGGAATCTTAATCAACCTACCGTTTAATACCTCCATGAGGTAAGCAACGCTCTAGGATTCCTGTTCACGTTAGTTTGAAACCAGTTCCCCTGACCTTTGCATAGCGTCGGCGGTGCACGCTCGAGAGAGGCGCGAAAAATCTACATTTTACGATGTTATTTGTTGTTTTGAACTTTTGGAGTTTACAAGTTCGTCAGTTCATTAACCATTAGGTATGTCTAGCAGGGGGGGCACCTTTGGTTCCGGCTACGGAGTGATTAGTTCGTTCAGAAAATTAATTAAGATTTTGAGTCGATGTACGATACACGCGTAGAACATATTCATTGGAAAAAAATATTCTACAAAGATGCATCAAAGGATCACATTATTTTACCACAATATGCACCGAATAGAAATGAATTGGGATAAGGGCAAGAGAAGCCCCGAGAGAGCCACTGCTGGCCGTGTGTGCTGTCAAAAACACCCCTCTCCCGCACAATATGTGTGCTAAACGAAGTGCTTGAGAGACTTGACATATTTTCGTGCAATCTGATGAGTGAATTCGCAAAAGTTTTGTTGAATTCTGTTAGTTATATTTAAATATTAATATTCTGTGTTATGTCTGATTTTATATTAAATTTAGATATATTTTTAAGTATTAGCCGTAAGTTTATTTTTAAATTTATTCGGTGTGTGTTTGCAAACCACTATTGTGTTGGGGTTATCCTGTAAAGATAGTTTGTGTAAGTTAAATAAATAGAATAATGATTATGAACCGAATACAAATAACGAAACATTTTTTCGAGCATTGTCACTAAATTGACTGTAACCTAACCATTTTTAAGCAATATTTTTTTAACAACATTGTATAATATTGGCTAAAACCCGAGACAACGAGGAAGACAAGGTTCATTGTAAAAAGACATTGGACGGAGATAACACTAGGTTTCTGCATCTGCAAGACATTTTTGAAATAACTGAAAACCTATTGTCATTGTAATCATAATGATGATTACAATGACAATAGGTTTTCAGTTATTTAACATTTTTAACATTTTTCATTAATGGGACCAAAGCTGAAATTATAATTATCGCACGTCTTAAAACACTGTCGTTACACAGAAATAGCTGTTTTGTGAAAGTTTTTAGGGCGCTTACATCGGCATTCGGTGATTAATTTTCGTAGTGCACTTAAGGCGGTGATATCAATTATAGAGCAAGGATAATTAATGTTGCGTTGGGTATTATTTAAAAACCTAATATTTTGTGTGTTATGTGAATGACAGTTTTTTAGATGATTTGCGATATTTACGTTTTGCACAACTGGCATCTGACAACCAGTCTTACCGGGAGGGGTATCCGTATTACTCAGTACTAACTGGGCTGTGGAGGTCAGATTAGCAGTCGTTCCATGCAAAATACAAGTATTTACTACTGCATCTGGTTAGTCTGGAGGCCCAACATACTTGGGAAAAGGCTAGGCAGATGCAGATGATGACAGCTTTTTAGAAGACATGCGATACGTTTGCATAACTGGACTGAATGTATGGAGCCTTCCTAGTAAACGTTGTTCATAATTATTATAACGACAACTATGAGGTTTCCTGTTATTTCAACTAAACGTTGAACATCACAGCATCATCACTTCACTTTCACTATCACTATCATTAACACTACATACTCGTAGTATAAAACAAAGTCGCTTCCAGTCTGTCTGTCCCTATGTATGCTTAGATCTTCAAAATACGCAACGGATTTTGATACGGTTTTTTTAATAGATAGTGATTCAAGAGGAAGGTTTATATGTATAATACATGCATAATATTGTAGAGCAACACTGATAATTTTAGAGGTTTCCAATGTAATGTCGTAAATAAACACATTTTTTGCGCTTACGTTGCAAACGCTGGCTGAACCCTACGAGATAAATCAAAATACTGTACTACAGTATTGTACACCTTAAAAAGGTCTACAAAAAAGTCCGTGATGGTCTATCTCTTAGGGATAACCATGGGATAACCCACAATAATCATTTTTTATCCTTTACTTTTTACGATAAATAATAGCTTATTTACGAAGCGATTTTAAGCAATACAGCATTCGTTCTTATCCAAATTGTGTATTTAAAATAGATCAATATGGCCTTCTAAAGCATGTAAAATGAATATTTTCGAATTTATAACAGATTTAAAATGCAGGGACATAGCGGTTGCGGCAGTGACAAAAAAAACCGGCCAAGTGCGAGTCTTACTCGCACACAGGGTTCCATAGCCCCAAACAATATTTTGAACTGTCATTCATTATTTAGTAGTATTAGTTAGTAAACTTCCACTCAACCGCAAAACTAAATTGGTTTTTCATAGTATGTTAATAAAAACATAGTTACTGCTGCAGTTTGATGAAAAAGTCCCATATCTCAAAAACTAAACATCATATCTTATTGAAACCAATTTTCGTTGATAGTTTTTTTTACGTTCTACAATCCTAAATATTTTCAGAATTTTCCTACTCTTACTTTAGAAATTAGAGGGGGGGGGGGACACATTTTACCACTTTGGAAGTGGCTCTAGCGCAAACTATTCAGTTTAGAAAAACATGATTTTAGATACTTCAGTATCATTTTTGAAGTCCTATCCATAGATACCCCACACGTATGGGTACGATTAAAAAAAAATTTTTAGTTTTCCGTTCTATGTATGGGGAACCCCAAAATTTATGTTTTTTTTTTTCTATTTTTGTGTGAAAATCTTAATGCAGTTCACAGAATACGTCTACTTACCAAGTTTCAACAGTATAGTTCTTATAGTGTCGGAAAAAAGTGGCTGTGACATACGGACGGACGGACAGACAGACAGACAGACATGACGAATCTATAAGGGTTCCGTTTTTTGCCATTGGGCTACGGAACCCTAAAAAGCTGTGAACGTTGTATATGTTACCGGCCAAACCCGATTTCAGGCCAAACCAGTTTGTCCTAGACCAAACCGGTTTACTGGTTTATCGTGCCATGGTATACTAACCCAAAACAAAACATTTACAATGCGCCCAACTTGGATGTGGCATCGCTCGCTACGCTCGTTCAGCTCGCGCGTTTATGGTCAACGTTCTAACCTATCCTAACCCAATTAGATGGGGTGCAGAGTCCTTTTGATTGAGTTTGGCCTAGGACAAACTAGTTTAGCCGGAAATCGGGTTTGGCCGGTAGCATATACTGTATAAAGACATTCTGTAGTATATTTAGTATCAGCATTGCACCCGTGCGCAGCCGGGGCGGGTCGCTAGTAATTTATAAACTTGATGATAATGATCTATCATTTTGCACCTTGAGATAAGTATCTGTTTATGTATATGATCAGCGCGTTAATGTTTTTCAATAAACGCAAGTTATTTGCGCATTATTTTAATGTCTTCTCGTTATGGTAATTTTCTAGGAACTGCGGAGCATGTAGTCATCATCAGCTTTACAGCCTAATAAATCTGGTTGTTAATGACGTCATCGATAGCGGGTTTATTGTCGTAAACATGTAGCTGTTGTTTGTCGTGATGATGAAGGCAGATTTGTCATTGTCGATGATGATTGTGTATTTGGGATTGACAAGAAAGGTTATTATTGCCAGTTTTAGCTAATAATAAAAAAAAAACTCAGTAGCAGCTGCGGAGCCTGGATTTGTGCCAGGTTGATGGCAATAGGCTTGCCCCATATGAAATGGGACTGAAACATAAATGGCCACAGGCCCGCGCCTACGGTGGCCCTGGGTCACTGGTTGCCCCCGACGCCCGGGGCGTCTCCCGCGGCGGCTGGGACGTGAGGTTCTCTCCCTCTCACGTTCCGCCACCTCCTTCGCTAGCATGACTGCTTCGCAGAAGGAGTCGGCGGCTTCCCATTCCCTCTCGCTCCGGACCATGGATTGAACCAATGCAGGACGCGAGAGGTCGCCGCCGCCAATCGCCGCTACGAGGACACGGCGGTGCTCAGCCCAAGCGGATGCCGCCCATAGGGCCTTTCGACGACATGTAGAGCCAAGTCAGAGGTGACTTGGCTTTACATGTCGTCGAGAAATATGTCTTAGGCATGCTGATTTGGCACGACCGATTAAATAGTTTCCAACGTCGTTATTGCCTAGGTAATGGTTTGATGGGTGAAAAGGAATGGATAGACAAAGACTTTCGCATTTATCGTATTTTTTATAATCAATCAAAAGTTATTTTACTGTCGTCTTATTGGTCAAGTCTTATTGTCATTTAGTATGACAATTAATTGTTAAATTAAATTGATCAAAAAGTCAATCATGAAATTCAAATCGGTATCAGTATTCCAAAAAAAAAAGAAACCCGATTGATAGTAGACAGCCTTCGATATCATACACGAACGAACGCAAACGTTGCACAGTGACCTTACCACGCGGATTTCCTTCATTCTTGCACGTGATCCCAAAGAAATTCTGAACAACATTTTTTTTAACCAGTCTCATTTAATGGGGTAAAAAGGAACTATAAGTGCATCAGCTGAATGCCGAAGTCATATAAGATTTAAATTTCAAAAGGACCAGACCAGGATGTTATCTTATTGTTACTTTTAATAAATTGACTGTAGTTGAACAGGACTGGTTGGCGCCAGACAATTAATTAAGAATGTCCACAAAGATCGATTTGAATGGCTACAGTATTTGATAACCAACGGTGATCATACAGGAGTCAGGAGTTTACTAATGTAATGTAAACGTATGTGATAAAAAGAATGACTTCTACGGTTGTAACAAAGAAAAAATAAGTTTTGTTTAAAACTAGATAAGGTTGCTGTTTCCTCTCCAACTGCTACTGATGATCCAGTACACATCAAAGGATTCCGTACAACTTACACAATCACTTATTTATTTATTGTACCACTCGCTGTAAATATCACCCTTGCGTACTAAAGAACCAAAAGATTTCACCTTATCATTACATCTGCCTAGCCTTTTCGCAACTATATTGCGGTCTGCTTCCAGTTTAACCGGATGCAGCTGAATACCAGTATTTTACATGGAGCGACTGCCTATCTGACCTCCACAACCCAGTTATTACTGGGTAATACGATACCCTTCGGTAAATTTGGTTGTCAGACTTTCAGGCCACTACCTCTCACGACTGTCAAAGATCTACAAAAGACTGCACCTTATCAACCCTTTCTAAACACTCCTATACCCCAATTTGGCAACACCCAGTCCATCTCGTCCATAATTGGGCGCCATATCGAGATCACTTGGCCGCTGCCGGCCTTGACCGAAGCGCTCACTTTTGTTCAAGCCAGTACAGAAATAACTTTAAAATATTTAACAAGTTTTTTTGATTTGGCGTCTACAGGCCGAAGTGTGGTTGGAATTTGAGCAGGTGTCGTAACATGTGATGTGAGTAAGTCATGCCTTGTTGACACTTAAATGAGTGCGTAAGTAATAGTGCACTATTCTATTTTCAACGTTGGACTCAGTGCTCAGTGTTGGTAATCCAACAGTGCAATAATATTTAGGCAGTATTTCTTTGCGTTACTGAAAATCAGCAGTGTATTATTGGAAGTGTCTACGTGTGTTTAGTCATTGATCTTTGCCAATGTGGATTTCTCTAAACTCCTAATTGAATTGGAGGTCTTTTAGCTGCCTTCATCACCTATTGCTCATCAAGTAACTGTTTAGTTTTCTCTTGATTTACTGTCAAGTAAAAGATCTTTAAATTATGGTCAAGGTTAGTCCACAGACACTAGTGCCGTCCAAAAGCTTGTTGGCATGGTGACATCGTCAAAGTGACGGGACACACCTGAATGGGGGAAGCAAGGAACCAGGAAGAATGGCAGAAGAAAAGGCCTATGCCCAGCAGTGGGTTATTTTGGACTGGATTGGTGATTTAGAGACCCTTGTTTGAACCTTCCTGTTACTGACTTCCATATTCCTATGTTAAATTGCAAGTAGCTATTGTTAGTAGTCCAATATTACACGAACAATTTATTATACGTCTTGAGTTTGATATACGTTTATGTCTTAAAGACGGATATTGCAAAAGAAATACAGGAACAATTTATCTTACAAACTATGTAGAGAGAGAGAGAGAGACTTAGTAAACTTCTACTTCGTAAATTATAGTTATAACACTTGAATGTGGATAACATTGGAGATAAATTGTATTTTCAAATACTTCTCAATATAACAAAGTAATATTTTATTATTACAAATAACTAAGATAGTAAGATCGCCAATTATGAAATAGTACTGATTATAGATAATATAAATATGGAGAAATAACTTTCACGTTCCATACTAGGAGGTGTCAAAATTAGGCCTGAAGCAATCACTGTAATACCACAATGTTACAAAGATCACACTTTGTTGACAATACGAGTATTATTGTCATCTCTACAATGCTAACAATACATTGCGCAGTTTCCTTGGAAATCTGGAATTGATTGGTCATTGATGAACTGTTTTTTATGATTGCATCACTAAATTGTAAAAAGCATCGCTTCATCATCTTTCCATTAGTCTTACTATTGTTAGCCATAAAATTTATTACATAGAAACATCAACACCGATACTAACAACTCAATTCTAATAACAACTTCTCTTAAATTCATTAGCTCACCGACCGACAACGGACAGCCTAACCGCTGATTCAGCTTTTATTTTGCTCAAGAGTCCCTTCTACATACAACGAAGGATAAATGTTTCTATGGATGATCGGCATTTTTGCCCATGACATGTCGCTTTATAGTCCATGACTAATTTTCCATCCACACCAAAACTATCTACCTAACTAAGTCAGCAATGAACACAATCAGTGATATCTTATCTATCTATCCACAGGTTGTATGCAACAATGGTACGCTTGTATCCGGAACAGCTGTGCAGTGCGGGCTACAGAGAGTTGCGACAGACGACCGACATTCATTTGCTATTGAAACTGTTAGCGAATCGATTGGGACCAGCTGATACGCTGCTCTTGGATTGGAGGGAGCTTTTGTAAGACAGTCTGCGTACGATTGCTGGATGGTAAAGAAACTATGTTTTATTGGTGATTTAGTGGTTCTTGACAGAGATAAATTGACAACATTACTTTAAAAAGATCAGGAATTTGAGGGGGGAACATCGGACACGAAATAATATAGGCTTATAAAACTGGCACACAAGGTAGAAGTATACTGAGATTGGTTGGAACACGGCTACCAATCATGATAGTGATGATTTGAAAACTGAAATCCATGAAAGATACAGTAGTCAACTGCATCAGGTTAGACTGGAAGCCTAAAATAGTTGGAAAAAGATTGGCAGATGATAATTTAACTGCCAATAGACAAAGATTCCATTGACACAAGAACAGCCATGAAATTTGAGTAAAACGGTAAATGAAAAACTCCTTAACTGCACTTTCACTACAACCTTCCCTCATCAGCTGATTGCTCTTGTATTGCAAAATTGTAAAACATGTATGTTAAGTATCGATTTGGCATTGATTTACCTTCACAATGTCAAGTTGACACACTATTGACTGCGTAACAGCTTGGCGCCGGAAATACTTAAGAAATTAAAACTTGGAAAGCTTTTTGGGAATATTTGGATCGTGAGAATTGAATGTAAATAATCTCCAAGGGCTTCTGATGGGTTACCCATAAGTTTTTAATTTTCAAAGATTTTAATGAAGATTGCAACAATTTCAAAGCTTTGAAAAATGTTGCAAACGTCATTAAAATCTTATGTCAATAAAATCGTATACAGTCACCGTTGTTTGGACAGTAGTAGCTTGTCACAATTTTTGCAACAACTTTGATAGAAGTAACTGTTACTTCTGAATCAACTGAATTAGAAGTTTTAACAAATAGCACGCTTGCTCATAATAAATTATTGTTTGTGGTAATTAACCTGTCTAATAAAACACCAACTTTTCCTCCAACTAATCCATATATTAACCAAATCATTACTTTAACATTTCGACAGCCGTTTATTGAGTCCGACACAATTGCCATTTTTTTTCTGAACTTAATTGGCAGAATATTGTAACTCTATAGTTTACGTGCGCACACGCATGGATGCGCCTCGTTATTGATTGAAGGGGGATTTAACAGCTCAATGATTGTTTCCTCGTCATTTTTTATATGTTGGTTATAATAGCTTATGTCCGTGATTATACCTATTTCAATATTTTCTTTCGTTTTTCGTTGCATGTCTGTTCATTGAATTACAGAGAAATTCGTTCCTATTAAAATGCTTTCTTAATTATTGTAGTTTTGATAAACTTTTCTAGTAAGAAATTTACGTCCACATGCGAGAGAATATGGTCTTTTTAGGGTTCCGTACCCAAAGGGTCAAACGGGACCCTATTACTGAGACTTCGCTGTCTGTCCGTCCGTCCGTCCGTCCGTCCGTCCGTCCGTCCGTCCGTCTGTCACCAGGCTGTATCTAATAAACCGTGATAGTTAGCCAGTTGAAATTTCTACAGATTATGTATTTCTGTTGATGCTATAACAACAAATACTAAAAACAGAATAAAATAAATATTTAACATACCATACAAAAAAACTGTATTTTTTTGTTCTGGAGCCACCCTTAAATATTTTTATAAATAATGGTATTACGTTTTTATAAATAATGGTAAGGAACCCTTCGTGCGCGAGTCCGACTCGCGCTTGGCCGGTTTTTTTTAACACATATTATTCAGTAATTAAAATATTTATTTTTACTTGATCTTTTACAAATACTTACAAGTTATATTTTGACAGTCTTTTACTCGTCAAACTTAACAGCTTGATGGCGAGAAGCGCTCGTTTATCATACACTAGCTGTCCGGCGCAACTTCGTTTGCGTTGCATTTTTCCCGTTTTCACTACATTTTTCATTGCTGCTCCACTCCTATTGATCGAAGCGTGATGATAGATAGCCTATAGCCTTCCTCGATAAATGGGCTATCGAACACTGAAAGAATTTTTCAAATCGGACCAGTAGTTTTGGAGCCTGTTCAATGCAAACAAACAATCAAATCTTTCCTCTTTATAATATTCGTTTAGATAATTTAAAATTAACTTAAAATTTAATACCCAGCGTCAGACCCTAACGCATTTGTTCTCCTATCACTCTATCACAACTGGCGAAATGTGGGTGTACTGTTAGGTACACCCCCATCTAACACGCCTTTTCAAATCCATTTTTGAACTAATTCGATCTTTTGTTGCCATGATAACAGGTGAAAACACCCACCAAATCGCAAATCTAGAATTTCTTGGCCGCATTTGGCGGATCTTCGAATAAGGTACTTCCTCTAGCTAGCTATCTTTGTCAAACCCATAGTTGCATTCGGCTTCAATCAATGCCAAAGATGTCATGTCACTTTAATCAATGTTAAAGATGTATAATTAGTAGTTTTCCGGTACTTCGAATTTAACAAATGAAAAATAGGACAGATTAAAAGTAGGAGATATTGAAAGGAAAATCCGGGATTAAAGCTGAATCACACTTTGCAGCCGCTTCTAGGAGCTGTTGGCAATAAAATTGTTTTCCTTATTTCGTTTAATAAGTTATACGCAGAAGATGCTACGTGAGGTACGCCATTATGGTAATTATGTAGGTTTAAATGTTCGTTTATTCAGTTTCCAGGATGTTTAAAATGCATAACTTTAATGATGAGTTAATACCTATCACTAATACTAATCACTTAACTACCTCATTTTCATTATTAATTTTTATATTAAATCTGTCTGGCCTTATGAGTTAACTATTCGTGAATTTTAATAAATTATATATTGTAATTTATAAACGAGTCTTGTAAAAAAAATATTCATAATTCATTGTCTTTCTTTTCCACACCCCACATAATGCTACCAACACCTAATCACATAAATAAAATATAACCTCGCCTACATAACTTATGACATCTACAAAGGAGCAAGTCCAAATAAATCAAAACAAATAGTTACTCATAGAAAGTGGGTTCGCCCACCTGTCTGTTTGTCTGTCACCGACTTACTTGTATGTTAATGTTGGTACGCCTTCAGAACAGTGGGATGCGCAGGATTCGTCATAGTAATAGCAGATGTTTGAGTAGACATTAACAGATTTGCATATTGTTGGTATTGCAAGGTGACATATGAAGTTTAGTCATAGATATTGCTTATTAAAATAAATTTTAAAAAATCTTCCGGAATTCCGGACTGATCATTAAGTTAGTGATCAGTCCGGAATTCCGGAAGTTTCATTAAAATTGGTGGAAAATGTATCACTTATGATTCGAAGATAAAATTTTAAATTACCAATATTCTTGGTTTCGGTAATACTGGTGAGTTATTACGTCCGCGGTGGCCTAAGTGTCGCAAGCGCAACTGTTTTGATTGTGGCCCGAGGATTTGATCTACAGGTTGGCTAGAATGATCCAGAGCGGGCAAAGCGTCCGGATCGGACTCCGGACTAGCTCAACTCAACCGTATCCCTATTGTAACGAGATTAAAGATTAGTATGATTTAGACAGTGATTTTATTTCAAAGATAAACTAATTGTGAAGGAACTGTTTGCGACCGCGGAAACATGCATATAGTGCGGTGCAAAAAAACCAACCCAGCACAAACGTCTGCGGAAACGTGCAGTGCGGTGCAGAAAAACCGACCTATAACAATAAAGCAGTTGCAACACGAGTAATAGATAGAGCTGAATGCAAGAGCCTTAGGGGCTAAAATTACGATACCACGTACATGAATATTGACAGGTTAATTAACCAATTACACTAGCAGTTACAAGCAATAATAGCTTGATTAGAATTTGAAGCGGTCGTAAAGATTAGTTTTATTGCATAGAAGCTGCCAGTATAAATTTGTTGAATAGATTATGAATAGTATCTTCATGAATAAATTATTCGAGGCAAATGAAACGATAACAGAAAACCGAAATAATTATAATGTCGTCACTGGTGCACTATGTACCTACCTATACTTGGCATTAATTGTGAGAAGTATAGACCGCCAGATCCGCCGTTAGATCACCAGATAAACAAAGAAGCTAGGAAAAGTAATTTCTCTTTGGATGCTGTATCAAATTATAGTAACATAAATCATTTAAAAATACAGACAAAGTAGAAGAAACCCGGCCAAGTGCGAGTCGGACTCGCGCACGAAGGGTTCCGGACCATTATTTATAAAAACGAGCAAAAAAATCACTGTTTTTGTATGGGAGCCCACCTTAAATATTTATTTTATGCTGTTTTTTGTATTTGTTGTTCAAGCATCAACAGAAATACATAATCTGTAGAAAATTCAGCTGGCTAACTATCACGGTTCATGAGATAATATAAGCTGTAGAAATTTCAATATAGACAGACGGACGGACGGACTGACGGACGGACGGACAGCGAAGTCTCAGTAATAGGGTCCCGTTTAACCCTTTGGGTACGGGACCCTAAAAAAATTTGCTCCGACGATAGAACGAATTTGAACTCGCTATTCTATGAGAAAAAGCTTTTATGGTACAGAGGGAAAACTATTAAGCGACTATTACACTTTTACTAGTGTTATAACGATAATACGTAACTTAACCCTCAAGAATGTTGATTCCGTTCCGGCCGTCCGCGGATCCGTACAGCGTAGTGCAAAAAAATCTGCTCACAATAGTTGCAACACTCGTAGGTATTAGATGTTATCGCGCGCTTGCCTCACTGCGTTGGGCAACGATCCGCACTGGCGGCCATTTTCGCGCATCCGAAGTGTAGGGCTGATAGAAATATTACAAAGTTTGTAGTTTTAATGAAAAAAGCCGCTGAGCATGAGTCCAACTTTCGTATGCTTTCACATGTCATGGCGCAGACAAGGCTTTGGTGTGCAGACTCCATAATATCTCAAAACTCAGGGGACTTTGAAAATACATTTACTAGGCACTTGTGATTGGAAACCCCAGTAGGCGAAGCGCAGATAAGCAGTCGCTCTATGTTAATACTGGTATTCAGCTGCAGCCGGTTAGACTGGAAGCCGACCCTAAAATAGTTGCTTTTAGGCTAGGCAGATGATGAGGCTTACCAAAATTAAACAGGAACATTCTACAGAGCCCTTTACAAGAAGACCTCAATATGCGAAGAAAATCGTGAGCAAACCCACGTGTTACAATAATAATTCAACATGTGTAATACATAGATAATGACGCCAGATAGCGCCACCTGTCACGATCACGAACTGAACGTAGCGTGGGTAGGAAAAGAAGCGTGTTCCACGATGACTGTGAAGCATATAATTATAGTTCTGATCATCAGATGGTGATTGTAGGCTGGGGTTGGGTTGGTGCAAAAATATTCAAGGCATGCGTACGCCCCAGAATATTTTACGAGTGTATAATTGGTGCAAAATTATGTAGTAGGTTTTCAAGGATTTTTTGGTAATTATTATAGTTTTTTGTCTTTCGTTCAGCAAAATGCAAATTGCAATAACCTTTTAACGTCATCTATGATATTAGAATCAAGATATTAAATATCAACTCATTTTACAAAACTAATAACCACTAACTCAACAAGATACACAGACACTTAATTAACTCAATATTCTTCCAAAAACGAATGAATCATACTTAGGTACTATTAACGGAATTAATCCATGCTAATCTATCTGTTACCTTTTACGGCTCAATGGCTGAATAGATTTCGATGCAACTTTTGGCGTAGTAGGTTCATTTCTATGGAATAATTTCCTATCTCAGTGCAGGCGAAGCCGCGGGCACAATACAAGCTTGAAGAAACACCGAGATTTTTTTAAATATACCGCGTGGTTGGGACGCGGACGCACAACTGGTTCAGTTCATCATTCCGACACCCACCGTTGTACACACCACTGTGTATTTTATATTTTAGTTAAATACAAAGTTATCTTTCAGAAGAAATTCTCTGAATGATGGCGAAAATTGCATCGAAATCCGTTCCTTAGTTTAGTAGAACAAAAACGTAACACAGACAGACACAAAAATTGAAAAAGAAGTATATATTATTATTCTTAGGAAAGTAATTCATAGTTTTGGACAGCCCTGTCTGAGAATGAGAACCGTTCGTTATGCGAGTAGAGCAAATTGCCGCGCTCGGTCATAATGTAACTTTATTTGATTTTACATCAATAAGCTCGTAAGCGATTCCCACGGCTGTTTGACTGATGAACATGATGTGTGTTTGTTTTTGCTTGCTTCATAGTGTTGTTGTATATCAGAGTAGGGGAAGATCAAAGAAACGATATAGATAGATTTACGGCTAGAACGGAGCGCAAGTTTCGATAACCGAAAAAAATAAATTAAAACATTAAAAGAGAAGGTCTATGAAACAAATAATTTTGAATCGTCACTCAATTTACCACTTCCATTTTTTTTATTAAAAGATATCAAATATCAACCACAATCAAATTAACACAAATAATCCTTAAGGTGACATTTATAATGTTGTCAATAACCTTAGGATATATTTATATTATAAGGTCAAATATTGGTCCTTTGAGACCTCGCTGGTAGAAACTTGGGGTTTTACCTGGTCTCTCTAATATCAAAAAACATATTTTAGTATTTTAAGACGATGATCTAATTCAGTTCTCTTTATATTATTTGTCATTTGTTGATGATTGGAATTGCGATTTCGAGAACTGTTTATTTTCAGATTTGGCAGAGAATAAGTATTTCGGTTTTGGTCTTACTGTACGACTATGATATTGTGAATACCGTAATATTTCTCAGATGAGGCGAAAAAAGACTTAGAAAAACCTCATCAATAGGGATGGATTGCCACTTGAACGTGAACGCGGCGAAAGGACTATAGAAGGATCAGCAAAGTGGCGTTCTGCTCCCGTATTCCCAAACGCTTTGATTCGGAAAGTCGTATGTTTATCTCGCTCGCTTTCGTAATGCCAAAACAAGATAGACATTCGAGTTGTCGAGTCGAAATCAAATCGAAGCGTTTGTGAATACTGGGGCTTTTTTCGAGGTATTATTCCACATTGGGCACCCGTTTAAATGGCACCTGAGTTATAAGACGCGGCACTTATCAATATTTTTCGCAGGTGCTTAATGGAATAATATTTATTAAAGATTTTATTCCACAAGTGGCACCTACGAATCAGTAGGTACTAGTGTTGGGACGTTTATTTTTTTTGGATGTCATTATCAAATGCCCGCGTTACTACCGCAGTTGAAAGTAGTAACACGGGAAATTTGAAATTTGTCTCCCTCCATGCGAAAAGGCGCGAGTTTATGTATATTATGTTCTCTTTCGCTTAATTTTCTAAACAAAGACAGAGGGAGAGCTTCTAATTAAATAACATAATATTACGCGTGAAATCCACCAAGGGTTAGGCAGAGGTGTCACAAACAATCACCCACAATTCACCAGTTATGCCCAATATAATACCCTACATGGGTATTGTATTGGGCATAACTGGTTAATTGGGACCCTTCTAATTAAATAAATAAAGCATAACAAATGTTCCTCTCGTCACCTATAATGTTGTTAAGTCTGAGTCGATGTAGAAATTCTCGCTATTGCAAATTATACGGCGGATGTCGGCAATCAGTCTTACAGAGGACAAATAAATTCAAGAATTTGTTACGCACTAATATAACTGGTTATTCTGAAGAAAGTGTACACTTACAAGGTTTAGTGACTAGACAACAATATTTCCATTCAGCCATTTGAATATCCTTTACGAATACGCTGTAGAGAAACTGAAAAACATTGATGCAAAGAAGACTATACATAAATGTATTAACTAAGTTTGCCTGTTTTTGATTCACTCGTATCGTCTACCAAACTTGGAAAGCCAACATTATATTCATTGTTCCAATTTGTGGTCCCCCAACCACAAATTGGAAAATGTGGTAAAACGACCTTCGATCATTTGGTAGGTGCACCGATGATCTGCGCAGGGTGTCTGGTAGCATTTGGGAGAGTGTTGCAGAAGATCGAGTTGAGAAGAGTGGACTGTTGATCCTGTCAATCTTACTACTCTTATTACCCATCGTAGTAATATACATATAAGTTACGATGAATGAGGAACAGGTCGTGACTAAAGTTTTAACTAGTGTAGATGTAGATGTAGATGGCTATAAGAGTAAGGTAAGACCAATGAAACGATGGATCGACTGTGTGAAAGATGATATTTATGGCTAGAAACAAAGTGAGTCGTGAGATAACGGCAATAAGAGAAGAATGAAAGAAGAAGACAGGCTTTGTGGACCCCAAATAACTTATAAAGTATCACTAAGCAGTGAAACCTAATAGTAAAAATAGTGAAGAATGTAGCCTGTTATAAGTGTAATACGAGAAAGGCGACAATCATACTAACTCGTTACTCGTGCAATGTTTCTACATAATTTAGTTCTGCGGTTAGCATACTGTTATTGTCTTGTCTGTCTGTCTTTGCCTCGGCCATAGGGACAATAATTTGTTGGAGGCAAGTGCAGTCTGGGCGTACGAAACTAGATTTTTGATTTACAGTAAAAGTTTGCCAGGTGTTATACATATAATCAGAGATTATTGAAGTATTAGAAACTCGTGGGCTAGTAATAAACTAGTGAAATCTGAGAATCCCACTGAAATAAGAGATATCTCAAATCGAAGGCTGCGTGCACTTTTGATAATTACAAAAAATGGTTGTGTGTGTATGTATGGTTTTATATAAATATCTACTGCAGAAAATGTAAGATGATAGATTCTATGGACGTAGGGGCCATTTCCAAAATTAGACCTGAAGAATGTAAGTAATGTAATGTAATCTACCTGTAGTGCAACGAAAAGAAAAGGTAGAACAGTATCTGAAATTATCGCTCTATAAGGAAAACTATTATGATAACTACAAATATAATTAGCTAATTATATTGCTTACCGTGTGTTTTAACTATTATGTGCTTTTATAATCGATACTATGATATGTAGCTTCCTTATAGGTACAAGTTAATTTGTTTATAATCTTCATTAGAAGATGACGCACTAGTTAGCAATGCTAAGTTGTAAACAAGCTTTTTCAATAATAACAACTAATATTATCGATTATACGGATACCTATTAACTATTAAAAATTCGCACATATGTTAAGAAAGAATTAAGCCATCGGGCCTCTCACATACAGTTAGGTCAGGGCGAGGAGCAGTCTACTGCTCCCCTTTACCAGTGGACGGGGTGTGAACTTGCGAACCGTCACTGCTGGGGTGATTGTAGATATTGCACAGGTGTCCCCGCACCCAAGTCAGAGCGTCAGCCAAAGCGAGGTCATTTATGAGGATTTCTACATGTAAAAACTTCAAATCTAACGTATATGTGGAGAATAATCTATGTGGAGAATAACGCCAAAATTTCTAAATCATCATCATCTTTTTAGCCTTTTCCCAAATATGTTGGGGTCGGCTTCCAGTCTAGCTGGATGCAGCTGAGTACCAGTATTTTACATGGAGCGACTGCCTATCTGACGTCCGTTACCCAGTTATGTTGACCAGGTTATACGATATCCCTTGGTAAGACTGGTTGTCAGACTTTCAGGCCACTGAAAACCTGTAACAACTGTCAAAGATCTACAATTGACAGCCGGAACCAACAGCTTAAGATGCTTTCCGAGGCACAGAGGAAACTCGGTATGTAATGGGTGGTCACCCATCCACGGACAAACCTAGGCAAGCGCGACTTATTCTAAAGATCGACCCAAGCGGCTGTTATTATTTAGCCACGAGCTTCTAAAAATTTCTAAATGATAAGTGCAAATATAGTGGCGGCAACATGTGCTAAGTTCGAGCAGCACTGGTGTCGTGTCGTGTCGCAAGTAGCCGGATGCGACTTTACGTAAACGGTTCACTTGCGCACGAGTGCCCGACCTTGACTAATGAACGATATTATCACCTTTTTTCTTCATCAGACACTATCTTAGTAAAAATTTTGTTCATTTGATTTTGTGTTTGGTTAAATGTGGTCACTTTAGGATATAGTTTTAGTGTGGCATCGATGACCTAGTGGTACAAGCCCAACAAACGTGTCATAGTTAGTAGGTTGAAAACTTGAAAGTCAAAACCCATAATGCCTCTAGCTAGAGCATCATTTTACATTAGGTATATCAAGGTCTGCTGTAAACACGTCTCTGTCATTTCCTTTTTTTCAGACATTAATAAGTAAAGAAAATATGACCCACCAAAAATCACATAAAATGACCCATTTTTACCGCAGTGATTAGAGGACTACCAAAAAGAAAGTTTTTAATATAAAAGAAAATTGATATAAACATATGACATACTCTTTATTAAAATTTGAATGTAAAGAATATTTGAACCAGCCGGCCATGTTTTCGAGAAGAAAAAAGGAGAATATACGAAACTGCAATATCGTTAAAAATGTTTGTGATTTAATCGGTCTGAGCTGCAGCTGTCCCCATCGCAATTGCAGGGCGACGCCAATAGTTTCTTCAAAAACCTAATTTTCAAATTCCTCGCAGGTCCAGTTCCTTGTTAATGATATCACTCTGACTCAGCAAATGACAGGTTGGTACTAGACCTTTAAGGTATACCAACCTATGTCACAACCTTGAAAAGGCCGTTCACATTAAGGCAAATGTTGACCTAAGATAATGTCAGTCTACCTGAGCTGGGGACTTCACCTAACCTCACGGAAACCTGTCCTGCATAAGGCAACGTTATTTATAAATTGATAAACATAATATTTACTTAAAACCTTTATAAACGGATGCCATTTTGCAATAACTACATTAAATAAGTTTTGTAGTGCTTTTCATTAGTTAATTACTAAATGACCTGGTATTTTAGATTACAATCACAATTAGATACCACTAAAGTTATTAAATACAGCAGAATTTAAACGAACTGCTTGAATATGGAGGTTGGGGTAAGAAACTTTTTTTTCGGGAAACGCCAGGTCTAAGAGAAGTACAGGTGCACACCACTATAGGTTCCGAATCCCCCTCAAAATGATGTAAGAGCAGAACCTTTACCTCGAACTGAAATTATATATTTTCACGTCGAAGTCAAACACTTTTTAAATTAGACGAGGGTTTTATATCTGACCAAAATCAGAACGAACACAGACACTAACTCAGACGACTTCTGAAGATTCTCATTGTGCGGATGGATCAAAAGCTTGATTCTGAAACCAATACTTCTGAATCCCGGCACATGAAGAGGTGAACGTTGAATTACAGCAGTATTCAAAATAGAGCCTACCAGCTTCAAATATAAGGTTCAAACTGCATGTAGACTACCACTATACAGTATTTTTCACCATGCAATTATACTTAAAAGTCGAGAGAATATCATAGAAAGATTAAATGAAGTACCGCACTCTTGCGCAAGTCGCAGAACTGGAGTAAAGGAAAGGGTTTCAAATGTGCCAATTTGTAAGCCGTTTTAGCAGCTTATCAACTTAACCTGTTAGAGAATGCAATCTTAATGACTTTATTAATTTGATTGGTTTTCCGAGTGTTGGTATTGTAAAAGGGCTCATTAGAACATGCAGCATTACGATTTATGTACGAAGAGATAGCGACATTTCTTTTGTAGATTTTTGACGATGCAAAAATAGACAGATCTACCACGTCATTTTAAATTTCGTGTCTGCAAGTCGCAAGCTAAGCATGCGTGACTGCTAATGTCAAGGAATGAATGACTTCTGACTCTTGAATGAAAGAACAACCTCGTAGGTCATCATTCATTATCATTTCAGCCCAAAAGACGTCCACTGCTGGGCCTAGGCCTCCCCCAAGTGTCGCCACATTGACATTTTGGGGGGTTTTGCCATAATCGCCACGCTTGGCAGGCGGGTTAGCGATCGCAGTACGGTTGTTCCAAAGGCACAGAGAAAGCTGCTGCTCATTCTCTGGCAAGTCCCTTAGTCGCCTCTTATGACACCCACGGGAAGATATGGGATGGGATGGTGCCATTCTTTACGTCCGACACCATACAGAATACCTCGTAGGTCAGGTCAACCTTTAACTTTATCACTACCAGAGTAGATCTACTTGTCATTGAGCTCAGCACTTTAAGTGATGACTTGATGAGCCATTGAGCTCATTGACATATTTTGAGCTTGGCAATAACTGTTAACTATTATGTTAAACTAAAAAATAGCGAGCCGCAGGAATGACAATAAACAATGTTTTTTTTTAAACAACTTAACAGTGGAAATAAAAATATAGAAAACATATTTTGAAACAAAACATAAAATCAAGCACCTTGTTTCCACCGAAGCTATGAAAAGGCCAATAATTATGAAAGAAAAAGTGCTAACACGTGACATTGTGATAGTGACCGCAAGTTTATTAGACGCCCATACAATCCTTGAAACATTAAGTTACTGAGTAAGGCCATACAAATGTATTACATTCGGCCACTATGCACTAGTTCACACTTTAGTCGAATGTGCGCAAGAGTCGAACGTTATTACCCTTTCAATTAAAATAATTAAAAGAAACCAATCTATTTATTGATATTAATTGATATGATTTAAAGTGGTTTTGGTTACGAGATTGTGGTTTTCAGTTGATGTAATAAATTGCAATCAATTGAGATATTATTTAGTCTTATAACTTTGATGTTAAGTGTTACAAATAACAAGCCGAATAGACTAGATTACAGGCTGTAAAAATATGCTCAAAATGTTTAAAAAAACTTTTTCTATTCATGTTAACCTACCAAATGTGCCAGATGTAGCTTCTACTCAATTTAATTGATGTGGGAATGTCAATTCTTTGAGGCTAAAAAAATTTTTTTTGTCTACTTTTATACACCCTGCATAAAAAGTATTGCTAAAGTGGGCAACCAATCAATTTGACATTTTGTTAAATTGCATTGCTTTGTACAGCTGTACAAAACACTAATTGCAGAGTTGTTGCAATAGCATTGATGTTACTTGTTTTATGTAACCAAGCTTTGTTGCACATAAGAGCACAAAAATATATATTATAGCTATTCTTTATATGTATTTGAAATAATTGGATAACTCCATCGGTCCCTCTCACATGCCCCCTCGCACCCTATTACATGGGATTTAAACATAACTGGCGAAATGTGGGTGTACTATTAGGGTACAGACAGCGTCAGTATATGCTAACCCCTCTACAGTCCGGCCGAGTACGCCCGCCAGGGGGGTTACTACTTAATGACGCTATCTGTACACCTCTGTAAAACCCTTCGTGACATTTTGTTATGTCCATCGGAATAATTATGTATTTTAAATATTCAATATAAGAAATCAATCAGGACCATACATCCAGTCCATCCATTTTGTTTTATTATTTATTCTAATAAGTTTTTTTTTAACTGCCTGAAAATAAAACCAGTTATTTATAAATGAGCGACTCGCTAAACTGCTTTTGTTTCGACTTAAAGTGGCAAACTATTAAATAAATGCAAATTGGGGCAAGAAAAATTAGCACACTCAAACAAGTTATTAAAAGCAAACGACTTCTCAACAATAATATCAAATAAAAATATCATTAGGGTAATAAAAAAGTGCCTAAGTTTTCTGCCATTAACTTAATTATAGCTAAACCATGCAAACACAATCCTATTTGACATTTGACACATGTCAAACTACAAACAACATTTATATTTCGAAAATGTAACAACACAACTTCTTGAATCCCGAACAACACAAAATGTAACAACATTAGACTACTAAACTGCGAAATAGAAAAACAAAACAAAGAAAAAAATACAAATAAATGGTTGAAATATATCGAAATATCACTCACTTTTTTAAATTTCTGTGACCGTAAAACCACACAGGTCCGTTCACGTGAATGCACGATACTGACTGAGCGATTGAGCAGATCCCACCATTCACTTTGAACGAAAGAACGGGTTCTATTCGAGAACTTTGTTGTTACCAAGTTAGGTCTGTAGCTAAGGTGAAGCAATTTGGCCTTTAAGTTAAGGCAGTAGAGTGCTGAAGGTGTTAGCGTCTAAATTGGTGGTGTACTACGGGTGAAAATCTCACGTACAATTTTGTCAGATTGAAGTGAGTATCGGGATACAACCTTGTTTAATGCACAACAATAATGTAATGTGTTTGCCCACTTAGGTACAGCTAGATCCAACCCGCACTGGACCCGCGTGGTGGATTACAGCCCACTCTCTCTCATAGAGGGGAGGCCTGTGTCCCAGCAGTGGGAACATTATAGGCTGATGATGATGATGATGATGAGAACCGGTGTGGGTTGATAACAGATGGAAATAGGCTGTCCAGAATTCATTTTAGTCTGTTTCAAACGAGAAAGCAAACATATTTGACAAGTTTGTGTAACTTCTAGGGCTCTTATTTCATACACCCGAAAGGCGGCGTGACATCAATTTTAATGTTAAATATTCGATACATTTGACTTGTGCTCATTGACCTGTTTATTTTTTCAAGTGAGTCGAGATCGGTTTTCGTAACCAGATGCAGCAGAATACTAGTATTTATATGGAGCGATTGCCTATCTGACCTTCACAGTCCAGTTACTGAGTAGTACGAAAGCCCTGGGTTGGACTCGACATATATACAAATGACATCTGGGTCTAACGGCTAAACGTGCTTTCCGAGGAGGGAATTCAGAATTTAATAGTGAACGGAATGAATGGTGAATGTAATGGTGAAGAGCGGCGCGTGTGGCTGTTGTTGGTAAAAATTTACCTCGCCTCTTGAATAACCTAACCACGTTCCGAACTAAATGTTGCATGCCTAGTGCAGAATATGACGACACTAAAAACTTTCCTGTTCTTCAAAAACCCACCTGTATAACTACCCATATTTGCAATAAATGAATTTGAATTTGAATACCAGTCATAAAGGGTGAGATCATGTATCGTTCAACTCGACCATGACTTGTCATACTAACACCAAGCCGCGAGAGTCTGACGTGGAGATCTATTGAGCAAACTTAAACTTTACTCAAGCTAAATAAGTAAGTTACATCTTCGCATCATATGATACAAAATTGAACCATCCGTGTCAAAACGTAACGTTCATATGCCATGCTTAGCTATGACATGCATATAGTTCTTTGCATGACTAAAGTCTTAGGTATTCACGCTTGAAAAATCTCAACCTGACACAATCCCGTAAGAGGGATGCTCAGTCAGACTGAATTCCAAATTACTCACTTAAACCAATTTTTTCAATACTCAATTTTTAAATCTCAATTCTATTATTATTATATTTTTTATTCAAATAAAACAGTTACTGGCACGTTTGAATGGTTAGAATATAATTAAAAAGAAAAGTACAAAACACTAACCATTGAGTTTTTTGTCCGTTCTTTTACACTGAATCAAAATTTTACAAAGTCATGTAACAAAATATTTACAGCAGGAATTACAAAACACACTACTTTCGACATAAGACTTTATCCACAAAAGTATCTCTCTGAAGTCACTTCAAGCGATATCCACCTGGAAGTGAAGTGACTAACAAGTGACATTACGACCAACAGTACCCCCGTACTACGTCACTCTGACGTACCACACCGGCCGACCTTGCCACCGATCGCGTTACCCCATTATGTGATGCTCGTTGCATCACTACTACCAGGTAATTACTCCATGTGACTTTGGAGAAGCGCTCGAAACTTCCTGTAATGCACGCCGCGTAAAGTTCAGGGTCCAATCTTTGATGATTTGGTGAACGATACAGTGAATGGAGGAATGTGTGATCTAATCTTTTAAAAGGTTTTTAATTATTTGGATTTGGAATTGAAGGTTTTTTTTTTGAAGTAAAATTAGCGGTGGAGTTACGAAATGGTTTAAGAACCAAATATATCTTTGTTTTTTTTTGTGGCCTTACCTTGTTCCATGTCTTGCTAGTCTAGTGGTGGCAAGTGGTACGGCTAGGCATAAGGCATAAGGTTCGATTCCTCCCTGGTCCCTTGGTCGGGCTAAGTATTATTGGGTACTTTCATCATACCTCTCGGTAGCAGTCTGGAGACTGAACGTTTGGCCGCAATAAGTTCGCACTCTATTACATAGGCCTTGAACATTTCGCAGCTTCTCATTACTTTCAATAAAGAAATATAAAAAAACTGGGTTTGAACGGTCATTCATAAGTAAATTTACACTCAACAGCAAAACTAAATTTGTGTTTCATAGTATGTTGATGAAAAACAAAGTTACGGCTACAGTTTGGTCAAAAAGTCCCATAATTATCTCAAAAACTAAATATCAAATCTTATTCAAACCAATTTTCGTTGAAAGTATTTTTTTACGTTCTACAAACCTATTTTTTCAAAATTTTCCTCCTCTTACTTTAGAAATTAGAGGGGGGGGGGACACACATTTTACCACTTTGGAAGTGTCTCTAAAAAAATATATTGAAAACTTCAATATCATGTTTGAAGACCTATCCATAGATACCCCACAGATAGTGATTGATGAAAAAAAAAATGAGTTCCAGTTGTAAGTATGGGGAACCCCCAAAAATTTTTCTATTTTTGTGTGAAAATCTTAATGCGGTTCACAGAATTCATCTAGTTACCAAGTTTCAACAGTATAGTTCTTATAGTTTCGGATAAAAGTGGCTGTGACATACGAACGGACAGACAGACATGACGTATCTATAAGGGTTCCGTTTTTTGCCACTCAGCTACGGAACCCTAAAAATCGTTCTCCCCTGACAACGGCATTTTCATTGAAGAACTAAAACAAGTCAACTAGAACTTTATTTTCTTTTACTAGACGGAAACAAACTTAGTTAGCCAAAATTTCTACATACATAGAAACGAGACCTCTGTTGGAATATTATTTCACTGCTTAAACTAAATATAACGAGCAAGTAAAGTCATTCATTACTCTTTCTGACTGATCTCACAGCGTTGGCAATAAATCTCACTCTATTCCGCGAGATGGCGCTAGTGTCAATACACAAAGGTTAACAATGACCTATTGATAATAACCTCTATTGTTGAAAGTTTTAAATGCTTTTGATATTTTTTTTAACTTGAAAATAATAGTATTATGATAGTTCCCATGATCACCCGACTGGTGAATTACAAGGATAATAAGCCTTTAATGTCCAGCAATGGGACATTAATTTTAAACATTCTTCGGTATGGTGTCGGACGTAAAGAATATCACCATCCCATATCTTCCCGTGGGTGTCGTAAGAGGCGACTAAGGGACTTGCCAGAGAATGGGCAGCAGCGTTCTCTGTGCTTTTGGTAACAACCGTACTGCGATCGCCAACCCGCCTGCCAAGCGTGGCGACTATGACAAAACAACCCTTATGTCAATGTGGCGACACTTGGGGGAGTCTTTCGGCTGATATGAATGATGATGAAGTGGCACATTAAAGGCTGATTATCTTATGTAGGCTCTTAGGTATGGTAATGCCAAGGTATATCGTATTACCCAGTTACTGGGTTGTGGAGGTCAGATAGGCAGTCGCTCGATGTCAAATACTGATATTAAGCTATCGTTCGTTAGACTAAAAGCCGATCTAGGCAGACAATGATGAATTGATGAGGTACTTGGGCATGGTCAGTAGTAAAAGTCAATGAACAGGAACACTGCGAGTTTTAAAAAACACCCTCTAAATTAACACTTACATTTTTCGTCAATTTGTTCTTTATTTAGCTTTTAACATACCTAATATCTACGAGCCATAATACTGGGTGGTCCAATAAAATATAAGATTTTTTTTCCTTATCTAAACTATGTAAGTTTTACAACAAAAACTGAACACCACACATATTTAAAATGAGCCTCTTATTTTCAGAAGTTTAAGATAAGATAAGATAAGATAATATTTATTTGCATAAACATTTGTCATACATACAAGAAAATACATGCATGCAAGATGTTAGAAACATTATTAGGTACAGACATGTTTGCCACATGATTTCACGTGCAAATATAAAGAAATTTTATTAATTATAACATTCTCATAATAAATTAGGATATTGAAGTTTAATAACAATACTGTAATAAATTTTAAAAAAAATCAAACAGAACATTAAAGCAAAGATAAGTTATTAGGAATGTTATACAATAATCATGTCAACGATAAAAAATAATACAAAACAAAAAACATCCAAAATAATTAAACTATTCCATTGTAAATTAACAAACACAAAAAATTTAAACACAAAAAATAACAATAATTAAATTAAATAAGCTACTATGTCAATGCAAATCTTTCCTCTAGAAACTCGTTAATGTTATAGAATGCTTTATTATAAATTTAATAAAATAAATTCAAGATTGTGTAAGTGTAATTCAAGATTGTGCAGTGTGTGTGTGTGTCTGTGTTTGTGGAAGTGTAATCCTTTGAAGTTTTTATTTCTACTTCTTAGAATTTTTTATGATCTTGCAAATCTAATTACTCATAATTTATGACTACTTAGTGGCTGTATTCTATTTAAAAAATAATAATTACGACTGTCATGGCAATTACAGGTCAACCGCGAGTATCAAGTGAATAATAAATTATTCTAAAATAGCAACTGACTATCTCGGTAGTCTGGTGATCGCAAAGTTCGTGCCTGGAGTCAGGACTTCAGGCTCTGGTGGTTCTTATTCTTTATGGCACATAAAATTAAAAGATATACACACACATAATATATAGCTTATGTACAACGGCGAGCTTAACCCAGAATTGGGTGTTCTTACAGTCAAACAAGTGAATAATGACTAAAAGTGAATAATACAATGAGTAGTCATAAACTTTTAATTTAAAAAAAAATCTAGACTGTGATTATGTTTACAACTTAACGAGATAGTAAACTTGACAAAAATAACAGCACTTCGAAATATGTGCACCCTGCGCCCGCGCGTCACGTCTTCGTGTCATTATGTTCAATTTTGGCCTTTAGTAGAATTAACCTTCAGCAGCGGTCAGTCCTTCAGCTCATTGTAGCCGAAGCTTCAGCTTTCCGACACTAAACGTTCTACATTTCTACTAAAATATTTAATTTAACTATAATTGCACTATTATAATAAATAAGCCTGTGATGATAGTGTACCTATGTGTCCTTTATAAAAAGGTTTTTCTTAAAAACAATTATTTTTGCGTCATTTTGATTGCACAAAACAAATTAGTTGAATCACGATAGCATTCATATAATTAAATCAATTTTCTAAAATGTTATATAATAGTTATACAAATTGATATAACATTATTATACATCGCCGTGGGATATTATAATTGTCTCGATGTCAATCTATGCGTGTCGTGGTACCTACTACAATTACAGTATGTATATTTTAAATCGTATAATAACGTTCTTTATGTATTTTGAACTGGTTTGTATTTCATTCTCTTAAGTATGCCATAAAATATTTTACATTATTTGTCGTTAACTTAGATTATTTTAATTTAATGTTAATATATTTAGTAATGTTAGCTCCGTTGATCGTACGACAAGATTATATCAATTTGATGAGTTGCTGGGGAGTTTGTTCCGCCACTTCTTCTTCCCAGCTAAACCATTAGGAATTAGCGAAGAACGGGTGTTTTAGGGGACTGTCTTTTGTAACTTTGACATTCAAAAAGTGCTAATGTTCAGCATTATTTGACATTTGATTTTGACTTTTATTGCTTCTATATGCGACACTTATTTAATTAACTAAAGCTTCTCATACTAATTGAAATAAATGAAAATCGACACGCAAAAGCTCACTAACTAATGCGGCACGTAACAGGCAAGACCCAATTAAAAAAATAATTGCGAGTCCAATATGGCGAATGGCAATATTGTCTTGATACAACAACTACCAATATTTTGCCAGATATATATTTAGTCTGTTATTTAATACCTAACCCTTTAATTACCTTACAAAATAACAAATTATCTTAAATAAAAGTACTTATTATTATATTATTATCACTTTGAAAGAAGACGTTAAGTTTTATGGGTTTTTTTTTTGTAGGGTCGATGTGCCCATATACAAGGTGTTGTTTTGCAACCTCGTCAAATTCTAGGAGGTAACTATGCTAATGATTCTCGACCCGAATCAATAATAAAATGAGTAGGTAATTTTCTTTTTTTTATTTATTAACTGAAATCGGTAACTGTGAACCACCCGTGTTTTAAACACGGGCCGTCTGATCCCTGCCTTATAACGTCGCTTACACACAAACAAAAAACCTCAAACGATTTTTCGATAATTTTATAATCCCTAAACCACGCTATGGGGGTTATTCTGAAATATTGACAAATTTAAACAACAAAAAAATGCAGTGTTTTTTAATTATTTACTAGGTACCGTAATTTATATTGAATATTTATGTCTTTTGTGACAACATCCTGAATTTTGACGAGGATGCAAAACAACACCTTGTATATCTAATAGAAGAACCTACCATGTAAATGAAGCGAATGGCTTCAAGAAGCGGTGTAACCGGTCTTTTAGAAGCAGGCTAGCCGAAATCAAATTGTTGTGAAAGAATTTTAGCGTCGTTAGAATGGAGTACGTGATCAAATTGTTTACTTATTTATTTATTTTTTGACACCTCATAGATGAGACTAAATAAACATATCGTGAGGAAAGTCTTGAGTATGAATGTGGAGATGTGGATGCGAAGGAACGATAGGTAAATGAACTGTGTGGAAGATATGGTGATCACTGAATTGAGGACTAAAGGAAATGAATAGGGATGAGGAGAATGATGATAACAACTTATAGATAACTAGCTGATCCCGGCATGCGTTACCTACCTATTTACTACCTACCTACTACCTACCTACCTACATACTACCTTCCATGTCAGTTGCGTTTTGTTATACCTACCATTTCCATAGAACAAATGAACGGCATTTTTTTTATGTATTTCATATTTTAATACTTATTATCCTATTCCGGACGAAGACAAATCCAATAACACAAAAATCATAAAAATTGTTCCAGCCGTTCTTGAGTTATAGATGGTGTAACTAACACGACTTTGTTATATATGTCGCAGTCTGATGATTTTATTCCGTTTAGACTTTCACCATGTGGGCAGAACATGGGTTTCGTGCAATGAAAACACACACACACTGTACACTGCTTTTATCGAACTAACAAATTACTTGAAATTACAATCCAACACAATAACACTAGGCACCATGAATCGGGTTACAGTTTCGGGACGTCTCGACTCCGCGGTGGTCAGACTCAGACTGTCCGCCTCGCTGGGAGCTCGAAACATCACGACTCTGTAGTAAGCGCGCTTAGGTGTGGGTAGACTGGTAAGTAGGTCGCTTGACCTTTGGCGCGCTTTCGATTCATAGTCAGTCTTGTATCCGTAATAATGACTCCGACTCCGACACGGCCATCCTGCTAGCACACGTCCTCGTGTGATGGGTACCCTGCAAACAAATACTCCACGACAGAAATTTGTTCCACTCGGTCACTCCTGACCAAACGTTAGATTCAACGGGGTGGTGGGAATAAGAACATTGTAGAACTAGCCGTTTCGTTTTAACCGAACCGATTGGAAATAATCGAAAATACAATAATGATAACCCTGGGCCATGTACCATAGTCGTTCAAATCAACCTTTAAAACTCTACTGCAACAAAAAAACTACCAAGCTTATAGAAACCGTCGTGTAAAGCCACTAACGCCACGGCTCTCTAGCCGACCAGCAATCGCATTGCTCTCACACATCCAGCGCATGGATCAAAACTAAAATTAGATCCAACAAACAATTAGGTCAATTAAAATGCAAGAGCAACCAAGTACCTCTTCATCCATCTAATCACCACATAAAGCAGGAATCTCATCCGTGGCCTATGGGCAACACTCAGGCCCTCCAACAAACCTCTGTTTGTTTTACTACGTTCCTCAAGAACGCCGAGTCCCACATGCATGACTCTATGGTCTCTACAAGACCCGACCTCCGCCAGAGCCACCCGCGCACCGCGCATCCACGGACTACTATAAGCAGACACCGACTTCTAACGGACTACGGCTACGAAATGGCTACTGGTACGGTCTGACCATCCGAACCAAGATTCCACACTATCTCTCAACTCTAAATTATTTACTTCAAACGGTACTTGGCCCTCGGGCATACTCCGTAACCCATCATGTGCATACTTGTAAGTACGCTTAGAACTTATTGATATCAATGTGTAGCGATCCCCCTCTAGCACTTCGACTGGTACGTGACCCGCTGGCATCTTCCTAAGCCTACCGCGTGCGTATCTGTAGGTACGCTTAGAATTTAAAGCTTTCCGTGTTAAGGATAACCGTCTAAAACCTCGATCACTCTAAACAGACCTTTAATCTTTAACAACCCAAAATCACCAATCGCAAAACTTTTAAATTTCGCCATCGTTTCGTCAACTCGGCACACTTGTCATTTTAAGCTAAGCTAACCCGTCACGTCTATACAAACCGTGTACCACCGGCTCGACACCTTAGGTACCGGATGTAATTCGGCTTGAACTTTACCGGAGTGAGACTTCGCTACTTAGCACGTAAGGCGGCTACGAATTTTCAAACATACTGAGACTTTCCCGGGAACTAATTATAATCGAAAGGCTTTTCAGTCGTCTTTTTAGCACCAAGGTGAACGATAAGGGTCGCGGAAATAACTGTTTACCGACCATCGGAGAACACGAGCTAAATAGGGTACGCATTTAGACCTACCTTTGCGTTGAATATGACAGTAAAAGACGCCTGAACTTAGCTCTTAAGTCTTGGCTACTCATTGCCAGTTACATTCGTTGCCATAACAGTTAAAAACCGATTGAAACTTATACCACTATTATGCCTCACCGAACGTACACAAAAGATTTACGTTAACGAAAACTCCCTAGCCGTTATGTTTGCAACAAAACCCTGATTTAAAATCTCGCCACCTAACATGACGTCACTTTGTAAATAATTATCAGGCAAACATTGCAACAAAGTTTCGATAGGGTAATCGTTAATCACTACACATCATAAAATCTGTTCTGTACTGAATACTCGTGTCTGTACTATACCAGTCTTAGCAACAACGTTACTAATAAGTTTGCCATTAAATTTCGATTGAAAAACTTTCTTTCACCAACGAGTATTCAGAATCAGAATAATAAGTAAACCGTAACAACTCACCCCTGTGTTGCAACGTGCCCGCGATGTTCCTTGTACGATGCAGACATCGACGCGGCTCAGCACCCCGCCGTCAGCAGGCCCGCTGCCCACTGCCAGCACTGCATACTGTCACCGACGCACGTACGCCGGATGGCTACGTGAACCGGCATGACACTTTTGACGCACAGCAAGGCCTTCGCGGCCCTTTGTCGCTTGCCCGATGCCCGTAGCAGCCGGCACAGGCAGCGGCTTCTTCGTGCGACAATCCGCTTCGTTGAGTCCTGGTTTCTCCCTGGTCCGCAAGCATGGCACTTGATTTGCGGTAGCGATGAACACTTTTGACGTTTTTCTTTCCTTCGTCATGGTCAGTGCGCATTATCTTTAGGGGTTCCCCTTTGGTTTGTCACTACTCAGGTTAATGAGGGTCGTAAAAGATACGGCGCACACGAATCTGGCCTTAAAGAATTATTTAAACTGGTACCACGTCCAACCTGGATAGGTTCTCAGTGTTTCGCAAACATTTGTGTTCAAGGTACATCTAGAAATTCGGTAGTACATTTTGGAGGTACACCGTAGATGGAAAATCTATCGCGCATTTCGCGAATGTTTAAGTAGGTAGTTTCCTTTCGTCTGTCTATTTAACTTCAAAAGATAACCTTCGTTTTCCGAGGCACACCAACTAATGACCACGGTACACCAATGTGCCGCGGAACACTATGTTACATCACTATGTTACACTTTGTTACACTTTGTTACTCTTTGTTACTCTTTGTTACACTTTGTTACACTTTGTCACAGCTTTGTAGATGCGGAGCCCTTCAACGCCTTTCTTAACGTCCAAATAAGCTGAATTCCTTCCACTGCACTCAACACGAAAAAATCAAAAGTCACTTCATTCAAACTAGGCTGATAATCAGCACTTTTTGAATGTCAAAATTACAAGAGACAGTCCCCCAAAACGCCCGCCCTTCGCCACTTCCTATGTGTTTTAGCTGAGAAGAAGAAGTGGCGGAACAAACTCCCCAGCAACACATCTGTCTGTTAGGTTAGAAGAACCAGATTCTACACAAAACAAGTCAGCGATGGATGACGCATTATTGGCGCGCATCGCACTCTGTGAAATGTGGGTATTCTATTAGGTACACTCTGCCTAACCCTTCGGAGATTCCAAGCGTGATGATATGTTATGTTTTGTCGGGATCAAAATCCTCTAACACACTAAACAAAAACAATAACCGCCAACACTAGCTTGCTATTCACTGGCTGAGTTTTAGTTCGTATCGTGGGTGCAATTATTCGTTTTGCTTTTCAAAAAGTAACCGTCACTGATTGTTATGGTCACTGTTCTCGCGTGTGATTGCATTAGCACGATTTGATCCCACTTCTGATGTCGCAGTCTGATGATTTTATTCCGTTTAGACTTTCACCATGTGAGCAGAACATGGGTTTCGTGCAATGAAAACACACACACACTGTACACTGCTTTTATCGAACTAACAAATTACTTGAAATTACAATCCAACACAATAACACTAGGCACCATGAATCGGTTTACAGTTTCGGGACGTCTCGACTCCGCGGTGGTCAGACTCAGACTGTCCGCCTCGCTGGGAGCTCGAAACATCACGACTCTGTAGTAAGCGCGCTTAGGTGTGGGTAGACTGGTAAGTAGGTCGCTTGACCTTTGGCGCGCTTTCGATTCATAGTCAGTCTTGTATCCGTAATAATGACTCCGACTCCGACATATATATATATATATATATAATAGATGTAAATGCCTAGCTATGTGAGACACCCGAGGGTCAATGGGTAATTAAATGTAAAGTTCTGTTAACAACATAAAACAAAAAAGGGGCTTTTTGTGTGTCTAAGGTTTTTGTTCTTCTCAAATGCGGTTTTATCCACAATTAAGATAATTTACTGAAAGTTTATATGTTTACTGAATATTTATTTATAAAAAGAAATGTCGATGTTTTGTATTTGTAAGGGCGGATATATAATCATGGAAGTAGCTAAGTATGTTTATGCAGTGCAATTATAACTATTGTTATAAAGGTTCGCATAAATAGCACTTCGAAGTTGACCCAAAATGCACGGCACGTGTAACGTTAATTAAAGTTATGATGGCAGATACAATTAAAATATAATTTAATTAATGTTTTTTATACGTGTAGTATTTTGGTCGACTTTGAGAATAAAGATTGCGAATATTGATTGTGTTTATTCAAACAAAATAAAGTGTTTTTAATGTCCCGTACCCAAAGGGTCAAACGGGACCCTTTGGTCTATTACTGAGATTTCGCTGTCCCTCCGTCTGTCACCAGGCTATAATCGACTGTATCTCATGAACCGTGATAGATAGTTAGATATCATCACGCTACGACTAATAAGAGCGGAGCAGCAAAGAAAAATGTTGCGAAAACGGGGAAAATGTGACGCAGACGAAGTTGCGCGGGACTGCTAGTCAATATATTTTATATTTGCAAGTTTTGTTACAAACCAGTCTTTAGTAACAATACTAGGTACTTACTTTTCTCTTCTCTTCTTTCTCTTTCTTCTTCTCTCACATGAATCTTAGATTAGGAAAACCAAAATTAAGTCGCTTTTAAAAACTATAATAAAATCTAAAAAATCAAACAATGTATCACACACAAGTTAAATTACCGAAAGAAAGTCTTATTATAGTATTCAGAGTTTTCGATCCCGGACGTATTTTATCCTCAGCAGGTTACGTCATTCACATCCACGGATTTCCCTCATCATTAGATAATATAAATACAAAATATTTTAGTAACTATAAGAAAGAAGAAGATTAATAAAGATATCAGTCACCCACCACAGCCACAGCACTCACAGCAGTTTTCGTTTAAATTATTTATTTCTGATATTGGGATCAGCGACAAGCAGCGAGACAAGTGCATGCGACGTTGACGAAGCCAACTTATAGAAACGCGAATTACTAACGAGTATTTTGAATCGAAGATATTATGTGAGCATTTTTGTTTTTTAATGAACCGTGGAAACCGAATTTAGTCTTTCCGGAACTGGTTCTGTAAAGACCGTAAAAGAAGAGGTTATACAGTGGCGAAGGGTGAAAATATTGAAAGGGGAAGCCGAAAAAAAAAATGTGAAATTTAATTTTGTTTTTCTTCATCGCATTTTTTAATTTTCGTTTTGATTATCAGCCAACCCGAAAACCACGAAAATGACACCCATGACGAAATAAACAGAAATTTACGTCGCGCGTCGGCGCTATTTTTAATTTTGGTGTCTTTATCACCGACCTCGAAAACCGCGAAAATGTCACCCATGCTAAAAGTACCAAAATTTTTCGAAGGATCCAACTTGATCTTTTTTTCATAACTTATGTAATGGATCGATTAAATGCACAACAACTACATAAAACACTGTATAAAAAAAAAAAATATATAATATAAAAAACCTTTTTGAAACAAGCTTTTATGAAACTGAAAAGAAGAAAATAAATCTTTGAAAAAATTAAAACGATGTAGGATAATTTTCACAAAAGCTTGTCGCATTTAGTTTTTATAGCATTTACCACTCACGCGACAAGCTTCAGGTATTATGTTTATTCATAAAAAGTGAACGCGTAAATTTACAAAGTTTCATATCCGTGCTATTAACCGCTGAGGAGACGATCCTGGCGGTAGGATGAGTTCATGATATAAATCGTGATTATCCATCAAATATGAACTAGTTTGCAACGTTACGTGTCTGTGCTATTAAATGTTGAGTAGTTCCCTCGTGAGCAGACGATCCTGGCTGCAGGATGATATCATGATAGAATTCATGTTTATCCATCAAATATGAACGTGCATACAAATTTTCTTGTCTGTGCTATTAACCGTTGAGGAGTTCCCTTGTGAGAATACAATCCTGGCTGCAGGATGAGTTCATGACACAAATCGTGATTATCCATCAAATATGAACTCGTATGCAAAGTTTCATGTATGTGCTATTAAACGTTGAGGAGTTCCCTCGTGAGGAGACGATCCTCGCGCTAGGATGAGTTCATGATACAAATTGTGATTATCCACCAAATATGAACTTGTATGCAAAGTTTCGTGTCTGTGCTATTAAACGTTGAGGAGTTCCCTCGTGAGGAGACGATCCTGACTTCAAGATTAAGTTATGTTTGTCATAAGAATGTATTGTTCTTAGAAACAAAGGTGTGTGGAAAATTTCAGCTCAATCGGACATCGGGATGTGGTTCTAATTTAACTTTATATACATACAAACATTGTCGTAACTCGATAAACTTCGGCTTACCTAGTCCCTACAAAACGCTGCTGATAGCCGCGAAGTCACGTGTCCGCGTCCATACGAATTTAGTTCTGAATTCTGACACCCGAGCTCCGGCTTACTTTTGGCGCCACATGTTGCTTTCTTTGTTGACATGAAAAATTTTGGATTTTTTTTCATTCCGATGTATTTAATGCCTGTACTGTAATGTGATAACCACAGATGTGTACATAATTTACTAATTGACTACAGTAGACACTAGACACTACGTACATTGCCTTGTTCCCAAAGGTAAGCCGGCAGGAATCGGCTTCTTAGGTGCCTTCGGGCCTGGGTTATACCATATACATATACTATAGCATTCATTATTATGCATGCTCTAGTTATAACCCAACTTGCGCATTCCTATGTATCAGACAATCTTAAACTTGATGACATCCTTTCCTGACTTTGCTTACCGTTATAATTTTATAAAACATGTTTTGGTAGTAGAAATTCATACTAAGTTTTTGTTTTTTTGTATTCCGGCCATTTTGAGTAATTGGAGAATAAAAGAAAACTGGTCAGATTTAATCATTCATGTTGTTAAGAATGTTTTACACTGTATCGTTGAATTCCGCAATGTGAAAATGCAGTAAATAGGATGCATGTGATGGTCAGGCCGCAGTCACTTGTTTGAAAATTGAAGGTTATTTTGACAAACAGTACTTAACATTTTAATTTGGTTTGATATGATTACAAGCCATTCCCTTCCCGCTTGAACCTAGGTCAATTACGTGTTGTGTCAGTAATTTTTTTAGCGGCTTAATTAAGGTGAGGACCTGATTGGAGAAGAAGATGATTAGGACAGGCATCGGATTAGATCGGAAAGCCCAGTTGTTGTGGCGCAGCCAAAGAGAAGCACGTGCCTAGGAGTGGATTGCGATAGCAGAATAGCGATAGCGAATGAAGGGACATGATTTAAAACTGTAACACATTCGCTGCTCTTCCATTAAAGTCTATTTGAAAATCAGCATTAGATAGTACCTGTCTAGAAACGAAAATGAATCTTTTCGGCGCGGCCTGGGGGCAAAGATAACCCTACATTTTATTGAATTTTTGCTTATTCTAAAATGTTCCTGTCATCATCATCTGTCTAGCCTTTTTCCCAAACTATCTTGGGGTCGGCTTCCAGTCTAACCGGATGCAGCTGAGTACCAGTATTTTACATGAAGCGACTGCCTATCTGATCTCCACAACCCAGTAACTGGGTAATACGATAGGTACCCTTTGGTAAGACTGGATGTCAGACTTTTAACTTCTGACTGCTCGTAACGACTACTAAAGATCTACAAATGACAGCCGGGACCAACGGCTTAACGTGCTTTCCGAGGCACGGAGGAAACTCGATATGTAATTATGGTCACCCATCCACGGACCAACCTCGGCAAGCACGGCTTAACCTTAAAGATCGACCTGGGCGGCTGTTATTATTTAGCCACGAGCTCCTCTCTAAAAATGTTCCTGTCTACTGCGACAAATAATATTATTTTTTATTTCTGTAGTTCATGCATGTCATATCAAGGTACGCCATTCAAATTCATTAAAAACTGACATTTACTAAAAATATATTTCCGTAACTTTAACCAAGTTTCCCATTGTTATATTTGTTTATTATGGCTCGAGACCGGTGCAGTGTCACGCATCCTTTAGAGTAGGCTACATACAAGTTTATATGGAAACATTATGTCGCAGTAGTGACGTGACGGCGTGAGATGCGGACGTGCCTTTATTAATATATCTATACTTTTATATCTTAAAATATAATTTTGGTTTTATTGAGTGGAGTGTTGTGCGTGATTTGGAATAATATTTTGTAAGTACTATCAAGTATTCTTTTTCTTTTTTTTTGGAAAAAAAGTAATACTTATTATTAAATATTTTAATAAAAATATAGAAACAATTCAAAATATTTAAAAACATATACACGTTTATTTTTTTTATTTTATTTGCTTGGACTTTTTCTTGCTCTAGTTTTAGTTTTCGTATTATGTTATAGTAAAAAGTTCATTTGCTTATTCGTTTAGTGCCGACAACTGAACAGATTTACTTTCTAACGACTTTCGAACGACACTAATATTTTGTCATCTTAAAAATCAAGCTTATTAGCTTATTATTTGCGCTGGGTCCGGCTGCTGCAGATGCTCAAAACCTCAAAGAGCGCCAATACAATAAATTAATAAATTATTAGTTATGTATTTGAGCCGTTTGGGGTTGAAACACTGGGACCATGGGGTCTCGGAGCCCACCTAGTAATTAAGATCATCGCAAAGCGGTTGGTCGACTCTTTTCGTGACCTGAAGCCTGGCATATTTCTTGATCTAATTATCAGCATTGTCTCCCAACGTTGCAGTTTCCCAGTTGACAGCGATGTGGACGAATTTTTGAAAGCCTTTAAATCTTTTATGCTTTTGATACAAATATACATAATATAATATTTTTTTTTCGTCTGGCATTGTTGTAAATAACGCATATTAATGTGTGTTATTATCCAATACGATATATTAAAAATTTAGATTAAGTTAATTAAAACGTAGAGCTACCAGCAAAACAAGCCAGCAAGGTGACCGAGTGCCTGTTGAAGGTTTACCTAAGAAGAAAATGCTTGTAATAATACTATTAAAAGTTTTTTATGGCACAATCAGCCTATACAAGGTGTTGTTTTGCATTCTTGTCAAATTCAAGGAGGTAACAATGCTAATGATTCTCGACCCGAAGCAACAATAAAATGGGTAGGTATTTTTTTTTTGCTTATTTACCTAACTCGGTAAGTGTTAATCACCCGTGTTTTACGCGGCCCGCCTGATTCTCGTCCTACAACCGCGCTTTCAGACATACAAACAATCTCAAACGTTAAACGTAAACAACCAAAACTATCAGCGATATTAGGAATTAACTAGGTACCGCAATTTAAATTGATTATTTATGTCTTTTGTGACAACGTCCTCAATTTATACGAGATGCAAAACAACATCTTGTATATCCTTGAAAGCCTCATCTCTATGTGTTTTCAACTACACGTGCTCAGAACGGGATAAGTTGACGCCTTTTATGTCCTAGAAAAGGAAAAACCGGTTTTCCTACGATGTTTTCCTTCACCGTTTTGGGAGCTGTGGTAATAAAGCAAAGTGCCTACAGGGGATCGAATCTGCACCTAAATCGGGGAAACTTAAAACAGGTTAACATTTGTCTAGTTAGTAGGTAATTGGTACTGTAATTGAGTTGATGATTCAATCTCTTCTAAGGTCAACCGATTATAGGGTCGTGGGTTCGAATCTAAGCAGAGAAATCCGTAATTTATTTCATCACCGCTCTCAAAAAGATGAAGGAAATCATTCATCTTTTGGTGTTACGTCTGGTCGGAGAATCTATACACCCTGTTCCTCATACATCTTAACTATCACGTCAGGGTCACCAGTTTAGGAGTATGAGGAACAGGGTGTAAACTTCCTCGATACTCCTTAGAAAATGGAGGATCCTCCCTTTACTCCTGGGGAATGAAGAACTTTACACCCTGTTCCTCATAACCCTAAAATGCTATAACCAGAGGTCGGAATTAGGTAGTTATTTTTGTACTTGCATCGAAATGTTGATATTAGTATAGATCTTCCCTTGCGTGTCCGCATTGGAATTTTGCAACTTTGGACATCCGACGTCGGATGGTTTAAATTGTGTAAAAGTAAATAACTTTTTTATTTAATATAACACGGGATTTTTCTGCTCTTTAAAATTAATCTCGGATTTGAGGCATATTCACTTTATTCTTTCGCTGTATGAAATCAGGGTAAGTACACAAATAACTCTTCCTAATTCCGACCTCTGGCTATAACATGTGGCATCCACAAACACACGTTGGGCCTTTGTGGTAGATTGTAGTCTATTGTCATAGAGAGGAAGCCTGTGTCTCAGCTATGGGAACGTAGTAACATAGGCTCATTTTATTATATAGTTAGGTACAAAAAAAACCTTTTTTTTTAACATTTAAACTCTTTACATTCACAAAGGGGCCAGACAAACCAGTCTTATAAGTAAAAAAAATATTTAATTATGCATGTTTCCACACACTAACAAAAAAGTTCTAATCATAATTTAGCAATTAATTACATAACGAAGTTTTTTTACATAAAATCATGTTAAAACTGATGACAATTACGTCATGATAATTTTGGCAACACCTCAGCAATACCATGGGCTTCATTAGGATCACGGTCTATCAAACATCAGGAAAGCCGCGCCTAAATTAGGTACCTGATCTTTTTTACTTGCCTAATTATCATTTTTTATTTGGTAAAAAAACCAAGATCCTCGAAATAATTTTCCTGCTTTGGTTATAACACGATCTACAACACTAGCGACCCACTGCTGCTTCGCACGGTTTTACAACTTGGTATAACTTTGCGATTTGTTTATAACATGTCATAAAAGTAATAATAATAATAATATAAACCTAAATACGTCGAGAAAATGGACAGCTGATGGAATGATTACACGAGCAGCTTCGAGACGCGCACGCCCATCACCCCCGGACTCGTCGCTGAGCTCCGCCTCGCCGCCGCCGGACCCCGGATCACCTGTGTCACCGGCAGCGGCAGTTGCGTCGAGCTCCAGCGACGAATATTTCTCCCCGCCGACGTCGCCAACACCTGTACGTCGGCCGGGGCGAGGCCGGCCACCGTCAAGCTTCGGACCTAGGAGCCAACCGGCCCCGAGCCGGGTCCCCGCTGCCGGTGGTTGTGTGCAGTGCATGAGATGGACTTATTCCATTAATGAGAACGTCATGCGCGCATACTATGGGTCTACAGAGGGGGGAACTAACCTCACTGCGTACCGTGTTAGGATGCTGTCTATGTTTCAGGAACTTGAACCGACTGTCAACGTTTCGGCCCAACGGTTGTCGGATCAGGTGCGGGTCATCCAACGCAATCACATGTTGGACGACGCCGCACTTGATAGGCTGCGCTCAGAGGTACCGAGCAACCACATTGACTTGACTCCGGCGCAAATCGCGGTGCAAGCGTCAACTATTGACGCAATACCACCGCGGTCCAATCTTGGTGCTGTAGAGGAGGATGATAGGGTTGCCACGGTAAGTAGCCAGTGCAACGAAAGTTTGAGGAGCGCTCTGGAAGATGCGCTTCACGAGTATCGATCCACTCCTGCCCAACTTAGGCCCCGATTACCACGGTTACCCATGCATAAGAAAAATAGGGCGCTGGTGTGTGCCTTGGACTCGCAACTCAAAAATATTTTTGAGAGTAGTGAGAACCTCGTTGATACGCACTCGATCTTGTATTGTGGGGCTGTAGCGGCTTGTCGTTTAGCTAACGTCAAATTCCCAAATTTTGACGTAGCTACTCGACCAAAACCAGCCGTACCAGCTTGGCAACGCAGGATCGAGGGCCGTATCGACGGGGCCAGGGTACTCATTGGCAAACTATACTGCTTCAGGGAGGGCAATACACGCCCACGTGTGATGCGCTTTGTGAGGCGGGCATTCTTGGGGACTGGAATCAGCCCTCAAGAATACATGTCCCGAGTCACAGAGCGCATCGACTTCCTGAAGCAGAAAGTTTATGCATGGGCGAACCGTATTCGGCGGTATAAGAAGCGTGTTGATCGGTACTCGCAGAATCGCATGTTCCAGAGTGATGAGAGGTGGGTATACAGAGCTTGGGAGCGACCCGAACAAAGTGTGACGGACGTGTGCCGCCCGGATGATGCTGCCACGAGTTCATTCTGGCGCAGCATCTGGTCGGTGCCCGTCTGTCATACGGAGGCTGACTGGATGCGTGATGTCGAGCGAGTGTGTGAATCCATCCCAGAAATGGAAGAGATTTCAATCACACCGGTAGATGTTGCCAGAGCAGTTCGTCCGTTACCGAACTGGAAATCTCCGGGACCGGACGGACTGCACAACTTCTGGCTCAAATGGCTAAGTAGTTCACACACTCGCCTGGCATCTCAATTCCAGTCATGCTTAGAGTCTGGGTCGCTACCAGAGTTTCTAACAACGGGTGTTACCCACCTGCTCCATAAGTCAGGTAGTCCTGCGGAACCCAAGAATTATAGACCGATCACGTGTTTGTCGACGGTCTATAAACTTCTTACATCCATTTTGAGAGAGAAAATTAACAAACACATCGTTAGTAATTCTATTATGTCGGCCTCTCAGAATGGATGTAGGAACGGGTCCCGTGGTACTAAGGAGCTACTCCTCATCGACATGGCCATTAGCCAACAGGTTCGTCGATCCCGCAAGGATCTGTCGACATGTTGGATAGATTACAAGAAGGCCTACGACTCTGTGCCACATACGTGGCTCATGAGGGTGCTGGAGTTGTACAAGATTGATGCAACTCTACGCGCCTTTCTTGAGTCGTGTATGGGGCAATGGAAGACGGTCCTTCGATATCCAGGATGTCGACAGATCCAGGGGAACGATGAGCCTGTATGGATAAAACGGGGAATATTTCAGGGCGACAGTCTGAGTCCACTTTGGTTCTGTCTAGCCCTGAATCCTCTAAGCACATTGCTGGAGGATTCAGGCCTAGGCTACCGGTTGAGGAGAGGTGGTCAGGTCATATCTCACCTTCTTTACATGGATGATCTGAAACTCTTTGCCCCTAACAAATTGCAACTGATGAAGCTACTGAAATTAACTGAAACTTTCAGTAGCGCCATCAGGATGGAATTTGGTGTGGACAAATGTGCAGTCATGTATGTAAAGCGAGGAGAGATTATGGAATCCGAGGGAATCCAACTCTCGGATTCCATACACCTCAGATCTCTCCCCTCATCCGAAAGCTATAAGTATTTGGGTATGTCGGAAGCGTTAGGCATTAACGTAGCTGACATGAAGCAGTCGTTGAGGGAGCGCTTCTTCGGTCGCCTGAAGAAGGTATTAAACAGCCTTCTTTCAGGCGGAAACAAGGTGCGCGCCTTCAACGGTTGGGTCATGCCAGTTTTAATGTACTCTTTCGGCATACTCAAATGGACTCAGACCGAACTGGGCGCCCTGGACAGGAGAGTCCGTTCATTGCTGACCGCAAATCGGATGCATCACCCAAGATCATCGGTAATGAGACTGTACATCCCGCGGAAGTGCGGGGGTCGAGGCTTTTTAAATGCGAAGACCCTCCACAACCGCGAGGTGTGCAGCCTCAGAGAATATTTTTTGAAAGCCGAGGTGGGTATGCACCGAGATGTGGTCGCAGTGGATAAGGTACTCACCCCGCTGTCCATGGCTAAAGAGAACTGGCGCAAACCTGTAGTACTTACTACCGATGACCGCAAAGAAGTATGGCAAGGCAAGGTGCTTCACGGGCGCTTCTACCAGGCTCTTCATGGGCCCGATGTAGATTTTCTAGCGTCCGTGTCCTGGTTACGATTCGGCGACCTCTTTGGGGAAACTGAAGGTTTTGTCTGTGCGATTATGGACGAAGTTATGCTGACGAACAACTACCGGAAACATATTATGAAGGACGGGACGGTGGACGTGTGTCGGGCATGTCACCGTCCGGGTGAGTCTATCAGACATATTATTTCTGGTTGTTCTCGTTTGGCTAACGGCGAGTACTTACACAGGCACAACCAAGTAGCCAGGATTATTCACCAGCAACTTGCCTTGAAATATGAACTTGTGGAATCTGAGGTACCGTACTACAAGTATGTGCCCGACCCAGTTCTCGAGAAAGACCATGTCACGCTGTACTGGGATCGGCCTATCATTACTGACAGGACTATTGTTGCCAATAAACCTGACATAGTGGTGATAGACCGATCAGCGCGCCGCGTAATGATAGTCGATGTTACCATCCCGCATGATGAGAACCTCGTGAAGGCTGAGAAAGAGAAACAAATAAAATATCTCGACTTGGCACACGAGGTTGTCAGCATGTGGAATGTGAACTCGGCTATCATTGTGCCGATTGTAGTAACGGCCAATGGCCTTATGGCTAAAACCTTCGACGAACATCTGTCGAAGCTCTCACTTGGCAGTTGGATCAAGAGCCAGATTCAGAAGGCAGTACTCCTTGACACGGCTCGCATTGTGAGGAGGTTCCTGTCTCTGCAGCCCTAACCACCGGTAGCTTGGACCCTGTTCCCGATACCGGTGGGCTACTATTTTTATATTTTTAAATGTTTTTTTATGTCTTTTTGTAAAAATATTTAAAAATGTAAATGTATGTTATTTTAATGAATAAACGGAATAATAATATTATAAAGAGGAAAGATTTGATTGTTTGTTTGTTTGTTTGCATTGAATAGGCTCCGAAACTACTGGTCCGATTTGAAAAAATCTTTTAGTTTTAGATAGCCCATTCATCGGGGAAGGCTATAGGCTATATATCATCACGCTACGACCAATAGGAGAGGAGCAGCAATGAAAAATGTTGCGAAAACGGGGAATATGTGACGCAAACGAAGTTGCGCCGGACAGCTAGTAATATTATAAAGAAGTAGTCATAAAAAAAAAAAAATACCTTACAAAAAAACTAAACTGTCTATTCTCCGTCAACTAAAATTACAATATAATTATGCTTATTAGTGAAAAATAAATAGATAATACTTCACTAACCAATATTAAACTTACAATAAAGACAAACACACATAACCTAAGAAATAGAAATGAATTAGTTCTACGTTTTCCTAGAACAGTAAAATATGGAAAAAATAACTTTTTATATGAAGGGATCCGATTATGTAATAAATTGCCAAAATGAAATCAAAGAGTGCAAAAGACTTAATATTTACAAAAGAAAACTAAAGGATTAATAATGCAAAAGCTGAATTATTCTACATAAATAACCTGACAACACAAAATCAAGAATACTTCAAAAAAAGAAAGCTAAACTTAAATAATACAAAACACAAAATCAGAACACCAAATGTAAATTAAAATTATAAAAATGATCAGCTGCCATGTCTCCGTTCTCCGAGACACAACAAAACAAATACGTGCACGCACTATCTGCTAGTACACAAACACATTCAAACAGTAGTTCGCTTCTTAATCGTTGTAAATAATAAGTAGCCAATTTTTATTTGTTTGTTTGTGGCTTGTTTTATATGTAAACAGCAGTCCCACGCAACTTCGTCTGCGTCACATTTTCCCCGTTTTCGCAATATTTTTCATTGCTGCTCCGCTCCTACACAGCGCCATCTATTGAATACTTACTCCATCTAGTCAACAGATACCGCCATCTGTTAGAATCGTCTGGAGCTAACAGATAATTGTGACTTAATTTGCAATAAAATAATATTGCGACTATAAATTGTAGTGTAAGCGATCCTATCTTTCAAGTTGGATCAAACTGCACACGGTGTGCAATTTTGATTAAAATCGGGTAAGTTGTTTAGGAGTCCATCCCGTACAAACAACGTGACGCGTAATTTATATATATATATATACAAGGTGTTCTTTTGCATCCTCGTCAAAATTCAGGATGTTGTCACAAAAGACATAAATATTCAATATAAATTACGGTACCTAGTAAATTATTAAAAAACACTGCATTTTTTTGTTGTTTAAATTTGTCAATATTTCAGAATAACCCCCATAGCGTGGTTTAGGGATTATAAAAGTATCGAAAAAACGTTTGAGGGTTTTTTGTTTGTGTGTAAGCGACGTTATAAGGCAGGGATCAGACGGCCCGTGTTTAAAACACGGGTGGTTCACAGTTAGCGATTTCAGTAAATAAATAAAAAAAAGAAAATTACCTACTCATTTTATTATTGATTCGGGTCGAGAATCATTAGCATAGTTACCTCCTAGAATTTGACGAGGTTGCAAAACAACACCTTGTATATAGATTACTTAAAATTTTGCTTACTTTGCTATTGATTTCATATGTTATTTTTTTATATTTACTTTTTCTACATCTGCTTGCTTCGCCATTAGACGACGATTATTTATTTTAAAATTTAAATCTCATGTAAATGAACTGTATCATGTTCGAGAAATAAAGATTATTTATACTTATGTTGTAAATGTGTCAAGTTTCAATTGATTAAAATAAATAAATATTCCGCAACAAAAGCACTAAAAGCTTCCGCGCACGGCTTCACGCTCGTTTCTTTTCACAAAATGTTCATAAATTATAGTCTGTGTGTTATCCTGATTTATGACTTTTACCACTGTAAACTTTTATTAAAATCTGTTCCCTAGTTTTTGCGTGGAAGAGATAACTACCAAACATCCATCCGTACATCCGCCAAACGCGAAAGTTAACTTAAAACTTTCGCGTTTATTAGGTATATTAGTTAGTTAGTCGCCAATGAACAGGTATTCCTTGCTTCGACCAACCTCTGTCAGGAGTCTTTAAAAGACTTCAAATCTAAGCGCTTACACAGGCAGAGACAAAAAGCGTCTTTGATTTATAGTACGTCTAGATAAATACAGACTAAATAAACAGAAAGACCATTTTAAACTCGTAAATTAATAGTAATCTCATGAATATTATGCAATGATATACAAGGTCCATTTTAGATTAGAAGAAATCCGGTCGTTACTTATTCATTCAACCAGTTTATTTTCAATGAAAACCACTTATCTCATACGTAACTGCCGGACACAAAAATAATAAAAACACATCATAATGTGAACGCAACGTTTATAAAAAAAAATATTGATTACGTACTAAACTAAATAAAGGAGTTCGTGGCTAAATAATAACAGCCACACGGGTCGATCTTTAAGGTTTCGCCGTGATTGCCGAGGTTAGTCCGTGGATGGCCATGATTACATACCGAGTTCCCTCGGTACCTCGGAAGGCACCGAGGTCCCGGCTGTCATTTGTAGATCTTTGACAGTCGTTACGAGTAGTCAGAAGCCAAAAGTCTGACATCGTCTTACCAAGGGAAATAATAATAAATCCCACCAAAAACATTCTGTAAAAAACTAGCCAAGTCTCGATGGAGCTGCTTGTTTATCTCTAAAAATTAGTGAAATCTAGACAAAGTCGTGCCAAGCCTAAGGTTCCTTACTGCGATTTCTTTATTACTATAGTTAATGTTGTGTGACTTGGCCGTTGAAGGGTACATAAGGGTACAAAACCAGGTGCTCCATGACACCATTGCACCAATCTGTCGACAAAACCGCTACCCATTGACGATGAAAAATTGCCACTTGGAAAACGTTGATTCAATAACAAGTCAATTGTAAGCTTGATAAAGCTGTGTATTTCAATAATACTTATGTATAGGCCAGCCTGAAGCAAACAATATAAGTACTTATTACTATTATAGTAAATAATAAGTTGCACAATCAACAACAGCCTAAAAGGAGACGCGTTCATTTACCAATACCAGTATGGGCTATTATCTCGCTTAACAAACATAGGTAGTTACAACAGATATAACATTACGTGTAAACAAAATTAACTTGTACCCACTAACGTATAAAGAATGTTCAACGGCCAAGTCACACAACATTAACTATAGTAATAAAGAAATCGCAGTAAGGAACCTTAGGCTTGGCACGACTTTGTCTAGATTTCACTAATTTTTAGAGATAAACAAGCAGCTCCATCGAGACTTGGCTAGTTTTTTACAGAATGTTTTTGGTGGGATTTCACTTCTTTTTGTAGAAACGTGGGCATCATCATCTGCCTTTTCCCAAACTATCTTAGGGTCGGCTTCCAGTCTAACCGGATGCAGCTGAGTACCAGTATTTTACATGAAGCGAAACACCACCCAGCAACTGGGTAATATGATACCCCTTGGTAAGACTGGATGTTAGACTTTTAGCTTCTGACTACTCGTAACGATTGTCAAAGATTTACCTACAAGTGACAGCCGGGACCAACGGCTTAACGTGCTTTCCGAGGCACGGAGGAAACTTGATATATAATTATGGTCACCCATCCACAGACCAATCTCGGCAAGCACGGCTTGGCCACAAGAGAATATGGAGGTGCCAATGTCCATGAGGGCATTTTTCAGACTAAGACCTTGGCTCTTGTGAATTGTTAGGGCATACGCCACACAGATTGGGAATTGTTCTCTGTACACGTATGCCCTGGGTATGATCTCAAATTTTGACTTAATAGGCAATCATTCGTGAATGAAATTATTAGCGAATTCTACTACTACCAATTGTTTAGGCTTTGTTTGGTCTTCCGGGTCCCACCTCACTTTTTGTACAACGCCTATCGACCCATTCACTAAACCTAAACTAACATCAATGTTTCTGCTAAGCATTACTTTAGCTCCTTCTTTAATGATTATAGTTTCTTCCAGTCCAGCAGTCATCGACGCATCATCTTCATATTTTTGTAAACACGCCCGGGCTTTCATTATCATACATTTTGAACAATCCAAGGAATCTTTAGCAACTAACTTTATCACGGGGTGCGGAATCGCTTTTAACATAGCATTATTTAACTGCATACACATATTTCTAGTCGGTAGTAAACAAACAGTATCTTCTGGTAAGTCCCTCAAACATTGTGCTATTTCCATTAACCTTCATTCATTGGAATGTGAGAGCAGAGGTATCAATCGTTAGACAGTATATCTCTGTCTGATTGAGTTGTCACTCCTACTCTGATTCTTTTTAACATTTCTACAAACGTAGAATCATCCAGCTGTCTCATATTCAACGTAAGTTCGTCGTAACTAAAAAGTTCAGTCCATAAGTTTGGAATACTTAAGAAGCCTATAAGTTTACTAGCTGTCCCCGACATGCGTTGCAATGCACTTTTCCTACCTACCTACCTACCCTACCTACCATACCCTACCTACCTACCTACCTACCTACCCTACCATACCCTACCTACCTACCCTACATACCCTACCTACCCTACCTACCTACCCTACCCTACCCTACCTACCTACCCTACCTTTCTCACCTTTTAAACCTTCCCTGGACTACGACAAACATTTTAAAACCAGAATCAGTTTAATCGGCCCATCCGATCTTGAGTTACAACGTGACACGTAATTTATATATATTTAGACTACCTGTTACCCGCGACTTCGTACGCGATAGGTTCGTAAGTCTTTTAGTCAGGAGGTTCTTGATCCCAATGTTTTGTTTGAAGTTCGTTACCAGATGTCTCCAGTATTAATACTTTAGGGTATGAGGAACAGGGTGGAAAGTTCCTCAATACTCCATTGAAAAGGGAGGACCCTCCGACCAGACGGGTGTTATGTCTGGCGGGCAACTGCCCGACAGGTGTAGTCGGGTTTTTCTATATACTCTTAAGTCGATGTAAACTTTGCATGTGAGATGTAGGAAATTGAAGTTAGTTCTTCCGCCGTGTCATAGATGGCGCTGTAGTAGTTTTTGTAGTAAGTTGCTATTTGTTGGTCGCTACAATACAATCTGCCCAGTTTTTACACATACATTCAACATTCAGTCTAACCGGATGCAGCTGAATACCAGGATTTTACATGGAGCGACTGGCCATCTGACCTCCACAACCCATTTAGTACTGGGTTATACGACACCTCTTGGTAAGACTGGTTGTCAGACTTTCGTGGCACTGACTACCTGTAACTACTGTCAAAGATCTACAATTGACAGCCGTGACCAACGGCTTAACGTGCTTTCCAAAGCACAATAAAGTCGGTACGTAATGGGTGGTCACCCATCCATGGACCAACCTAGGCAAACGCAACTTAAACTGAAGATCGACCCTAGCGACCTTAATTTGTTTGAATATGATTATTTTCGATTGAAAGAACTTGCTTCAAGTGTGATCTCCTATTCATTTGTGAGTAAAACTTCGAAAACCGAGTCTAATCCTCAATGTATACGAACTCGCTACCGACTACTGTACCACATTAACTTTCAATAGGAAACCCCCATTTTGTGCATTCATGCCTCTTTTTAAAAATTACAAATATCCTCCTAAACTTAACCTTTAACCCGACATTAATTCCACTTGGGGGTGGAATTTCCAAAAATGTTGCGTTACTAAGAACTTACTTGCGAGATTTCAAGTTAAATAGGTCAAAAGTGGTAGTTAGTAGTTCTTGTGTGATTTATCGGTGAGTGAATAGTATTGCGCTTTCATGTATAAATGAAAGTATTATTATGTCCTTATCCAGATCATGACCTGGCTTGTGGCTTTCTCCTAATCCACTCACCAGTTAAGGCGTGAAAAAGTTAAAACAGACTGATAGATGCTGTTAATATACTGTATCGTTGGTCTAGTGGTCACAACTACTGAGTATGAGGTCCTGGTTTCGATTCCCGGGTTGGGCAATCTTTTATTTTGGTTTTCGACAGTAAATTTCAGACCACAAAATCGCACGGAGAGAAGATTGGAAAGCTATGGGGGAGCCCTCAGCCCAGCAGTCATTTTGATGAGATTCACTATATAACTTTCCTGAGAGACATGGACAGTGACAGTGACAGGGAAGTGAAACAGGGAGACGTCATATCTCCGAAACTGTTCACCTCTGCACTGGAAGATGTATTTAAGGTTCTGGACTGGAGAGGGCTAGGCATCGACATCAATGGCGAGTACATGAATCTCCTTCAATTTGCCGACGATATAGTGGTCATGGCTGAGACCATAGAGGACCTCAGTACAATGCTAGATAACCTGAGTGGATCGTCCGAAAGAGTGGGTCTTAAAATGAACATGGACAAAACCAAACTCATATTGAATGCCCATGTAACACCCACTCCTATCAAGATCGGACAATCTTCACTCGAAGTTGTAGACGATTATGTCTACATGGGACAAACGGTCCAGTTGGGTAGGTCTCAATTCGAGAAAGAGATCAACCGTCGAATCTGACTCGGCTGTGCAGCGTTCAGGAAGTTGCATGATATGTTCTCATCTAACTCACTGCAGTGTCTCAAGACGAAAGTCCATGACCAGTGTGTGTTGCCAGTGATTACATACGGGACCGATTGTGGTCGCCCACATTGGGCCTCATCAGAAGGCTTAAAATCACTCAAAGGTCAATGGAGAAGGCTATGCTCGAAGTTTCCTTGCGTGATCAAATCAGAAATAAGGACATTCGCAAGAGAACCAAGGTTACCCCAAAGTCACGGTAGCCCGAAGAATTGCCAAATTTAAGTGGCAGTGGGCAGGGCACATTGCTCGCAGAACGACCGGCCACGAATCGGAAGACGTTGCGTAGGAAGGCCTCCCACGAGGTGTACCGATGGCCTGGTGATGGTTGCGGGGATCCTCTGGATGCAAGTCACACGTGACCTGTCGATGTGGCGACACTTGGGGGAAGCCTATGTCCAGCAGCGGACGTCTTTCGGCTGAAATGATGAATGATGATGGTATTACTTTCTTACTAAATAATTAAAATTTACGAAAACAAAACTATATAAACTAAAAGAGCTGGACACTGGTACTGTCGCTGTGGCCGCGGGGAAGCTCAAGCAGCTTTAATAAAGTAATCTTATCGGTAACTATATTTTCGAGTCGTTGGGAATTGAAGCTTTGGACCGTGGGACCGTGAGATCAGAGTACTCAATGCTCACAGTCTTTTTAAAGAAATTTCTAAACGCATAGCTTACGCTTTCCGTGACCCAACAGCTGGCTTTTACTTCGGCCAGAGGCTAAATGATTGTTTAACTATAGTTTGAATGGTTAATATTAACTAAAAGGATGTATAACACTATTTGGTAATGATTAGGAAATCTAAAAGCACAAAAAAATACAAAATACTTACAAAAAGTGAAAACCGGGTGGGGATCGAACCATGGTTACTTTTGTAAATATTAAAGCATCAAAAATAAAACAATAAGTGTATACTGGCTGAGGTTTGATCCTGCAACCTACGATTCCCGAGTCAACCGCTAAACCGTCGGGCTATTTACTTCGGTGACAATTGTTCTAAAATAGCCGATCTATTCTAATGTTTGTGATGACAGTTGTCAGTTGTCAATCAGTTGAGGAATATGAACATAATACAATATTGCTCACCTCCCAATGTTATTAGCGTGATAATATATAGCCTATGTCCTTCCCAAGGTTTAAATCTATCTTCTTGCCAAAATCCATTAAGATCCGATCAGCCGTTTAGTCGTGAAAAGGTAACAAACAAACAAACAAACAGAGTGACTTTCGCATTTATAATATTAGTATGGATTAAAAGCAAAAGGGGAGGCATTCGCCCAGCAGTGGGACGCTATAGGCTAGATTAAATTTGATTAGAAGATGTGTTCCACTACGCTGGATTTTTGCAATTGACAGTCGATTTTTTTATGTACCAATAGTAGAAGAATCTGTATGATGTCGGACGTAAAGAATAGCACCATCCCATATCTTCCCGTGGGTGTCGTAAGAGCCGACTAAGGGATTTGCCAGAGAATGGGCAGCAGCGACACCCCCTAAAATGTCAATGTGGCGACACTTGGGGGAGGCCTATGTCCAGCAGTGGACGTCTTTTGGGCTGAAATGATGATGATGATGATGGGCCGCAGCGTTCTCTGTGCTTTTGTAACAACCGTACTGCGATCGCCAACCCGCCTGCCAAGCGTGGTGATTATGGCAAAACCCCCCAAAATGTCAATGTGGCGACACTTGGGGGAGGCCTATGTCCAGCAGTAGACGTCTTTTGGGCTGAAATGATGATAAGAAATAGTAGAAGGGGGCATTACCATATCTCTAATACAGCTGAGAACAGCTGAGGGTTCTTCATCAGATACTTCAGACCTTCGATATTTGACATCAAATGGAGCGGCCCACCAAGTTGAATATTTTTTGTAGAGGCGGTATATGTCGATCTCTAATAGTTTGGTTGAGCTCTTGTGTTTTCTAATCAGGGTCACCAGGTACTCCAGATCTTCGATTATCCTAGTTTTTATAGTTTTCCCTATAGGTGGCCATTAAACCCTATCTATGTACCAAATTTCAGCTCTCTGAGTTTATGGGAAGTACTAGTTCTATTTTGATGATCATGAGTGAGTGAGTGTCATAAATGCGAAACTTTGCTTTCGCTTAACTTCGGAACTAAATGACCTACTGACTTGAAATTTTAGAATTTCAGTAGGTGATTATAGCTTACTGGATGACGAAAATTTCTGCGTTCTGGTCATATCCAGAGGTTCTCAAATAGGGGCCTGAAAATGCGGCAAAATGGTTCCAGTAAAGGATGGTACGGCAGTGTTTGCTTCGCGCTCGACTTGGCGGGGGCACTGCCGTGCCCCCCGATAGTATACCCGAATTCGTATTACAGGGTTATGGAGGTCAGATAGGCAGTCACTTCATGTAAAATACTGGTACTCAGCTGCATCCGGTTAGACTGGAAGCCGACCCCACGATAGTTTGGGAAAAAGCTTGGTAGATGATGTCTAAGACTAAATAAAAAAACAAGCTTTAATTACAATGAAGCGCAGAAAATAAGGTTTATCTATCAACATCGAACGCGTATACAAAGTTTCCTGCCCGTACTGTTAACCATTGACAAGTTCTCTTGTGAGATAATTGTGGCTGCAGGATCAAGTCATGTCTCCCATAAAAACGTATTTACACTAGAACCAAAGGTGTGTGCAAAATTTTAGCTGAAAGTGCTGAAACAGTTGAGGGAACTGGTTTGAAAATCAGGTGCAAGATTTGACAAATGCATATTATTAAGGCAAGTTCAATAAAAGTTAATAGTATAATAAAAAGCTAGACTTTTCGTAATTCATTCCATCAGTTTTCATTTGATTTGATTTTGAGTTTCAAAACGGTGAACGAAAATAAAAATATTCGCTCTGATCCTGACGCCATCACGCCACACAAAGACATGAATTTAAAATGGAAAATCAATACATTTAGATAGCTGCACCAACATGTCCCAGAACCTAGATCCAAAACAACGTAACCAAATGACATCCACAATTTGGCTTTTAATTGTCCCACTCACTTTTACAGAGAGGAGGCCTGTGTCCTAACAGTGGGAAGGTTATGAACTGATAATGCACATGTGAGATGTGATATCGTCTGGTATATGCAATCAAGATTAAAGCAATCGATATCTAATAATTAAGATGGAATCATTGAAAGTACAGTAATGGTATTATGTTTATAAGGCCGTGAAGGAGAGACATAAATAATGTATGCACATGCCTTGACAAAGTTTGTTTCTTCGATCAAATTCTAGGGGAATGAATCAGTGACTACTATTCAATAGTATGTTTATTATGCCGACACGACGCGGTAAACAAGTTTTAATGTCTTTCACCTTTAGAGATATCCTAGAAAGGCCCAGATCTTAGATATAGGATAACTCAGCCTCCATAGGAAAGGGAGGATCCACCGACCAGACGGGTATTGTGCCTGGTTGACCACTGCCCGACGATTGCTGTCGGGTAACTATATTCATGTTAACCCCTCCTGATTTATTTCCTGAATTATCCGATTTATTCAATATGTATTTATATTTTACCTAAGCACCCTAACCCTAGGGCTGGTTCTAAAATGCGCGGGGAAAGAGCTCGTGTAAGGAATTTGGGGAGGCAGAGTACAGGCTACTTCAAAAAAAAAAGCACCTTATGGTTAGAAAACTAGGAACAGCTGCCTTGTTCGTCCCAAGAATAAAGAACCTTAGCAGCTCAGTAAATTAGTAATGGATGTATATCTTTTCCAGAACAATGTCGGGCCCCGTGCAGCAGATTCCATTAGAAGAGGAGTACAAGAAGAAGATAAAGATCACCCGAGAAGATATCAAGAAGTTCAGAGATTGGGTCGACACGCAGCCACATCTGCCGTTAGAACATATTACTGGTGGGTACTTTGCTGTAATACAACATACCTTTTCTTTGTACTCACTCGACTACAGTAAACATTTTTCGGGTTCGACCTTCGAACTAATCGCCTGTTCATGTTGTTGAATTACTTGATACTGGACTGGACTTGATGTTTTAATTATTATTTTGCCATTAAATAGCACACATAGGCAATGAAATGAGTATAGGTATTGAATAATACATATATACATAATAAACGAGTTTCATATAAATGTAGATGGATGGAAAGGTGGAGGAAGATCAAAAAATACCTGGAGAAGTTGTGTGAAGAAGAAAAACAGCGACAGATAGAGTAATAACATGGAAGAATAGAAAATGTGTGTAACATATTTTTATTCTTCTGTTCAGAGTTGTTTACCACACGTTATTAATTGGCTAACCAGGCCGCCTATTCACAAACGCTCGGATTCGATTTAAATACGGAAAGTCGTATGTCTATCTCGCACGCTTTCGTAATGCTAAAATAATACGGGGCTGAGCTTTGAATGATCCCGTGTAGAGTATTTGTTTAGCACTAACCTCAGGCCAACTTTAGCTAGCGGTAAAAAATAAAAGGACAAGACCAGGAAAATGGTTATTAAGTCATAAATATGTCAATGATTGCATTGCTGACGATAAAATATTACACTAATTTAGCAACAACCCATAAAAAATCTGATAACCGTATCAAGGACGACACTTGTCCGGTGTTTTTCAGTTAATTGCATGGGTAATTCATTTAATTGGCTACGTGTACCGTGAATCAATGGAGGCTGTTGTGACTCGTGGCTTCCTCAATTACATACGTACAGATTACGTCGCTTTGTAGTAATCACAACGTATTACCAGTGATTAGATGTAAACTGCGGTAGCTGGTAAAACCACTTTGTAAAATAACAATCATAATTTCTCGCCTGTATTCCTATTAAAGTCATCATCATCACTATCGTTTCCAGTCTAACCAGGTGCAGCAAAATTCCAGTATTTTTAATAGAGAGAGAGTTTATCTGGACTCCATAACGTCACTGGGTAACTCAATTCAATTCAAATATTTTTATTTTTATTTTATTTTAATACGAGCTGGTGTATCATATTCGGTATTGTATCGGTAAAACTGATCCCACCAAAAACATTCTGTAAAAAACTAGCCAAGTCTCGATGGAGCTGCTTGTTTATCTCTAAAAAGTAGTGAAATCTAGACAAAGTCGTACCAAGTCTAAGGTTCCTTACTGCGATTTCTTTTTTATTATAGTTAATGTTGTGTGACTTGGCCGTTGAACATTCTTTATACGTTAATGGGTACAAGTCAATTTTGTTCACACGTAATGTTATATCTGTTGTTACTACCTATGTTTGTTAAGCGAGATAATAGCCCATACTGGTATTGGTAATTGGACGCTAGTGTCCTTTTAGGCTGTTGTTGATTGTGCAACTTATTATTTACTATTATAGTAATAAGTACTTATGTTGTTTGTTTCAGGCTGGCCTATACATAAGTATTATTGAAATTCACAGCTTTATTAAGCTTACAATTGACTGGTTATTGAATCAACGTTTTCCAAGTGGCAACTTTCCATCGTCAATGGGTAGCGGTTCTATCGACAGATTGGTGCAATGGTGTCATGGAGCACCTGGTTTTGTACCCTTGTGTACCCTTCAACGGCCAAGTCACACAACATTAACTATAATAAAAAAGAAATCGCAGTAAGTAACCTTAGACTTGGTACGACTTTGTCTAGATTTCACTACTTTTTAGAGATAAACAAGCAGCTCCATCGAGACTTGGCTAGTTTTTTACAGAATGTTTTTGGTGGGATTTCAGTTCTTTTTGTAGAAACATGGGCATATTGATTTATTTTATTAGATTTTTTTATTTGACACATTTTTTTCCTTTTTAGGAGTTGTTTTTTTATTATTACAAATCTTTCTGTTCTTTTTTTCCGATTCTGATTATTGTACAGTAGCAATAGTTTTTCGTATTGCCCATTCGCGTTCATTATTTATTCTTTTAGATGGTTTAGTTGTATTCGGTGATCGCTGAAGCTTGAGCTTTTATACTCTTGAAGTCAACATTTATGAGGTGCACCCCATCTATCCTTCATCTATTATGTTTTCCCTTTCATCGTTTAGTTCTGCTACTTTTTCTTATACCTTTTCAAAAGCTGTTTCTAAAATATTTCGTAACAGTCCGTAAATTTCCGTAGCGTAACGCTTCTTGTAAATCGTCCTTTACAGCATTAAATGCTTCTGTGTATGTCTCATGTTGCATTTTTAGGTCATCTAGTATTCTCCAACGTTTAAATAATAACAACAAGGAAAAGAAATATTTTTCTGGCATTTACTCTACATCATACAGGTAATGGCTAATTAGGTATGGTCTATCTCGTTTTTTTAAGTATTTATTATTTGCTGAAACATAAAACTTTATTTGAAACAGGCCGGGTATTAACTAAATCATAGTCTTTCTAAAAGTCAAATAGATTCATGTCCTGTAATTCGTCAGGTCTGGCAGGGTAAACGTTGTCTATCCAAGAATCGTAATATATGTCAGTGGAATTCGGGTCCAGTGCAGTCATTTCAGATTTCGATTTAACCCTGCGATTACGATGAATGTTTACGTCTAACCATCTTATTGTTGTTTGTGGGTCCGTGCCATAAAGTGGTATTCCCAATAATGTATCGCTGGCTTCTAAAGCTCCGTATTCTCGATTCGATAATACTCTGAGACCAATATTATATTACCGGCTTCTAAGACTTTTTGTACAGTTAATATCGTTAAACATGTCGGTTGCATGGGTTTTTTCACTTTTAGTAGTATACTTGGTCACATAATAGTTCAAAATGGCTGTTTTCTCTCCAACATATTGAATGTCAATATTTCCATTCCAAGCCAACAGCAAAGCGGGATTGTAGTCATTAATCATATCATATCTGACTCCTTTGAGCGGACAATATTGTAGAGACGATTATTAGAGCTGAGAGTTTTTCTTGCCGCTATAGTTTGAAAAATGTCTCTTATGATAATTAATAAATTAGTACACCGTTCTCATACACTTCAAAAGTGAAGGCATAGATTTTTCCAGCAGCCATAAGCTCAGAAGCTAAGCCGTAAGTAGTGGGTTTCATCATATCGCTCGTATAGGATTGCGCGCTCGTGTATACGTCACCATCAGCATCACACGTGTACACTTGCATTTCATCCTAATGTTCAGCAACGTATGCAACTATAGCAGATCATACTAACTACTTGGTAGGCACTAAGTTCATCGTCGTCTTTTAATATTATTGACATTTTATGCGATATTATCTTACGAAATCAAACATAAATAAACTCAACGACCTTTAGTATATGGACAACCTCACGAAATAATAAGCGAAATCAACGAAATGCAAATAATCCCTCCTAATCCCTAGCAAACGTATTCAAGCGCAGCTCGCAGTAGAAGAATGTCGAAAGCGACTGTAATGCGGCCGGTTGCCACTTCACCACATAAGAAGTTATCGGAAAACAAACATGCGGGTATCACCGCCACTCTTACTCCAATGCATTATATTTTGACCAAATTTTCAGCGAAATTTATATTTTAGTGTAATTTGTTTATTTTAATTTGTGTAATGTTCGAGTAGAATAAAGTTAATCGTTCGACTATTTCTTCTTGTAAACTTGTAAGTATAATTATAAAAGCCAGTCTAGTCTTATCGAGAGTTTTCCTTTAATTTTATTTATATGCGTACTAGCTGTCCCCGGCATGCGTTGCAATGCACTTTTCCTACCTACCTACCTACCTACCTACCTACCCTACATACCCTACCAACCTACCTACCTACTCTACCAACCTACCTACCTATCTACCTACCTACCCTACATACCCTACCTACCCTACCTTTCTCACCTTTTAAACCTTTCCTGGACTACGACAAACATTTTAAAATCAAAATCAGCTTAATCGGCCCATCCGATCTTGAGTTACAACGTGACACGTAATTTATATATATTTAGATTAAAAGCAAAAGGGGAGGCATTCGCCCAGCAGTGGGACGCTATAGGCTAGATTAAATTTGACTAGAAGATATGTTCCACTACACTGGATTTTGCAATTGACAGTCGATTTTCAATAGTTGAAGAATCTGATTGATGTCGGACGTAAAGAATAGCACCATCCCATATCTTCCCGTGGGTGTCGTAAGAGCTGACTAAGGGATTTGCCAGAGAATGGGCAGCAGCGTTCTCTGTGTTTTGTAACAACCGTACTGCGATCGCCAACCCGCCTGCCAAGCGTGGTGATTATGGCAAAACCCCACAAAATGTCAATGTGGCGACACTTGGGGGAGTCCTATGTCCAGCAGTGGACGTCTTTTGGGCTGAAATGATGATGATGATGATGAATAGTAGAAGGGGACATTACCATATCTCTAATACAGCTGAGAACAGCTGAGGGTTCTTCATCAGATACTTCAGACCTTCGATATTTGACATCAAATGGAGCGGCCCACCAAGTTGAATATTTTTTTGTAAAGGCGGTATATGTCGATCTCTAATAGTTTGGTTGAGCTCTTGTGTTTTCTAACCAGGGTCACCAGGTACTCCAGATCTTCGATTATCCTAGTTTTTATAGTTTTCCCTTTATGTGGCCATTAAACCCTATCTATGTACCAAATTTCAGCTCTCTGAGTTTATGGGAAGTACTAGTTCTATTTTGATGATCATGAGTGAGTGAGTGTCATAAATGCGAAACTTTGCTTTCGCTTAACTTCGGAACTAAATGACCGGCAGACTTGAAATTTTGGAATTTCAGTAGGTGATTATAGCTTACTGGATGACGAAAATTTCTGCGTTCTGGTCATATCCAGAGGTTCTCAAATAGGGGCCTGAAAATGCGGCGAAATGGTTCCAGTAAAGGATGGTACGGCAGTGTTTGCTTCGCGCTCGACTTGGCGGGGGCACTGCCGTGCCCCCCGATAACCATGTTTGAAAGTTGCCATCAGTTCCGTCTGTAGACTTAATGTACCAAAAGGTGTGAAAGATGGCTCCAAGAAAGGAAAGGCACGTCAAACCCTTGGTTCTGCGCCTGCCCCCGTATTCACAAACGCTCGGATTCGATTTCGATTCGAAAAGTCGTATGTCTATCTCGCTCTCTTTCGTAATTACAAAACAAGATAGACATTATCGAATCGAAATCGAATCCGAACGTTTGTGAATATGGGGCCTGATCTCTCTCCAATCGTGTCGGATTGCCGTCCCATCGAACTATGAGAGTGAGGGAAGGGAGAATGCATTTACTGTAGTGCAATCATTTGTAAATCTTTGTCAGTCGTTACAGGTAGTCAGTGGCCAAAAAGTCTGACAACCAGTCTTACCAAGGGGTATCGTATTACTCAGTACTAACAAGGTTGTGGAGGTGAGATAGGCACTCACTCCATGTAAAATACTGGTATTGAGATGTATCTGGTGAGTCTGGTAGCCGACCCCTACATAATAGGGATGATGGCTGGGTAAAGAAAACGAAATTCTATTTTGTTCAGTCAGGTAATACAAAATTATTTGACACGTATTTTTTGTTTTATCAAATTAACAAAAATTACTTAGTTAAAACGCATTAAGGTGGAAGTGACAGGGTGGTCCGCGAAATTCATTTTTTCTTACGATTTTGCAATGTTCCGGTCAGTTTTTATGTGGAATAAAATATGATACGCGGCAGTAACTAATATATGGCTTTACAGAGTTTTAATCCATAACGTCATCAATACAACCCCTTTATGTTCATTTAACTCCACTTTGAGTTTATGTTCATTTAACTCCATAGAATGACTTTTTCATGAAAAAGTCATTTTATGGGGTTGAATGAATTTAAAGGGGTTCTACCTATTGATAATTTTAATGACTACAATTATGTAAATACGTACGTTTTACGGCCGCGTATCATATTTTATTCAACTTGTGTTTGTGTGTTGACACTGACCGGTAAATTGCAAAAAACGTAAGAAAATTTGAATTTCGTGGACCATCCTACGGTTACGGTACGGCACGGACCTTCCACCTTAAGGTTTGAGAGTGTGGGCGCACTATGTCAGAAGTAGGTTTAAACTTTACTTACCCGTGACGTCATACGCCATGTCGACTCAATATATCTCCGTAATTTTATGATGACTTGAAAAAAAATAAAGAAAATTAATGGGAAAAGGGTGGGCAGAAGATTAGTCTTGCCTGCCTGCTGATTATAAATGTGATAGTTTGAATGTGTACATATCCCATTCACACTGCAATAAGTTTTCGGAAGATTTGGATGACATTTAGTTCACAGAACAGCCTGTGGAATCAACTAAACTCACCTTTAGTCAACCACGATAATAATACAAATCTATTCTTATCAAGGAAAAATAAAACAGACGGAATGTGTTGACGTAAATAGCAGAAATCCTTGACTACAATTTCAATGCAGGCCACACCTCAATATGGATCGCATGTATGATCTGTAGATAAACGACAATTAGTGGACAGATGAGTGTGCCATTAGTCGGTGTTTAATGGCCGCTGTGACGTCGAACGTCGAACAAGGCTCTGGTGTAGTTAATGGACGAATGCAGGCGTGTAAGATGGGCTAAGTGTTGCGGCTTTTGGAATGTCAGTAGTGAGATCTTCATTATGATAAAAAATCTTTGCATGTAATTCGTTTTAACTATGTTCTTACCTTAAAAAAAATATTTCTCAGTTACAGCCACGAAGGCTGGGTTTGTGCCCCATTGTTAGCAATAGGCTCGCCCCCTATTACATGGGACTAACACATGATTGGCAAAACGTGGATGAACCCTTCGGAGATACTAAGCTGAAAATTGTACTTCCGAACTTCATCTCCAAAAAGGGCCGACATGGTAAGACCAAAAGCCCCTAAATAAAGAGTTATTTTTTTTAAATCTCCAAAAAGATCTGTCAATTAATGCAAAAAGATAAACAGGAGATCCCGAGGGAGAGAGGTATTCTCTCACACTAAAAAGTAAGGATGAAGTAGCATGACTTTTCTATTCAGAATTTCTTGGTGGGTGTCAAATATCTCCTAGGTAAACCCCTCCGACTGGGGCGAATCAGGATAGACATCCTCTGTAGTACCCCTCATGGCACGAAAACCTCCTGCGTTTTTTATGTAGGAACATTTTGTTAAATACACATTACACATTACATTTTGAAAAATAATTGCTTACGGTAGACTTTACACAAAGATTAAGATCTATAAAAATAAATAAAATTTAAGTTCATGTTTGTAATTTCAAACAGACACTTCAAATTAACAGCGTTTTACTGAATGCATATGAAAATATATAATGGCACTATAAACAAAAAAACGTTTGAATTTTTGTCTGTCTGTTCCGGCTAACCTTCGATACGGCTGGACTGATTTTGGCAGGACTCTTACTGGCAGATAGCTGATGTTATAGGAAATAATTTAGGTTACTTTTATTTGAGAAAAAGGATTAGGGCTCCGTGCAAAATCAAAACCCTTGAAGTTGATAACACAATCGGATTCGAATAGGGAAGTAATATTTTTAAATCAATTTCACGCGAAAGAAGGTCGCGGGGCGGGACTTAGCAATCTATCAAGTATGTATTAAAACATTATGTCTTATTATCTTTCCAAAAATGAGTAGTAAGAATTCAATCAATTATATATTAACCAGTATTATATGTTAAGCATTGTTAACCTTGAAGTGTTACCTGTTCAAGCCTACAAAAAGTAGTAACCAGTAATCTTGCTTTAAACATATAATTCAAGTTGAATTTTGAACTATCATTTTTTGCCATTAACTTGACTTCCGTGTAACCGGAAAACCAAGGGGTTTCGTATTACCCAGTACTAACTGGTTTGTGCATTTTTATATATTATAGGTTAAGAGATTATTTTACATGTTCACAAAACAATTAAATAGTTATGATGAATGTATAAAATATTACCAATTCTTTCACTAATTCAATTAATTTTTTTCAGTATTTTTTATTTTCATTTTATTTATTTCTCTTGCATGAAATCATTGAAATGTTATCTGTAATGTAATCATTAGCTCTTAAGTTACTGGCATTTAAAGGCTTTTTTTGTTTTTATTTTTTTGAATTTATTTTATTTATAACTGTTTTGGTATTCAGCTGCATCCGGTTAGACTGGAAGCTGACCCCAACATAGTCGGGAAAAGGCTAGGCAGATGATGATTTGACTTGTGTGAAACTGATAACGGACTAGTTTTGAACGAAATTACTAGGTTTTGATCATCGATGTTTGCTGTAGAAAAGGACCCACAAATAAGTAAAACGTAATAAATATAGAGATATTCATGTTTATATGGTAAAAAACGTTGGCTCCTAGAAATTCTGTGTTTAAATTAGAATAAAAGCATTCCACGTCGCCTTCCTTTTTGCCGTGCCTCGAAAAGCAAGTTTAGAAGTTTGTTCCAGCTACCATTCGTAAATCTTGGGTAGTCATCGTTACGGTTAGTCAAAAGACAAAAATTAAGTAGTCGAAGTCATACCCCAGGGTATCGTGACACTCAGTATCTGAGTTGTGTAAGTCAGATAAGTCGTCGCTCCATGTAAAATACTGGTATTCAGCTGCATATGGTAAGACGGTAAGCTAATAGATGATGGTGTTCCTTTTTGCCGCCAAAAAAAAGCTTCAATGGCTAAAATCCGTCCAAATGTTAAAATGCCGTTTTATTTCATTGCAGAGCTGGATCTGATCCTGACGTACCACTGCTGCAACCGAAGCTCCGAGGTGTCCAAGCAAGTGCTGGACCTCCACTACACCCTCAAGACGCTCTTTACCAACTTCTTTAAAGACAGGATAGTGGACGCCAAGATATTAAAGACTTTGAATTATTAGTGAGTACTTTACAAGCCCCAGAAAAGCTGGCATAACGATCTGGACTCATTCGTAATGGATTGGTTGGAGAAAGGCAAATGTTAAAAAAAAATTGGAGAGCCATTGGGAAAAAATACGTGTGTATAGCTAATTACAACAACTAGTTGAATAAAATTAGGCCCATGGCACACGGCGTATTTTAAACACGCAGATGACGCGCGTATACGTGCTTCAAACGAGATTTGAACGCAACCTTGTAAGCAAGCACACGGGGTGATCGTGAAACACGCGTCGTCTGCGTGTTTAAAATACGCCGTGTGCTATGGGCCTTAGGACCTCCTTTTCTGCAACACGGTCTCCATAGTGTTTACGACTACAAACATTCACAATGAACAATAATTGTTCGGATGAATTGTTGTCTATAAACTATAATAATTATTGTTTAGTAAGCTTCCTGGAAAATACAGCAGCTTTTGGGCTGAGATGACTGAATGCGATACATTGATTGCGTGAAATTCTGCCATTGGTCTTTTGAACATTGTTAGTCAGGAATTGAGAATTGGGTCTCTGCTATCTAATAGCTTAAGGTGGAAGCGACAAGTTAGACCGCGAAATTCAAATTATTTTACGTTTTTTGCAAGTTACCAGTCAGCGTCAAGTAGTATGTTGATTAAAGTATGATTCGCTGCCGTAGCAAATATGGCTTTAAAGAAATATAATAATTAACATCATCAATACGACCCTCTTAAGTTCATTTAACCCCATTGAATGTTTTTTTCATGAAATAGTGATTCAATCAAATATCTAAATTCAATTAAATATTACTACTATTCACCTATTTTACCTATTCATACACTACACCACACTACATAATTACTAACACAATTTACAAAACTGTTTTACGTCCGTCACATCACTATCTCAGGTCCAGCTGAAAATCAGCGTCGGGTACTAGCTACTCGGCAATTTGCTGAGCTGGGCCTATTTGGAGCACAGAACACACAATTATATCTTATTTTTTTTTTTGTTTTTCTGTTTCGGTATATTTGTAATTTTTTTTATTTTGTATTGTGTGTACTTGTGGCATGTGCCAAATAAATATTTTTTCTTTCTTTCAACCGGGTTAAAAGAACACACGAGGGTTAATTTTAATGATTATTTAATTTTTAATTCTGTAAGTACAAACATATTACAGCCGCTTACCATATTTTGTTCAATGGCACTGACCGGTAAATTGCAAAAAATGTAAGAGAATTTTAATTTCGCGGGCCACTATGTTGGTTCCTCCTTAAGTAATAGATTCCGCTACTGTGTTTCTGAAAATTAGAAGTTCCGTTTTAATTTATATTTTTTTCTCTTTTTCCAGTGTTCTAACGCCACTTGAAGTACGAGGCTACGATGACTCCGCCATCTTGTACTGTCGACTGCTCGACACCGATCCTAAGAACTTCGTCTTCGCTGATTCAATCAGGTAGGTACATATTTTTCATTGGATACAATACAAAGTACCTGCTACTACTCTACAAATCGATAGGAGTTTTGAAATCGCCCAATAGAGGGTCATGTTATCACAGCATCGGTAGATCTTGCACTGTTACTGGAAGTCAAAGAAAACTAGTTGGCCAGGACTTCTTTTGAAACTAAGTACAATGTATCGATAATGATGACACGAATGGTTTAGTTAGTGCTATCAAATAATATATTGAATAAATATATATAAATAATATATTGGTATTCGCCAAGGATTGGAGTAGGTAGATTGACTTTTGTTCCTCGCAATGTAGGATCATAATATGGACATGCGTTTTTCAAAATAATATAAAAATTACGCGTCACGTTGTTTGTCCGGGATGGACTCCTAAACTACTTAACCGATTTTAATCAAATTTGTACATTGTGTGTAGTTTGATCCAACTTGAAAGATAGGTTAGCTTACATCTCAATTTATAGTCGCAATATTATTTTATTACAAATTAAGTCACAATTATCTGTCTATCTCAAACGATTCTAACAGATAGCGGTATCCGTTGAGTGGATTGAGTTAGTATTCAATAGATGGCGCTGTATAGGAATGGAGCAGCAATGAAAAATATTGCTTAAACGGGAAAAATGTGACGCAGACGAAGTTGCGCGGGACTAAGATAAGAAGACAAAAGATCCTGTTAGCTGAGTTCTGTATCTTGGGTAGTAATTGTAACACTTAAGCTGAAAACAACTGGTTTCCAAACACAACACAAATACATTACACTACCTGAATTTGCTGAAAACTACATTAAAACAAAATTTCTAACTTTCTATTTCATATTTGTCCTATATTTCCAAAGCAACCAATCGATTCTCCCTACTTTTCCAGGGCAGTTCTGATGTTGGTGGATCTCTGGCAATATGAGGAGGGCACGTGGCCAGGGCTGATCATCCTCATCGACCTGGATATGTGCACGCTGTCACACATTGCCAAGCTCGACCTCCAATCTGTACAGCAGTTCCTATACTTCCTACAGGTAATATTATATTGCTTTTGAATGTATGACAGTAGAAGTGTTGGCAGACCAACAGCTACGTGGGTGGATGATATACAAAAGGCCTTCGGTAAGCCTGGAGACACGTGAAGATCAGGGTAGCATGGGCCAAAAGAGAGGAGGCCTGTACATAGCAGAGCTTGTAACAAGGCTGCCAAAGAAAATGTTAATAAAGTCTAACTGTTTAAGGAATGATCCTTAAAAAGGATTAGCGTTTAGATTTTTCTACATACTTAAACCTTTCCTTGCGTGATCAAATCAGAAATGAGGACATCCGCAAGAGAACCAAGGTTATCGACGTAGCCCGAAGAATTGCCAAACTTAAGTGGCAGTGGGCAGGGCACATTGCTCGCAGAGCAGATGGCCGATGGGGCCGAAAAGTTCTGGAATGGCGACCGCGAACCGGGAGACGATGAGTTGGAAGGCCTCCCACTAGGTGGACCGATGACCTGGTGAAGGTTTTGGGGATCCGCTGGATGCGACTCGCACGGGACCGGTCAATGTGGCGATACTTGGGGGAGGCCTATGTCCAGAAGTGGACGTCTTTCGGCTAAAATGATGATGATGCCATACTTAAACAAGTTGCATTGTATCTAGGTAAAATTGAATTAGCTACCGAAACTCGACAGCCTTGATGTATTTACATGGAACCATCAAATCATTTTCTTATGTTTCACCGTATTTAGATATCGATATCCGTCAGCTTCACTATATTATTTTGATCTTGTATATCAGCAGTTATATTCTATCAACATTATACAATTTCAATTCACTTCACCAGTAACTCACTTCAACATTATGTCATATTTTCAGGAAGCCATGTTGCTAAAAATCAAAAGTCTCCACTTCCTCAACGCACCATCATTTATGGACAAACTGATGATGATCCTGCGACCCTTCTTGAAGAAGCAGCTCCTGGACATGCTGAGCATCCACCAGGTCGGAGCCAAGTCCTTGGCGAAATTCATGCCGATAGAAGGACTGCCGAAAGAGGCTGGGGGACAGTACAAGAGTTTCGTGCAATGCAAAGGTGAATACTATAAGATTGTGGCATAGAGTAGGGATAGACCAAAGAAACCATGGGTGGACGGTGAGAAAGATAATAAAGAGCTAATGAGATGACGACTAATAGAATATGGAAGTATGGAAGGAAAAATACTGCGACTGTATTTTTTTTTCATTTCTGCTTTTTCAATTCATCATCTACCTAGCCTTTTCCTATGTTGGGGTCGTCTTTCAGTCTAAGCGGATGCAGCTGTATACTAGTATTTTACATGGAGCGACTGCCTATCTGACCTCGACAACTCAGTTAGTACTAGGTAAAACGATACCCCTTGGTAAAACTGGTTGTCCGACTTTCGGGCCACTGACTACCTGTAACGACTGTGAAAGATCTACAAATGACAGCCGGGACCTATGGCTTAACGTGCTTTCCGAGGCACGGAGGAAACTCAGTATGTAATGGGTGGTCACCGATCCACACACCAATCCAAGCAAGCGCGGCTTGATCTAAGCGGCTGTTTTAATTTAGCCACGAGCTCCTCTCTTTCTGCATTTTCAGTATTTTCGCTCAACTTTCTGTTTTTTCACCTGTTTTTCACCTTTCATTTACAGACGATGTGGTAGCCAAAATAGTGAATTCGAAACATTTCTTCGAAGAGGAGAACAAGAAACGGGTCGTGGAAGCCAAGAGACCTGGCAAGCCGAAGACCATCACCGACATCTTCGGAGGCATCGAGGGGTCCTTCAAGAAGCTGGATATTGATTGACGAATAGACCATGATAATTTGAGAAGTAGAATAATTGTATAAATTATGTTTTATTGTAAAATGTATGTATTATTATAAAAGTATATGTGTATTGTTTGTTGGGTTTATTAAAGACGTTTCATTGTTGTAAGGTTTTTTCTTGAATTATTTTTAAAAACAGCTAGACGAATGGAACGGGGAAATGCGGCAGAAACAAAACATTTACTAAGCTGCGAGTAATTCTAGGTTGAAATGATGAATTCATAATATTCTAGCAACAATACCTACGTGAGTAAGTCAGTGTGGTGTAGGTTAATAACTTAAGTTTATAATGTAAATATTTACTCTATGCTTAAAGTAGTTGCTTAGCAACAGAAGGTTAAAAATAACACGTTTGTCAGTTAAGAAAAATATATTCGACTTAGAAAAGCTCTTCGTATTTAAATTATTCTTTTATATCTCTCATTGTCTGCTTACACCGCATGAACATTAGTGTACGTAATTGCTTGGCAGTACATACGCTAAATTGGTGACCCCGAGTAAGAACACTACAATGACAGACAAAAGTGAGCAAAATGTGATCGCAGCAGGCCAAATTTGGACGAGCCGTCTACCAAGCGGGACGCAGGCCATCATCGCCTCGCAGTCCAAGGCTGAGATGGAGGAATTGGCAGAGCTAGCAGACCGAATCAACGACGTCGTCGGACCCCAGGTATCATCTACATCCGCCATCACCAAGACAACACCTACGAGCAGTGTGAATCCTGAGATAGCCGCACTGGCCAGGCAAGTGGAAAAGCTGACCGCAAAGTTCGACCGTGTGTCACGACACTCACGACCGCGGCAACGTTCTACCAGCCGTTCAAGTCATCGTTCCAGTTCGTCGAGATCACAGTCGAGTTACAGCAAGTTCCCACAATGCTGGTACCACCAACGGTTTAGAGAACGTGCGAAGAAATGTCAGAAACCGTGCGACTATAAAGCGGCGGAAAACTCGAAGGGCATTCTGTAATGGCGGCCGACGATTGTCTAAACACCGGTCGCTTATTTGTCACCGTCAATCAAAAACACAATTTTTGGTTGACACCGGTAGCGACCTTTGTGTTTACCCACGATCGCTATAACCGGGGCGACGTGAATCTACAGATTATCAACTGTGTGCAGCTAACGGTACACCCATCAAAACATACGGGTATATTAAATTAAGTTTAAACTTGGGGTTGCGCCGTGACTTTGCTTGGTCATTTATTGTAGCCGACGTTACGAAAGCAATAATAGGAGTGGATTTTTTGTCATTTTACAATTTAATTGTTGATTGCAGGAACCAGCGTCTTTTAGACAACTATACAATGCTTGCGACCCCGGCTTCACTTACCCGTTCGTCAGACATTATTTCCTCGGTTAAGGTAATTATTGGTGACACCACATACCACAACATACTACGGAAATATCCTAATATTACCCGGCCACATGGCATACACCGTACATCAACACACAATACAGTCCACCACATACAGACTACACCTGGACCACCAGTTTCATGTACACCACGACGCCTTGCCCCCGACAAATTAAAAATAGCCAAAGACGAGTTTGAAGCGATGCTGAAAGACGGCACCGCCAGACCCTCAAGTTCACCATGGTCATCACCATTACACCTGGCTCCTAAGAAGAACAGTGGATGGCGACCCTGTGGTGACTACCGCGCGCTAAATTCCAGGACGGTACCTGACAATTATCCAATTCCTCATATTCAAGATTTTACACATAGTCTGTCAGGATGTACAATTTTCAGCACAATTGATCTTGTCAAAGCATATAATCAGATACCCGTAAGCCCAGAGGATATTCCCAAGACCGCTATCACTACGCCGTTCGGACTTTATGAATTTCCTTTCATGACTTTCGGCCTTCGCAATGCTGGACAGACTTTTCAGCGTTTCGTCGATGAGATGCTACGAGGACTCGACTTCTGCTACCCTTACCTTGACGATTTCCTGATCTTCTCCAAAGATCAGAAGACTCACGAAGACCACCTGCATCAACTTTTCACCCGCCTACAGGAGTATGGTATGGTGATCAATACTGCTAAGTGCGTATTCGGAGTAAAGGAAGTGACTTTCTTGGGTTATAGGATCTCGGCCGATGGCACCAGCCCGCTACCCGAGAAGGTAGAAGCAATCACAAAATACCCGGCACCCAAAACTGTCCGGGAACTTCGCAGATTTTTAGGGATGCTTAATTTCTACAGACGATTCATACCCGACGCAGCTCAACACCAGGCCCCCTTAAATGCTCTATTGGTAGGGTCAGTAAAAGGCTCTCACCCTGTGCATTTCACCACTCCGGAAACGGAAGCCTTCAATGCCTGCAAGGAAGGCCTATGCAAAGCAGCGTTGCTCGCCCATCCCGACTGCGAAGCCAAATTGGCAATGATGACGGACGCCTCAGACATAGCAATAGGTGCAGTGTTACAGCAGTGCAAGGACGGAGAACCATGGCAACCGCTAGCATTCTTCTCCCGCAAGCTAAGTCCGGCACAGAAGAAATACTCACCATACGACAGGGAATTGCTAGCAATCTACGAAGCGATAAAGTACTTCAGGCATATGGTCGAAGCACGAAACTTTGTCATCTACACAGATCACAAGCCCATATGTTTCGCGTTCCACTCGCGGAAGGAAAATTGCTCACCAAGACAGTTCAGGCACCTGGATTACATCTCACAGTTTACGACAGATATAAGACTGTGGCCGATTGGAGCCTTTTTTATATTGTTTATGCTTTTTATATTTTTACTTTTTCACGTTTTGTCTATTTTCGATATTCTTTTTGTTACTCACTTGTCATTATAATTTTGGACTGAAAGATTTCTTTTTCTTGTAAAACTAGAAAAATTATATCCTATTACTATTCAGCCAATCAGTAATATAAGTGGTCCTTCTACCGATCGAACTAGTGTCTAGTATAAAGACTAGTCCACAGGAATTTCTTCTTTCGTCTTCTTTTTCAGCATTTTTTTTTTTCAGTAAAAAAATGGTAGTGACGAGGTCACAGACAAAACTGCCACAAAATGACTCGAATATACCTACCCAGTCGAGTAGTGAGGCCGTTCCAGAACCCCCTACACATACTACCACAGGGAATTCACAGGTACATTCTTCTGAGTTAGAGCCTAGCTCGAGCGCTCATTCTGTCTGCACTCACACTAGCCGAACCAGTCGCACTTCCGTGATGGTTGCTGCCAGAAAATCAGCTGCGGAAGCGCAACACATTCGTCGCGTGGCTCAGTTAGAAATTGCCCAAATGGAGGCAGACGTAGTAAGTAGGCAGACTGAATTAGAGCGCAAAGCTGCTGAAGCGGAATATCGGGCTGAGCTAGCCGCTATTGAGGCAGATTGTAGTAACCACGGTTCTCACAGTGGGTGGAGCCGCGCCAGTATCAAACAATGGTTAGATAGTACGGCCCTTCCTACTAAAATACCTTCGCATCAAGAGAGAGAGCCATCTATGAAAGGTTTTCAATCCAACAATGGATGTGAGGTAGGGGCTAATAATGCTACCGTTATCTTGTGTTCTCAGGATTTTCCACTACGTAACGATGTCGTCGTTTCGCAGAGTATCGCAGCACAGAGTCCTGCACTATTACCTCAGCACAGTTTTAGCGGGGGTAACAGGGCTGCTGCCACTGATATTCATCGAGAAGACAACTCAATTGGAGTTACGCAGTTAGTGGGGGCCCTAAAGGCACTTGCAAAGAGTAACGGCCCCAACAATAATAAAAGCTTTATAAAACTTCCTTGTTTTGAGGGTAAATCTCCACTTGATTGGCTTATGTTCAAGCGGGCCTTTCAGGATACGGTAGGTGCTTTCACAGATACGGAAAACCTTGCACGCCTGAACCAAGCCCTAAAAGGTGCGGCGCGTGAAGCTGTCAGCATGCTGTTAGTATTGGCACCTCACGCCAACGACGTTATGGAAGCCCTGGATCGTCGCTATGGTAGGCCTGAACAAATTGTCCTACAGGAGGTGAGCGCAATCAAGGCTTTGCCCAAGCTTGGGCCGGAGGTAAGAGATCTACATGTTTTCACCACCCGTGTGCACAATTGTGTCGAAGTTGCTAAGTTATTGCAGCACAGTGACTATTTACGTTCTCCTGAATTATTTGGAGCGCTGCTTAGCAAACTGTCTCCATTATTGCGCGCGCGATGGTTGGATTTCGCTGCTAATCACGACGACCTAAGCCTAGCTCGAGTGGAATTATTATCGCGTTTCTTAAACCGAGAGGTCGATTTGGTGATGAAATTCGGTGCCGTATTCGAGGTGACATCATCTACATCAACCCTTTCACAGAAACAGCGAGCAAATGCCGTTTCAGAGTCTGGAGCGGGGGCTTCAGATTCACCTAAGAATTATAAATCAAAGCCTGCAAAAACATCCGAACAGGAAAATGTTTGTTTATTTTGCAAAGGTGAACATCAGTTGTCAAATTGCCCGACGTTCAAATCTTTGACAGTCGATGACAGATGGCGTTTCGTCAAAGACAGCAAAATCTGTTATCGTTGTCTTCAAAAAGTTCCACACAATTTTAGGTTTTGTAACAAAAATAAGGCTAGTTGCACAATAACTGATTGTAATCGTAGGCATCACACTATTTTGCATAATGAGAAATTTGTAGCATTTGCTCATGTGAAGGAGGAGGACAAACCTGAACCTAGGACTAAAACTGATTCTGAACAAACTGACCAGGTTCTCGTAGCTGTCAACAACACTCAAATCGAACTTGCACCTCCACCACTATTAAAGGTAGCACCCGTCACAGTCTCCGGGCCGACTGGGAGCGTAGACACATACGCCCTTCTGGACGACGGGTCGACGGCTACTTTCATAGATGCTGACATCGCCTCCAAAATTGGAGCCGAGGGTCCCGAGGGCAGCCTACATTTGGATTGTGTGGGAGGGTTATCTAGGGATAGCAGTGTGCAGTTTGTAGACTTTCAGATAAAAGGCCGATCAGCCTCACAGAGTTTCTTAATCCAGCGGGCAAGGGCAATTAAAAACTTAGGGCTGCAAAGCCAATCGGCCACCCGCGATTCTTTACGTCGCTACCCCTACCTGTCCGGAATAGTTGAGGAGATGTGCTACCCCGAAGCAAAGCCTACACTTTTGATAGGTATCGACAACTGGCACCTGATAACAGCATCCGAGGTCCGGAAAGGCACAAAGACCCAGCCTGTCGCCATCAAAACATTGTTAGGGTGGGTGTTGTTTGGATTTACAAGCAGCCGGACAACTTTAGTGGAGACTGCCTTGCACGTATCCTTACGTGAGCGTCCGCAGCATGACCTGGAAGTCCTCATCAAGGAACAATATAGGTTAGACGCGATCGGTATCACGAAACATGAGCCTCGCAGTGCAGGCGATCAGCGCGCTCTCAGTATTCTAGAGGATACAGCCCAACGCCTACAAAATGGGCACTTCCAGGTCGGCTTATTGTGGAAGGCGAATGACCTTGCTGTTCCCGAAAGCTATCCATTGGCACTTTCTAGGTATAAAAGCCTTGAACTGAAAATGTCAAAGGATCTTAAATACGCCAAACGTTACAAGGTTAATATTCAGGACATGCTAGCTAAGGGTTATGCTGAGGAGTGTGGAGAACAGTCGCCCACATCAGTTTGTTGGTACTTGCCGCATTTTGGTGTGGTAAATCCCAACAAACCGGCAAAAATTCGTATTGTTCACGATGCGGCTGCTAAAGTACAGGGTGTATCACTCAATTCTATGCTTCTGTCGGGTCCTGATTTTTTACAACCGCTACTAGGAATTTTGATGCGTTTTAGGGAGGGAAAAATTGCTTTGACCGCCGATATCAAGGAGATGTTCCCGCAGGTGAAAATACAAGAGTGCGACCGAGATGCTCAGCGATTTCTTTGGCGCGATGATCCTGCGGGACCAATAAAGACCTATCGTATGTCTTCTATGATTTTTGGGGCGTGCTCCAGCCCATCAACGGCTATCTACATTGTCAACCGAAACGCATCGGAATTTATAAGCGAGTTCCCACAAGCTGTGGAAGCTATTACATCTGATACATACATGGATGACTTCATCGGAAGTGTAGATATCCCCACGGAGGACGCGGCTCGTTTGGCAGTCGATATTGTACAGATTCATAAGCGTGGAGGATTCGAGATGCGCGGTTGGGTATCGAATGAGCCTGGCGCACTCAATCGATTGCCAAACGAGCTGTTGTCTGACGTTTCACTAACCAATCGTTCTAGTGTAGAGTTGGGTAGTTTACCACTCTCAGCTACCTCAACACGGACTTTAGGTTTAATCTGGAAACCAGCTCAAGACATCATAGGTTTCAACCCGGGCCTCAAAGATACTTCAGGCCATTTCACAAAACGCGTAGTCTTAGCCCAGGTAATGCGAATCTACGATCCACTAGGTATCTTAGCACCCATTGTAGTGAGAGGTAGAATTATGTTTCAAAATTTATGGCGTAAGAATCTTGACTGGGACGAGAGGCTATCACAGGCTGACCAGGAAACTTGGCTCGAATGGTTCGAATGCCTTAAATCGATTTCGGAACTGAGAGTTCCAAGATGCTACAATTTATGCGGTTTTTCAGAACTGGAGCTGCACGTTTTTTGTGATGCTAGCGAGCTGGCACACGCCGCCGTTGCCTACTGGAGATTCGTGCTTCCCAACGGTGACGTGAAACTTGCACTTATAGCTAGCAAGGCACGTGTGTCTCCTTTGAAGCCAGTTTCGATCCCACGCCTGGAGCTCCAAGGTGCCTTGATAGCCACTCGACTTGCCGCTAGGATTTGCGAGGCCCACCGCTTTAAGCCTAACCGACGAGTTTTCTGGAGTGATTCCATGACCGTGTTGGGGTGGCTACGCAGCGATGCGAGAAACTATAAACCTTTTGTGGCTCATCGCGTGGGAGAGATTTTAGAATGCACTAGTGTAGTTGAATGGCATTGGGTTCCTACCGAACTTAACGTAGCTGACGATGCGACGCGGGGGAAAGCCAGTATTGAACCACGCTGGGTATCTGGCCCAAATTTTCTCCTAGCTTCCGCTTCTGAGTGGCCATTAGAGCCCAAAGTCGCAACGCCAGTAATTCTTGTAGAGGAAGAACTCAAGCCATCTCTTCGTCATTCAAAATCATTAAATCATTCATCACGTGTCGCAGAGTTCATTAATGTTATCAATTCACATCAGTTACCTTTACCAGTTGTAGCTGACATCACTCATTTTAGTTCTTGGATTAGGCTGGTAAGGGCAACAGCCCGGACTCATCAATTCATTGCCTCTATTTTCAAACATCGGGGTCATAATTTTCAAAATTTTTGGGTTCGGGGAATTTATGAGTCTGTAAACGCGCCGGAGCGCGATTTGCGGTCTGATGCTTCTTCTGCTCCAGCGCCATTAGTCTCAGAGGACATCATACGCGCGGAAAGGCACATTTTGGGGAGGAGTCAGATTAGCGCCTTCGGAGAGGAAATTCTTTGTCTGACACGTGGACAGCCCGTTCCCAAGAAAAGTCGTTTAGCCATTTTATCCCCAAAACTCAGAGACGGACTTTTACATCTCGCAGGAAGAACTTCTGCTGTTTCCGATGAGCAGCCCATTATTCTAAGTGGCAAGGAGCCAGCTGTACGTCTTCTGATCAGCCATTATCACGTCAAGTTTGCCCACGCCAATACAGAAACTGTAATTAATGAACTGCGGCAGTCGTACTGGATTCTCGGATTGAGGAACGCCGTGCGGTCAGTGGTCCATAGATGTCAATTGTGCAAGCTGCTGAAAAGCACAACCTTACAACCACCCATGGGAAATTTGCCAGAGGCGAGACTCGCCCATCATCGACGTGCCTTCACCTATACAGGTGTGGACTATTTCGGCCCCATATTAATTTCTATTGGACGCAGGCGGGAGAAGCGATGGGTCGCCCTATTTACGTGCATGGTAACCAGAGCTATCCACCTAGAGATCGTAGTCAGCTTATCCGCAGACTCTGCCATTATGTGCTTGCGACGCTTCATCGCTCGTCGTGGTACGCCCAGCGAAATATTCTCCGACAACGGGACGTCGTTTGTGGGAGCAAATCGACAACTAAGAGCTCTTTACGATGCCGCCGTTCCACAGTTTGCAGCAAATGAAAAAATAAAATGGCGTTTTATTCCCCCATCGGCGCCCTTCATGGGAGGGGCCTGGGAAAGGCTGATTCGGTCAGTGAAGTCAGCATTGAAGGTGACACTGAGAGAGCAGGCTCCAAGAGAAGAAGTTCTGGCAACTTTACTGATCGAAGCCGAGGCGGTGGTAAACTCACGCCCGCTGACGCACATCTCCCCCGAGAGCAATTACCCGGAGGCGCTTACCCCCAACCATTTTTTGCTGGGAGACTCATCGGGCCGTCCGTTCCCAACTACAGACCTGACGGACGCCGCACTGATTGGTCGGAGCAGCTGGAGAAGGGCACTCCGGCTGAGTGATCATTTTTGGCGGCGTTGGGTCACCGAATATCTACCCAATTTGGCGCCCCGTCGCGTGCCGGGAGTAGATGTCGTCGTCAAGGTCGGGGACCCGGTTCTCATCGGTGACGGGAACTTGCCGAGGGGAACCTGGCCACGAGGCGTGATCGCTGCTTTACACCCGGGCCGTGATGGGGTGGTACGGGTGGTGGATGTTCGGACCCAAACGGGCATTTTAAGGCGGCCATTAAAGAAAGTTGTTCTTCTTTAAAAAAAGGGAGCATGTGGCCGATTGGAGCCTTTTTTATATTGTTTATGCTTTTTATATTTTTACTTTTTCACGTTTTGTCTATTTTCGATATTCTTTTTGTTACTCACTTGTCATTATAATTTTGGACTGAAAGATTTCTTTTTCTTGTAAAACTAGAAAAATTATATCCTATTACTATTCAGCCAATCAGTAATAAAGACATATATCAGGCAAGAACAACGTCGTTGCTGACAGTCTCTCAAGAATCGAGGAGATAACTCAGCCGGTAGACCTTTACAAACTAGCTGAATCACAGAAGCACGACACTGAACTGGAACAACTGCTCAACAGCAGCACGTCCTTATGCCTCACTAAAGTAAAACTGCCAGGATCAGAGACCGAACTGTACTGCGATGAGAGAAGCAAGATCCCTCGACCTTATGTCACAAAAGAACACCGTCGCAGAGTTTTCGAGAGCGTACACTCGTGGAGCCACCCAGGTGCAAACGCAACAACCAAAATGGTTACTGAACGGTACGTTTGGCCAGCAGTTAAAAAAGACTGCAGAGAATGGAGCCGTTCATGCCTAGCATGCCAGCGATCTAAGGTAACCCGTCACGTCTCATCACCAATGGGAACCTTCAAGCTGCCGAGGGCTAGATTCAACTACATCCACATCGACCTCATAGGCCCACTGCCGCTATCACAAGGTTATCGTTATTGCCTCACAGCCATCGATCGTTTCACGCGTTGGCCTGAGGTGATACCTACACCCGACATAACTGCAGAGACAGTAGCAAAGGCCCTAGTAACTGGCTGGATTTCTCGATTTGGCTGCCCCGTCGATATCGTAACGGACCGCGGTCGACAATTCGAGTCTGCACTCTTCAGGCAATTATCGAAGATGACTGGATTTCACCATAAGCGTACCACGGCTTATCATCCTGCCTGTAACGGCCTCATAGAGAGATTCCACAGGCAATTGAAAGCTGCTATAACCTGCCACTCCGCAGAAAACGGGTCGAGTCTCTGCCACTAGTTCTACTAGGTATTAGGAACGCGTACAAAGAAGACCTAGGTTCTACATCAGCAGAACTTTTGTATGGTGAAACACTCAGGCTGCCAGGGGAATTATTTCAGCCACAGGTAGATGACACAATTGATATGTCAGATTATGTGGCACGGTTAAGGGCATTCGCAAGAAAATTGCAACCATCACCAGCATCCCGACACGGTAGTAGATCAACATTCGTGTTCAAAGATTTAGGTACATCCAGTCACGTTTTCCTCAGAGACGAAACATCAGGCTCCCTAAAATCACCATACACGGGACCGCACAAAGTCCTGCAACACGGGGACAAGACCTTCAAGCTCCTCGTTAATGGCAAACCAGTTACAGTTACTATCGACAGGCTTAAACCGGCCTATATACTACACGATCCAAACACTCACATAAACGACAACACAAAAATACACCCAAACACACCATCACCCACACTACATAAAACAGCACCAACCACCGAATTACCTGGAAACACAGGAACTAATGTCAGAACGACAAAATCTGGTCGTAAAGTGCATTTTCCAGACTATTATCGCCCGTAGTGACGGTCTCTGGAGGGGGGTGATGTGGTGTAGGTTAATAACTTAAGTTTATAATGTAAATATTTACTCTATGCTTAAAGTAGTTGCTTAGCAACAGAAGATTAAAAATAACACGTTTGTCAGTTAAGAAAAATATATTCGACTTAGAAAAGCTCTTCGTATTTAAATTATTCTTTTATATCTCTCATTGTCTGCTTACACCGCATGAACATTAGTGTACGTAATTGCTTGGCAGTACATACGCTAAATCAGTAAGTAAGGGGTGTGATATACTAGATGATGGGTAATACTAAATTTGACCCCGATAACTAGGGATCCAAACTGAGTTGTTTCGGAGTAATTGAACTTTTAAGTTTTCTTGACCTTTACTTGATAATTGTGACAAATCTACGTCACTCAGAGCGTTCATCATCAAAAAATAAATGTATAACTGTTCGCAACGGAGCTTGAACGCTCTGACGCCAAAACTCTCGGATTCCAGACGGATGGATCGCGACGTGTCGCAAGCGCCGGCGGCGGCCATCTTTTCCATCTTCTATTCCGACAACTCAACTAAGCGCGCATTTCTGCGCGTGATTAATCTTCTTCTGTATAACATCTCGAGGGTAAAATTAAACGTGGAAGCAACCTATTAGAGACTTTAATTCAAGTTGATCAACCCAACAATGACATTTAACGAAATTTTCCGACACAACTCAGTTTGAACCTTAGTTATAGGGGTCAAATTTGTTGCAAGTTAGCTCAAGCATCACCCACTTCAAGGCCTGCACTCAATTCTTCAGACGACACGGTTGGCGCAGTTGTAGAGCAATCGACTACTGCGCTGCGTGTCGCAGCTTCGATCCCCGCACGGAACAAATATTTGTATAGCCTACACATAGTTGTTCCGGGTCTGGCTGTTTGTGTATGTCAGTTTAAATGTTTGTAAACGCGCTCACGATACAAGAGAAATTCCTAGTGTGGGGCAACATTAAAAAATAAATAAAAAAAAACAAAAAGAAATACCAATCAGCCTGTATGCAGAACTATTTTTTTATTAATAATTTTTGCACCGAATCTTTAAAACACAGAAATATAACTTTGTTCTTATAGTATCTGCAGGCTCGCACTACGAAGTTAAGCTAATGTCTATGGTAACATAAAGCAGTGAATTAGTAGCCTTGACTTTAAAAATACTTACTACTTTATATACTTATTACTTTATACTTTGACTTTTGAGTTATAGGTCGTGGTTTCGTTCCCAGGAAGTCGAGGTAGACTGTATTCAACATTGTAATTTATGTCACCACCACTGCTTTCTTGGTATACTAAAACATCGTGAGGAAACCGGCATGACCTAGAACCAAAAGTCCAAAGACAGAAACAAATTCAGGAACGATTCTAAAGGCGCTTCCTCACACGAAAATTCCCAGTCGCCCTCAATTGAATACCCTCGGGGTGGCAAACGGGAATACAATTCTCGATAGCATGTGCCTGTAAATAATGTAACAGTTCAGATTCGAGCAAGTGAGCAGAACCGAGCACTGCGTAAGCGCAACCTACAATAAAGTTGCTAGCAATTACTTTTTCTGCACAAAATCGAATCTTGGATTGTTAAGGTATAGCCTACAACGCGACGTGACAGTTTTAGCTCATTCGCACAGCTCATTCGCAACAACGCCACCACCGGCAACACAGTCATGACAAAATAGTTGCTTTAGTGAGTTTATTACTTGCTGAGAACTGTGACCTGTGCATGCGACATACACTGCCACACACGCTTGGCATATTCAAGAATAAAAACCCGGCCAAGTGCGAGTCGGATTCGCGCACGAAGGGTTCCGTACCATTTTTTTATAAAAAAACAGCAATAAACTCACTTTTTTGTATGGGAGCCCCCCTTAAATATTTATTTTATTCTGTTTTTAGTATTTGTTGTTAGAGCATCAACAGAAATACATAATGTTTGAAAATTTCAACTGGCTAACTATCACGGTTCATGAGATACAGCCTGGTGACAGACGGACGGACGGACAGCGAAGTCTCAGTAATAGGGTCCCGTTTGACCCTTTGGGTACGGAACCCTAAAAAAACACTTTTTTGTATGGGAGCCCCCCTTAAATATATATTTTATTCTGTTTTTAGTATCTGTTGTTATAGCATCAACAGAAATACATAATCTGTAGAAAATTCAACTGGCTAACTATAACGGTTCATGAGATACAGCCTAGTGACAGACGGACGGACAGCGAAGGCTCAGTAATAGGGTCCCGTTTGACCCTTTGGGTACGGAATCCTAAAAAGAAATAGAAAAAAATGTCCAATCCGATATTTCTCTAGGTTGCATATACAGGCCAAGATATTTCTACAGTTGCACACACTCATGCATACCTGCACATTTGGGCTGTACAGGCAAAACTGCACATGCATAACCTATCGTCTATGGCCAGCTATAAATTACAGGCAAATATTCCAGCGGGAGAGCGCCTAAAGAAGTTAGCTTTCAGCAGCTTTCTACAACCTTAACTTTGTTAATCGATTGTAAGATCCTCTGAGTATTCCGCTGCTACCCTGTCTGTACTCAGTTTGACAGCTGGGAATCTCAACATTTTCTTCGTCATTTGTTTAGATAAGGCTAAACCAGGACTCTGCCTTTTCTACGGCGTCATCAGTGGCTTCGGAAAAATCAGAATCATGACAAAGAATCCGCAAAGATCCCAGAAATGAGGCATATGCCTTGAGTTCATTTTTAACAGCTTTAAAAAAAATGAGAAGGTTACTTCTGTTACAGGATTCAAAAATATATTTTTATGGCAAAAACAAAAACAATAATTGCACAGGTTTTAAACAAGGTATTTTAATAATGGTGATACCCAAATGCCGTTTGTAATTTGAATTGCAAATGACATGGTGGACCCAAGTTGCCGAAAAAAACTCTAATATGGTAATATTTTTAGGATTTTATGAATGTAACGATATTAATCTTCGCATTGTAATTTTTCATTCGGTGCTAAATAAAAGAAATAATCGTTGGTAAGCCCAAAGATCAAATTCAAAGAAGAGCTTATAGTCAAAAAATTATGTCCGTTGGGTCTTCGAGATTAAGCGATTCTTGCCAAAGTCCATGGTGTATGAGTAATGACAGATTAATGCTTGTTACATTGATTATTGTCAACGTTAAACAAACAGGTTGTCACAAATACAACACGATAGCAAAAAGTACTAAATATAAAATAAAACAAATTATGTTTTATTTCAGGCAAAATACCCATAGACAACAATGATTGACAAATAAAACAGTAAAGAAATCAATAAAAAATCATAAAAGCATCATTAAAATCATTAAAAATCACTAACAAAATATTAAACTTATTGATAAAACTAAAAAATAATCTTTAAATATCATCAAAAAATATCCCGCGTTCGTAATTTGGTTTCTAAAATGTAAACAATATTGTGTGTTTGGGTATAGACCAGCCAGTTCTACAACTTGACGACACGGTTGGCGCAATGGCTAATTTAAGCGATTGACTGCTGCGCTGCGTGTCGCGGGTTCGATCCCCGCACGGAACAAATATTTGTAAGGCCTACAGATATTTGTTCCGGGTCTGGCTGTTTGTGTATGTTAGTTTAAATGTTTGTAAATGCACCCACGATACAGGAGAAATTCCTAGTGTGGAGCAAAGTTTAAAAAAAAAAATGGGGCAAAGTTTAAAAAAAAATGACTATCGACGAAGTCCAAAGTGTGAAGAAAACGTTGCCTTTCCAAAGGAAAGTGAAACAACCTTTCATGAAAAGAATTAGCAATCTTGAAAAAATAAAAATCATCACCATCAACATAATCATAATAAAACAAGAGCAGCGGTAGCCCAGTGGTGGCAGCCCCGATTTACGAGCAGTAAGCCGTTCGAACCTAGGTAGGCGCATTACTTTGTGTAATTTATTTCATCACCAATTCCCTCGAAAACGGTGAAGGAAAACATCGTGAGGAAACCGGCATGTCCTAAGTAGAACTAATATTAAAATACATGTGAAATCTATTATCATTATAGGCTGATGATGATGAATCATAATAGGCATCGTCTAATTAAAAATAAACTAACAAAGATTTGCTAACATCTATAAGTTATGCCAAAAGTAAAAGGTCAGGAGACCGCTTAAAAACTACGAAAAATCGCCGCGTCATAGATGCACAGTCTAATCAATAATATACAAAAACACAGAGTAGGTCAACTGCTTATCATGCTGAGTTGCCAGAATTTTTTGCTCTGGTATTCTGGGCACGTTTTTAAAAGTCTAACACTAGAAGGACACTAATTGGTTTCCTAATTCCACTGCGTAAAAACTAATTAGTACTCTATACCTAGCGCTAGACGACCTTGGTGGACGATAATAACAACTATCAATCAATCAACTTGGTGTTGCATAAATCTTTCCCTTTGACTACAGAACCCAACAACAGCAAGCTATTAGCACAAAAAAAATGACATGACTTTCTCACTGCTGGGACACAGGCCTTCGTTATAAATGAAGAAGAAGAGATGATGATGACAAAGAGTTGGGATCAAACTCATCGACGATCGATATCACCGGGCTACGACAGCACTCAAACTAACCGATAGTAGTTTCTAACTGACAGTTCAGTCCAACTAGCGAAGTCTTAGTGAACCTCTCATCACCAAACATGTGGTGATTTTTTACTAACATACTAAGAAAAACTAATTTAGTTTTGTTGTTGAATGTAATACAAATTCTACAACGAATTACTGCCGCTATGTCGATTTCCGAATAAGTCGATTCGCGAAACAAATGACATCAAGCCTTCATAATATTTTTATTAGAGAACGACTCGCAGTTGGCCGGTTTTTTATAATTTTAGGTTAAGTATAACCGAGAACGGTATATCCTAGAACCAGACAGTCGAAGATGTTTGGCAATTAAAAAACCGCACTTGGCCCGCGGGTCGTATTTTGGGCCATTCCCTCTCACCGATATGAGGCATGTGTCCTAGCTAGCCAGTTATTTGTTAGTTGAAGTGCTAAGTTTCTAAAGCAATCAAGCGACAACTATTTACTAAAAACTACTAATTAATCAACTGTACGATTAATTTAGTATGTAACGTTTGGCATATCATGGTCATTAAATCATATTTCGCAAAAAAATACGCGGGTGTTTAGATTTGTTATCACTGTGCACTGGTACTAACTTTTAACGCACTGGGTTAGTAAAACACCGCGTGAATGGGCGACACACAAAGCATATTATACATATTTTCTAACATCATTGTGTATTATGGCGAAAGATAAAATTTTCACTGCGTTGATGTCTTTTTCAAACAGAAAGAAAACGGGTAAGGTTCGTGTCAAACCGACATGAGACCAATAAATATCTGTCAAAGTGTCCGCATGAATGCGGACACGTCCGGAGTCCGGTCCAGTCTGGAGTCCAGTCCAGTCGGTGTGAAAGCGTGTTTATCAAGTGAAATATTTTTACCAAAAAAAATAACCGACTTCCAAACAAAATTACTACTTTACTTTCGGGAGTCGGTAATTTTATTTCTTAAAAAGTTTTTATTTATCCTTTTTACTTGTGGTATCTCACATAAATTTTATTCAAGTATCAATTTTACATTGTAACTAGACACCAGCACGCTTAGCATGACAAAACTCGTTTCTACAGTGTTCATGTTATGCATGCTTCGCCCATTCATTCGAAAAAGAAAAAAAAAAGACTTATTACTCAAAAAGCACTTAAGCAAAGTTGATAAAATTCTTATGGGACCACCGCTTCAGCTGCCGCTACCCTATGATAAAAGTCTGCATGCTGTGTCTATCGCGTCATATTGTACACTATGCTTGTAAAATATTTCTTGTATTATTAGAATAAACAGTGTAACAATTGTAAATAGGCCAATAAATAAATAAAGAAAAAAGAATCACCTAAATCGGAACAGTAATCACGGAGAAATAGGTGCCCAAACAATGAAAAAAAAAGATACTGGTCGAATATATAACCACTTCCTTTTTAAGAAGTCACCGGACTCCGGTCCGCAACCTGTTCATACCGGTTTGACGGGAAAAAGCCAAGCTTTTACCACCAAAAGTGTTGACAATTTTTTTTTTCACTGTTTGAGCTTAACACTATTTAAACGACATTGCATTTGATTACGTTACGAGTCATGTCAGTTCAACAACCGCATTTCAACAACCCAGTGCGTGGCCTACCAAAACCTTTTATAGCGCCTTTTGGAGCAACAAGACAGATTTAGTAGTGTATGTGAGACCACGTTGAAAGGACGCGTGCAGTGACGTCACTGATAAATAAAATAAACAGTTTTAGGACGTAAACAGTAAATAAATACATAGTTCTACGTGAGTATTGTGTGTGGTGCTTTTTATTTTTAAGTTAAATATTGGGAAAATTGTAAGGAGTTATTTTAATTATTTGGGTGTGTTATACCGGTAGGAAATTCATCATCGTTTGTGTTTTGTATTAGAACGATAACCGTATTGTTATATTTGACCTTTGGCCTTTTGGTAAATGTTTTGGTATCTTGTTGATGGTGTGACCTCCAAATAGTTTATTTTAGTATGAGTTTATCTCTTTAGTATGTATTTATTATTCGGATGCGACAGGAACTACATGCTCGACTAAAACATGAACCAATACTTTTAATATTCAAAGCATTCTTCTTTTTGTACCGTTTGGCTCGCACTCAATTATTCGGACTGGTCAGCATTGTCAGTAGCTTCGTCCGAATCATAGAATGCGCAGGAGGTTATAAATTATGAGTAGGAACGAAGATGAGGCATCACTGGCACTATGTTTGGGAAGGGCTGATGATGAAGAGCATTTAAGCGCACAGAGAGATAAACTATCTAACTCTCTAAAAAAATGCTTGAATTTCTTATATTTAACGAAGTGACGAGTGCACTCAACGAGGCACAAACTTGTGCCTCTTTTTCACAAATACAACATAAGACATCTTAATAGCAAGTTGCTTTTAATAAAAAGCTGTTTTATACATAATATGTACACTATTTACAAACTACAAATAGATATAAAATAATAATAAAAATACAGCTTGGCAAAAGAGAGTGTGGAATAAATGAGGTCGCCAGTATCGCAACTGTGGCAACCCGTAATACTACGACTCAACAGATTTTGATACTTGTTATTTTTAGGGATATGATCCCAATTCCAAGTGGGTGGTTCAGTCCCTCGGACGCTACGCAAACACCATGGAAGGCTTAAATGTCCAGTACGATTTTTAGTTCCAACTGTCAGACTCTTTTTTGCCAAGCTGTAATCATTTAATTCAAGTTTTCTTGCCATTGACCCTTGTTCGCTTTTTGGATCCAGTTTTGGATACCCAAGACCAGTCACAAACATACAGATATTTTTGACAGACGAGTCCGAGATTAGAATGCAAATATTCTTGAAATATGGGAATTTCTCCTGTAATATGCGAAGGGAGTGTTGGGGGACTGTTTCTTGTGAATTTTGACTTTTAAAAAGTGCTGTTTATTAGCTTAATTTGAATAAATTACTTTCGATTGCGATATTTAGTGTCAGTCAGGACACAATTGAAAGCCGATAATAATATAAACCCTCATCCTTTCAGAGCAATGGCAATAAAAGGGATTTCGTTAGAGGATGAGTACAAGAAGAACACCGGCACAACACCAGACGACATCAAGAAGTTACGAGAATGGCTCAGCACACAACCACATCTGCCTGGGGAATACATGACAGGTACTATCAATTAACTGGGTATCGGACCACGGTAAGGACTATCCTTGCTTGCAGCTTTAAAACAGTTAGAAACTTTATATTCCTTGGTCCCTTTTTTCTTGGTCAAACATCTGGGAACATTAACACAGCCTCAGATTTTTTTTAAACAAACCATATTTTAAAAAAGGGGCACGTATTTTTTTTTGTTTTACTACTATTGTTCCGCAAACTATTTGTGTGGACCAATAGGAGTAAGGGTATTAAACATATGTGGTCATCGTGTACACGGGATTTTGTTTGAAAAGTGTGCCTATTCTCACTTTCCCGATAGTAGGTACCTAATTTTTTTTTGCTAGACCATACTGTGCCATAAAATGGTTACAGGCACAATAGGTCAAAGATCCAAAGCTGAAAAAGAGTGTATTCTTCTGCATAGACATCTACGCTTTGGAATGGGTACTTTCACAGGCATACTGTACTTTCACAGTATGCCTTGTGACTGGGACTGTATCTTCATTTTTATTGTTGTACGACTATTCAAAAGTGCCTGTAACTGGCCTACTTGAAATAAATAATTTTGATTTGATTTGCTGTGTAGGTTCCAAAAGCATGTTTTGCGTATTCCTACGTAGGTATCTAATCAGCGCCTTTTCGCACCAAACATTAAATTCGCAGTTTCATGTACAGTCATTAGCACTAGTATTACTACACTTCGGATAATTAAAAACTGATTTTCTAGTAGCATAACAATTGGAGCTTTGAGATATGTAAGTCCTATCTAATACATAATACTTATCTTAAAGCAAAGCTCTAATAGCGTAGTCTGCAGTGGAGGTTCTATCATAAACATAGTATGATACGCGTAACCACGTAAACTTACAATAAATACAGTTGGAGAAAATTGTATGCATATTAGTGTTCATGACTGTACATAATGGGTATTTAACAGAGCCTAATACAACATGAGTACACATACATGAGTACAAATTTAGTTCCCTTCAAAATGGTTGAGTTGAATGATGGCTGATCCATGCGTCATGTTCGTGAACGGGCGCTGTCAGTTGTGCCTGGTCGTCTCTTAGCTGCCACGGCTTATTTTGAACTAATTATTTTATCTTTTAATTTTTTTTTTTTGTTTTTGCTATGGACACTTTTAACGTGAAGTCTTGCTACATCGTTCTCACATAATGTACCATATCAACATGAATGATGTAACCAAGGTTTTTGTAACAAGATTCTGATTTAAAAGAGTGTCCATGGAGTTTCTTGCCCATTCTTCTCCATAGAGATCTACGCCTTGGAATGGGCAACTACAGTACTTTCACAGTTATTATGTCTTGTGACTGGGACTGTAGCTTAATTTTTATTGTTGTTCGACCATTCAAAAGTGCCTGTAACTGGCTTATTTGAAATAAATGATTTGATTTGATTTGACATGTTTAGTCCGTTAAGATACGAGACATACACGTATGTGACCTGAAATGTGCGGGTGTTGTATTCTAAACGATCAAAAGGATTTTTTTTTAAAACCTTGCCCCCACACTAGGAATTTCTCATGTAGCGTGGGTGCGTTTACAAACATTTAAGCTCACATACACAAACAGCCAGACCCGGAACAAGTATCTGTAGGCCTAACAAATATTTGTTCCGTGCGAGGATCGAACCCGCCACACACAGCGCAGCAGTCAATCGCTTAGTCACTGCGCCAACTTATGGAAGAAGACGAAAGTAGCTAGTTACAATAACAACTAGGTACTATTAGCAATTAAAAGAGTTACAATAAACAAATTAATCATGTAATCCAGTTTTAGACAATAAAATACATTCGAATCACTATTGCCGCGAAATCGTCGAATGTCCAGCGAGAAAATTAGTGATGTGTCACACACATAGCGTCCCTGCGTAGTGCTGTGCTGTATCGATTTAGGTTTCCGGTTTTCTTCCGTTTAACAGTACTAAAAAGACTTACTACAAGTTACAAGTTTTATACATTAAATCCTCTGCCTCGTTCGTTAGTAGGTAGTTGCAAGACAGTCGAGACAGCTGAGCATGAGGTCCTGGGTTCGATTCCCGGGTCGGGCATTGTTATTGCGTTTATCAGGAATTTTCAGTAGCATCCAGGATTTGTGCCCGGTTGATGGTTAGTAACTCGCAGGCTATTACATCATCATCTGCCTAGCCTTTTCCCAAACTCTCTTGGGGTTGGCTTCCAGTCTAACCGGATGCAGCTGAGTACCAGTATTTTACATGAAGCGACTGCATATCTGTCCTCCACAACCCAATAACTGGGTAATACGATAAACTTTTTTTTTATTTTTTATAGGATGGCAAATCATCAAACCACTTCTTCCGCTCTGGGCGGAGCGGAAGGGAGTGTCAGACTTGTACTGACTAAAACCCATCCATGTTCCTTCTTAGCCCTTTGCGTTCCAGGGGCACGGTATCTCTTTCGAACAACCCGCAGCCCTGGCAGGCATCGGCCCTCTCGGACCCCTTCCGATTTGCTGACATCTCCTTGAGGCGCGCGTGGAACACGAACGCGCCGTCGGCACGGTCTGTCGTCATAAGACGGACGGACGGTGAGCTAGCCCATTACTCACCGTCCACAGGCACCCCGCTACGGTGGCCGGGGGCCACTGGTTGCCCCCCGACGTCCGGGGCGTCTCCCGCGGCGGCTGGGACGTGAGGTTCTCTCCCTCTCACGTTCCGCCACCTCCTTCGCTAGCATGACTGCTTCGCAGAAGGAGGCGACGGCTTCCCATTCCCTCTCGCTCCGGACCAGGGATTGATACAGGGCCGGACGCGAGAGGTCGCCGCCGCCAATCGCCGCTACGAGGACACGGCGGTGCTCAGCCCAAGCAGGGCAGAGCTCCACAGTGTGCTCTACCGTGTCCTCCGGCCGATCCTCGCAGTGGTAACACCCGGGCGTTTCCTCCCGCCCGATTCGGTGCAGGAACCTCCCGAAACAACCGTGTCCGGTGAGGACCTGCGTCAGGCGGAAGGTGAGGGCGCCGTGGCGCCTCTCCAGCCACTCCTCAAAGAGGGGACTTATCGCCACTATTGTGGCGTGCCCTGCACGGGGTTGCGACAGTCGCTCTCTCCATGTCGCCATGAGATCGCGCCGGAGGTCTGTCCGCTGAGCGACAATTTGCCGCGGCAGCGGAGTTTCCCCCCGGCGTAGTGCCTCCGCGCGCCATTCGTGCAGGCACGCGAGGACTGTCGCCTCCAGATCTCATGGCGGCAATCCAGCCAAGAGGCTCGCCGCCTCGCCGGAGATCGTGTGGTACCCCCGGATCAGCCTTACGGCTACCACCTTCTGGGGCGCGTTCAGGTAGTGGGCGGCTCGCCGCCTCAAAGAACGCGCCCACACCGGGGCCCCGTAAAGGGCCATGGACCGCACGACCCCCGCGTAGAGCCTCGGGCAGGAGGCGTTTGGACCTCCCAGGTTGGGCAAGAGCCGCTTGAACGCAGCCCCTGCCCGTTCCAGTTTGGGGGCCAAACGTCGGAAATGCTCCACGAAGTTCCACCGGCTGTCGAGGACAAGCCCTAGGTACTCCAGCGTCGACTCGACGCCGATGGGAACCCCTCCTACCGTCAGTATGGATCCCGACGGTGGCGCATTCCGAGGCCCATGAAAGCACATGGCCTCGGACTTGTGCAATGCCACCTCGAGACCCAGTTGCCGGATTCTCTCCACGACTATCGCAACCCCGCGTCAAAGTCTTAATTCGATACCCCTTGGTAAGACTTTTGGCTTCTGACTACTCGTAACGACTGTCAAGATCTACAAATTACAACCGGGACCAACGACTTAACGTGCTTTCCGAGGCACGGAGGAAACTCGGTATGTAATTATAGTCCCATCCACGACCCAACCTCGGCAACCACGGCTTAACCTTAAAGGTCGACCCGTACGGCTGTTATTACTTAGCCACAAGCTTCTCTAGCTCGCAGATTATTACATGAGACTTAAATATAACTAGGTACACTACTTAACTGTGCACCAACATTTGGACAGTAACAGTAGTAATAAGGTACCTACACCTCTGCCTCTCCCTTCGGGGATTAGGCGCGATGTTATAAATTAAAACATATTTAAATGCTAATGCAACAAAATAAATCAATACATATTTTAATTTAAATACTCAAAAAGCATGACCAAATATTTAAAACATAAAAGACGGGTCCATAAATCATAATTTTGTAGAAAAATATTATATTTCTAGCTACAGAATACAGGCAAAAAATATGGGATTAGTCCTGTTAAATGGTTAATTGCTCGTGTGCACTCTTTTCGATTTCAAGGCTGTATTTATTAATATTTAAAAGGTATGTAGGTACGTAATGTCAATAACAAACTAAGCATCTTCTTTCCTCTAGTTTTTCTAGCTAATGTTTAGTGTTTTTTGTAGTCTTGAATTTGAAGTGTCATCATCATTACTTTGGTAGTTATGACGCTTTTACACCTTTTGTCGACGTTTCATAAGTGCCCATGTAGGTCTATGATTTTGATTCTGAACAAAAAAAAACATTATTTATTGTAATTCGTGTCTAGACACCACACACTGAATACCTGACTGCCCCATTGGTCTAGTGGTCACAAGCGCGACTGCTGAGCATAAGGTCCCGGGTTCGATTCCCGACCCGGGCAAAGTGCAATTGGGGTTTTCCATGAGGAATTTCTCAGTAACAGCTACGGAGTCCGACATACAAACACCTTCATAAAGGCTACAGAATTATAAGTGTTACATGTTGAATTGGTAACAGAATCAAATATGTAACACTTTTAAATGTGTTTTCAACCGTAACATATCTGTAACAGATATAAAAGTCTTTACAGTGTTAATAAGTGTAACAGGTAAACGCAGCGTACTAAAGCTTTATTTGATTAATTCAGTTACACATATTAACACTTATTAATACATATAAAAGGTTACAGTTTGATTCGGTAACATTATTGTATCTATTACATTTAAAAGTGTTTTTCTGTTAGAACTGTTCTAAAAATACTTATTACGGTTACAGTTTGAGTCCCTGCAATAGGCTCACCCCACTTAAACATGCATCGCGAAAAGTGGGTGTACTATTAGTTACACTTCTGCCTAACCTCTTGGGAATTACAGGCGAGATGTTATATGTTATTATGTCTAAAGACAGTACCAATTACAGTACTAGTGACACTGCATTTAGCATTCAGGTCCGCAAGGTCATAAAATAATATAAAAAAACCCGCGACATTGTCTTAGACTCATTTGCAAATCACCGATTCTAAGTGGGTTTTTAACACAAAACGTTTTTTTTTTACATAGCCTGTATTGTGTGAGAATATAATGTTGATCGATAGAGAGGAAGAGGAGAACCAAGAAACTGATGTGTGAGGTGATAATATGAAAGAAAAAACGGCCCAAGTGCGAGTTGGACTCGCGCACGAAGGGTTCCGTACCATTATTTATAAAAACGTGTAAAAAAATCACTTGTTTGTATGGGAGCCTCCCTTAAATAATTAGTTTATTCTGTTTTTAGTATTTGTTGTTATAGCATCAACAGAGATACATAATCTGTAGAAATTTCAACTGGCTAACTATCACGGTTCATGAGATACAGGCTGGTGACAGACGGACGGACGGACGTACGGATGGACGGACGGACAGCGAAGTCTCAGTAATAGGGTCCCGTTTGACCCTTTGGGTACGGAACCCTAAAAAGGAGTAAATGATAGCGTGATGGTTGACAAAGGAGAATGGAAGAAAAAAAGGTGTTTTCGCCGACCGACCCCAAGTAGGTAACATGGGACAACGGCAGGAAGATGATGATTCTGTGCACTGTCATTTTCAAACTGTTGACAAATAGAACGATGTTTTAAACTCAACAAAAACTTTTTTGTTAAATTCTCGTACTTCAGTGGCATCGTACGAAGTTGTATTTTTACCTCTTAGGTAAATATTTACTTTTATCGTTGTTTTGACGTAGACTTGTTAAATGATTGAGAATTGGTAAAGCAAACATTTTCTGAAGTCGACTCATACCACTTAAATATGGTCGTTTACATGAACATCTAACTGAATGCCTAATAGCAGGAATGGGTTTTTCATCAGGAATTTCATAGTGGCAGCCACGGAATCTGGATTTGAGCCCAGTTGATGGACTCGCCCCCTATTACATGGAACTTAGAAAACATAACTAGTAAAATGTGACCTAACATTTTGGACTTACAGTGATGTTATGACGATGTTATGTCTGAGTGTGATAAGGGGCAATATATTTTCATTTGTCATTTGTTGTCTGAGCAAATAACTACACACATCAAAAGTGTCTAGGGATCAAGCATTTTAATGCGGATTTCTTGAGATTGAGATGTGGCTTTGTAATAAATTTATGATTTTATAAATTTATATGGATCCTTTTTGGTGCATTTCATAATTTGAATCAGGAACTGTGAATCAAATTCGAGTAAAAGATGAAAATCAGCTGTCAATATTTTCCCTATAAAAACATACAACGCATTGAAGACATTATTAGTGCTACTGTTTCCCTACTACTGATTAAAACCAACGTTATTATGGAGCGGCGACGTCATTTAAGCAGGGAAGAAATGCTCAGAGCCGTGGGAATGATAGAAGCTGGTTCCCGGCAACGTACTGTGGCTTTAGCTCTGAATACAAGTCAGAGTGTTATCAGTCGACTTTGGACACGTTACCGAAGCACTGGTACCGTGGCTGAGCGCCATGGAGGACGGTATCGCTGCACCACACGGAGACAAGACCGATACATTCAAATCTTAACTCGAAGAGCTCCAACAATAACCGCCATGATGTTAGCCGTGAGGCTTCATCACTCTTCAGGGAACTTAATTAGCGACCAAACAGTCAGAAACCGCTTGCATGAAGTGAACCTTCATTCCCGAAGACCGCTACGGGTACCACCTATAGCAATGCACAATCGTAGGATTCGATATCAATGGGCTCTTGAACACAGAAATTGGGCAGAAGAACAATGGCGTTTCGTGTGCTTTTCTGATGAGTCTCGTTTTGGTATGAGACCGGATACAAGACGTATACGACACTGGAGAACCCCTGGACGCCAACAGCGATTAAAATCCTGCCAGGAAGTCCATCCTTATAGTGGTGGAACCATCATGGTATGGGCGGGTATTTGGATCGGCGGAAGAACTGAGTTGATTTGGATCAGAGGCAACCTCAACGCTCAAATTTATGCTGAGACGATTGTATCAGACGTCATCGTTCCTCTACAAGTGCAAATCGGTCCCTTATTTCAGTTAATGCATGATAATGCACGACCGCACACCGCAAGAGTTGTAAGACAGACTCTCGCCGCAGCTAACATCAATGTCCTGCCCTGGCCTGCTCAGTCGCCAGACTTGAACCCGATTGAGCATGCATGGGATATGCTACAGAGAAGAGCTCTGCCGAATATGGAGGGTATCCAGTCGCAAGAAGACCTTTTTTTGTTGTTGCAACGAACATGGGCGGCCATTCCACAGCGTGATTTGGATGAACTCATTTTGAGTATGCCAAACCGATGTTCTTGTGTTGTTAGTGTTCGCGGTAGAAACACGGATTATTAATTGTTTAAGTTACCCAATAAAATTTTAAAGAAAACTGTTATTTCAGTCTTTTTTTCGAACTTTAATGTTAGTGGTTCAAATGTCAAAAATCCCTTTATTAGAAAATGGCAAATTTCTTTATTAATGCAAAGGTGACTTGGTTTATCGTTACTGTGACAAACGAAAACACTTTATTTGATGAATCCTTAAAGAAAATTTTAATTAATATATTAGAAAATGGCAAATTTCTTTATTAATGCAAAGGTGACTTGGTTTATCGTTACTGTGACAAACGAAAACACTTTATTTGATGAATCCTTAAAGAAAATTTTAATTAATATCAATCAGGAGAAAAGTTATTGCAAAAATATATGTTGATCCCTAGACACTTTTGATGTGTGTATTATAATTATCCTTTATTTATTTCGATGAGCTCGTGGCTAAATAACAACAGCCGCCCAGGTCGATCTTTAAGGTTAAGCCGTGCTTGCCGAGGTTGGTCTGTGGATGGGTGACCATAATTACATATCGAGTTTCCTCCGTGCCTCGGAAAGCACGTTAAGCCGTTGGTCCCGGCTGTCATTTGTAGATCTTTGACAGTAGTTACAAGCAGTCAGAAGCTATAAGTCTGACATCCAGTCTTACCAAAGGGTATCGTATTACCCAGTTACTGGGTTGTGGAGGTCACATAGGCAGTCGCTTCATGTAAAATACTGGTACTCAGCTGCATCCGGTTAGACTGGAAGCCGACTCCAAGATAGTTTGGGAAAAGGCTAAGTAGATGATGATCCTTTATTCATTTCATCAAATTTTTTTAATATTCCTTATAAAAATATAAAAATTGTTGCCTGGTATCGGGTTACCGGTATCGGGAACAGGGTCCGAGCTACCGGCCAGGGCACCAGAGAAAGGAACCTCCTAACAAAACGAGCCGTTTCACACTCGCACTATAGTAACTTTGACTTTGACACCGACTTTATTTTAACGAAAGGAAAACATTACAGAACATTGTTGAATTAACCATACAACCGATACTACCGTCATCTCAATAAAGATTACACGGATCAGTAGACAGTAACAGTTACTGCTCGGCCAGGAAGTAACGCTGGTACGTGCATCTAATATCTAATTACAATATAGATGGCATGACATCCAACCTTGATCTGCACTATAGGGGTCTTTGTTTAAATTCCCATTTAACTAAGTTAATTAGTTATGTACAAATTACGACAGGTGCGTAGCGTAGGAAGTAATAGGTAATAATAAACATCATAGAACTATTCAGGCAGTACTTCAGAAACATGCAGATTTCAGCACAAAAACTGGAGGCATTATGCACATTTGACAAACACATAACCCTCTTTTTGACAATCATTCTAGTTGGTCTTGAACGCGGTTTAGATGTGCCTGTAATGATTGATTTCATCGGTGAAATTCGCCCCTGTACTTTTATTTAACTGGGTTATTTATTTTGTGAACTGTACGTCAAGTTCAATGTTAAGTCGGAACGATTAACTGTGCGACACTGAGTCTCTTGTTAAGTTATTAAAATGTCGTTAAGTGTTATAAAGTAGCGTAAGTGGTGCTAAAGGTACAATGTAGCACTTAGGTATGCATATTTCTTGACGATAAATTTATCTTAAATGAGACAGATTATCTTAAATGACTGATATGCACTTAGGTATATAACTTGATTTGCTTAAACAGTTTGGTAAAATACATCCCTGTGTATTTTGGATTTCCCAATGCTTGGAAAAGGCCTCATTCATATCCATGGAGCACTTATCCTGCGCCACCCCGAACCAGACAGTAAAAATAAACCGCGACACAGGGCCGCGGCAGACCATAAATAAACCGCGACACAGGGCCGCGGCAGACCATGAGGGAGGATTTTGATGTGTTCCTTAGGAATTGTCAAGAAGTTATAGAATCGGAACTATGGAGGGAGGCCTGTGCCTTTCAGTACGACACTACAAGCTGCATGCATACCTGCTATTAATTGTAATTTATACATACTGCCCTGTTGCAATGATGAATCGACGGAGTAATTTTTTAGATATGGTTTTTAAAAATTAATCAATTTGAAACGCATTAGTTTTTGTGAAATTAATCAACATGATGTATCAAACAAATATTTTGACCGTGACAATCACGGAAAACAAGGTTATTTGAAATGCAAAATTAAGTTCATCATAATTTACATAATACATTAACATACCTCCATAATATCAATTAATAGCCTGTAATACCCTAAGGGTTGTGCAGAGGTGTGCTCTACACAGTAGGTATCCCCACATTTCACCAGTTATGTTTAAATCCCATGTAATCGGGGCATGTAAGGGGGCGGTCCATTGTCATCAACTCAGAAATTTTCTACATTGTATATACATATAGGTAGGTTCCACTGCGTTCACTAACGACCGAACAATTTTCAGCCTTTTTTAGTTTTGTTATTTTATTTTTTGTGCACTTGTGGCACGAGCCAAATAAATATTTTTTTTATGCCCTGAGATTGAAAAGTGGTCGACCATCAGTGAGCTCGGTACGCTAAATTGCTACAGAGAAATTCTTGGTGGAAAAATATAGTGCCTACTTACACTTCTGCTCACCCAAGGAAAAATGCGTGGTGCAATGAAATAACGTGTTCACACCAAGACGTGATACACAAACTTATGACGTTCTCCAATTCCCACGTAAATATTTTATTGTTCCATAATTGGCGCAAAACAATACAAACACTAATACAACAATGGGTGTAAAAACAACACTAACGAAGCCGAAAGACACTTGTACTCTCGTCATTGCGATCACTTTTTTAACCCCCCGACCAAAATAGAAGGATGATAAGTTTGACGTGTATTTCTGTATATCTGTGTACCTGTGTATCTGTGTGTCTGTCTGTGGCATCGTCGCTCCTAAACGAATGAACCGATTTTGATAAAATAAAATAAGGTGTGCAGCCTCAGAGAATATTTTTTGAAAGGGGAGGTGGTATGCACCGAGTTGTGGTCGCAGTGGACAAGGTACTCACCCCGCTATCCATGACTAAAGAGAACTAGCGCAACCCTGTCGTACTTACTACTGATGACCGCAAAGAAGTATTTCAAGGCAAAGAGCTTCACGGGCGCTTCTCTCAGGCTCTTCATGGGCCCGATGTAGATTTTCTAGCGCTGGCTACGTTTCGGTGACCTCTTTAGGGACACTGAAGGTTTTGTCTGTGCGATTATGGACGAAGTTATGTTGACGAACAACTACCGGAAACATATTATATGAAGGACGGGACGGTGGACGTGTGTCGGGCATGCCAACGTCCGGGTGAGTCCATCAGACATATGATTTCTGGTTATTCTCGTCTGGCTAACGGCGAGTACTTGCACAGGCACAACCAAGTTGCCAGGATTATTCACCAGCAACTTGCCTTGCGTTCTCTGTGCTTTTGTAACAACCGTACTGCGATCGCCAACCCGCCTGCCAAGCGTGGCGATTATGGTAAAACCCCCCTTCTTGAGGGAGGCCTATGTCCAGCAGTGGACGTCTTGCGGCTGAAATGATGAATGATGAACTTGCCTTGAAATATAAACTTGCGGAATCTCAGGAACCGTACCTACTACAAGTATGTGTGCCCGTCCCAGTTCTCGAAAAAGACTATGTCACGCTGTACTGGGATCAGTCTATCATTACTGACAGGACTATTGTCGCCAATAAGCCTGGCATAGTGGTGGTAGACCGATCACGCGCCGCGTTATGTCTTTACGTCCAATGGCCTGATGGCTAAAAGCCTCGACGAACATCTGATCATCATCATCAGCTCTCAATTGGCAGTTGGATCAAGGGTCAGATTCAGAAGGCAGTACTCCTCGATACGGGCCGCATTGTAGGAGGTTCCTGTTTCTGCAGCCCTCACCACCGGTAGCTTGGACCAAGTATTGAATTTTATTTGGATTAAATGATTTTTTTTTATATGATATTGTAAAAATACTTAAAAATTTAAATAAGAGGAGCTCGTGGCAAAATAATAACAGCCACACGGGTCGATCTTTAAGGTTAAGCCGTGATTGCCAAGGTTGGTCCGTGGATGGGTGAAAATAATTACTTAACGAGTTTCTTCAGGGCCTCGGAAGGCACGTTAAGTCGTTGGTCCCGGCTGTTATTTGTAGATCTTTGACAGTAGTTACGAGTAGTCAGAAGTTTCGACTTCGAAGTCTGACATACAGTCTTACCAAGGGGTATCGTATTACCCAGTTACTGGGTTGTGGAGGTCAGGTATGCAGTCGCTCTATGTAAAATACTAGTACTCAGCTGCATTCGGTTACAATGGAAGCCGACCCCAAGATAGTTTGAGAAAAGGCTAGGCAGATTATGATTTAAAAAAGTAAATATTATGTGAGAAAAATTAATAAACGAGTAATAATAATTAATTTTTGTTCTTGCCAATACCTTCTAGTTAAAATTGGAGGTCAAAGTTGCAACTTTTTCACATGTTTTTTTAGAAATACAAGTTTTTAATGTTATATTTTTGCTGCAGCAGTGGGACTCATGACAGGCTACCAAAAAAAAAATACATACCTACCTACTGATAGTTTTCTCAATCACAATAGTAGCTAGATTGACAGGTACAAGTCACCTAATCAGTCACAATTATATGCTCGCGATCTATCATTATGCATTATTACAGGTTCGCGTTGACTTTGAGAAATAATATTTTCCGCTGTGCATAAATCAACATCACACACAATAGATCTCTTATTATACATTCGTGCGGTTCGTCATTAAAAGTTAAACAGCCTTTTATAGACTATTATCACTTATACTTAAGTGTTTCCGGAATTGTCCAGTGATTGCCAGCTTATATCTTGAACGTTCGAACCTCGCGCTCGGTCCGATTCTCTGGTTCGACAGACAGATTTCTACCGAAGGCCTTGCCTATATCGGGAGGAGACGCCCGGGTGTCACCACTGCGAGGATCGGCCTGAGGACATCGTGGAGCACACCGTAGAGCTATGCCCCGCTTGGGCTGAGCACCGCCGTGTCCGAATAGCGGCGATTGGCGTAGGCGACCTCTCGCGTCCGGCCCTGGATCAATCCATGGTCCGGAGCGAGAGGGAATGGGAAGCCGTCGCCTCCTTCTGCGAAGCAGTCATGCTAGCGAAGGAGGAGGCGGAACGTGAGAGGGAGAGAACCTCACGTCCCAGCCGCCGCGGGAGACGCCCCGGGCGTCGGGGGGCAACCAGTGGCCCCCGGCCACCGTAGGCGCGGGCCTGTGGACGGTGAGTACTGGGCTAGCTCACTGTCCGTCGGTCTTATGACGACAGGCCGTGCCGACGGCGGGTTCGTGTACCACGCGCGCCTCAAGGAGATGTCAGCAAATCGGAAGGGAACCCCTTCCGAGGGCCGATGCCTGCCAGGGCTACGGGCTGTTCGAAAGAGATACCGTGGCCCTGGAACACAAAGGGCTAAGAAGGAACATGGATGGGTTTTAGTCAGTCAAGTCTGACACTCCCTTCCGCTCCGTCCAGAGCGGGAGAAGTCATTTAATTTCCCAAACGAAAAAAAAGGCCTCGCCTATTATATAGGGTGACTGGAATTTAGTGACCATTGTGATCATTCTCGTGCTAACAAACAAACCCAAAGAAATTTTTTTATACTCAGTCACCCTATATTTATAGTTTTAAGAAACAAATTAGTAGACAACATGTGTAGTAGTTTAACTGGTTAGTACATATCTTCTTCATAAGATAATAGAACATACCTACACAAACGCTCCCCAAGCTTGGTACCAAAGAGTAGTTTCTCTGATATTGGAAAATCTGGAAATTAATCACAAAACTTGCAGGATCATCAACATCTACTGATCATGTTTAGGATAGGTTTTATTACTATTAAATAATATGTATAATAGCACAAGAATTGTCTAAGTACTAGTTTATTTGCATTAGTATTTTGTCTTTTTTTTAATATTTTTTTCGATCAAGATTTAACGTTGGTATTTAATTCTACGCTGAGTTTTTGTCTCAAGTATTTTTTGCGAGTCTTGACCTTTAAATTACATTATAATTATATAATTAATCAAATAGACATCTAATCTAATAATACGTAGTCATAGGAAAACTTGAAGTCTACAATACCATGCCCCCTTTGTACCCGGAAGAATATCTAGATAGATTCATCTTGGTATTCGATCTGCGAAGGTAATTAGGTAGGTAACATATGACAGAAAAGTCAAAAGAGTTTAGGAATGGTCTAAGCTACCGTATATCCATACTGTTATTTGACGACATGGTTGGTGGCTGAGCGATTGGCTGCTACGCTGTGTGTCGCAGGTTCGATTCCCGCAGGGAACAAATATTCGTTTGGCCTCCAAGTAGTTGTTCCGGATCTGGTAGTTTGTGTATGTGAGTTTAAATGTTTGTAAACGCACCCACGATACCTACTGGAGGAATGGCTTGTGTGAACGCTTCCAAATTAAACTTGTTCTGCAGTGTCTATCGCCATATGAATGGGGTTAGTTTATGTAGTTTGCAGCAATAAGGTCGAGCCCATATTACACTCGGTTCACTGTCTTGGTGGACGAGTACCTACATATGATTTTATTGTGTAGGTACTATTAGATAACTAGGTTACCCACAACGGTCATCTACTTGACCCTACCTACTCAATTAGTCGCGGTTTATGTAACTTTACTACATCCACGAGGTCGAATTCGAATGTATAAATTTAGAAGGACTCAAAACGTTTGGTATTTTTTCGATTAGCGTTAAAAGTATAAGGTTTCTGATGATGTTTGAAGGGGTATACCTACATCAAAAACTTTACAACCAATTTTTGCCACTGACGGTACATAAAAAAATTGCTGCTATTGCGATTTAACTTTTAATATGCCATACGCATCTTCTACTACAGTTTAGTAAGATTTATATATTATGTAGGTACTTAATAGTTATCAGTATGCTCGTCAGGCAGATATATTGTTGATACCTAGCGAGGTTATTGCTCTCGTAAGTGCTTAAGCACGATTTTGCAATTGTCAACCGAGTTGGTAATCTACTTAGGTCCAAGTTTAGGAATGAGTATTACGTAAGTAGGAACTCAGCTGTAGATATTGGCAAAATAGAAGACCTGCGGATTCACCCACACTTTGCCGAATATGCGACTCTTAAAGCTACTGCCACTGACCAAGCCCCAATCAGTGGGCTGCTTCTCAAAATTACATGAAAATCCCAATTTTGTACCGATTCAGATTTGGAATCAAATTTACAACACTCCCGTTAGTTAGGTTAGCTTGGACACTCCATACCTAAGTACTTAATAGTCACTCCATGCCCGTATGAAAACTAAACAAGTCTCCTTACATCTTGCAGACTTAGACTTGGTCCTCATCTATCACTGCTGCGACCACAGCGCAGAGGTGTCGAAACAAGTCTTAGATCTCCACTACACCCTCAGGACACTGTTCACCAATTTCTTCATTCATTTCTTAAATAAATTAAATGATTGTACAACAAAAAAAAAAAAAAAAGAGAAACTATACTATTGCTAAAGATTTAAAAAAAGGATTAAAACAAAATTTGTTCCCTGAAGGTCCGGATCCTCGCTCGAAATCGGATCTTCGCTGTTGCTCCGGGTCTCAGGCGGCAAGCCTCGGAGCCAACCGCCAGTACGCGTCTCCCGACCCCTGGTCGGCCTTGAGTCGCGGCGCCGAAAGTATATGGGTCACTAGATCTTAGCTAGGATAAAAATCCTAGAACCGATTCTGAGCGAATCTATGGTGAGAAAAATACAGAAAAATTAACACCATGCTCCGAGAGAATCTTTTAAGCAGAAAAAAATTAAAATGTTCCAAATACATACCGGTTCTTGGTGAAATCACTTATAACCGACTATACAGTACAGCACTACAAAATTTATCTTTCTTAGGTCCTTTTTTACTTTATCAATTAAATTACGAAACGGAATAATATGTCTGTTATTTCCAAAGATTTGTCGTCCATCTGAGAAAAATTTTCCTCTGTCACATCCATGGAATCGTCATATTTTTAAATTTGAACCGAAGTAAGAAAAAGTAAATTGATTAGAAATGAGGTCGACTTACACGAACAGAATAGTTTTTATTCAGCCGAAAACAGCGTGATAATGCTGCACCATCTACTGACTGTCATCTATCACTGGAGGGGAGGGGGTCAAGAACTTAGAATACCTTTATAAAACCGATTTTCCGATTGTAAGTATGCTTTAACTTCGAGATATTTAAAAATCGGTCCTCCACATTCATCTATCAAACACCTCTAAGGCAAAAGCTTGGATCTTATGTCTCGTACTCGTGTCAGTCCAGAACTTGAAAGTATTTTTCAGGGCACAATGCAGCACCGCTAGCTGTCGCCCAAAAACCAGACAACATCCTAGCCATGCTATTATACCTATAGTCCTACAAACTTCAGGTAATCAATACGTTTATGGTCTGTTCCAGGTTACTCCAGCCGTTACAAACTCGGTCCAGGAATGGTGATGCCGTATTCTACTGCAGACTGCTGGACTACGACCCCAAGAACTTCGACTTCGCTAAGTCAATCCGGTAGGTGATTAAGGATGCCTACAAAAATGTACATAGGTGTTTAGGTTTCAGATTCTGGCTGGCTACGGAGTTAAAGCACGTTTAGCTTTTCATCGTAGCAAAAAACGCGTTATGAGCGTCTACGCTTTACGGCATTTCACGCAAAGTTTCAGGTCTTTTTAATGAAACTTCATACGCATAAGCAGCATACATGGGTCTAAAAAGCTACTAAAAACATTTTCGAAAAATAGTGTTACTGCTCAATTATGCACCGATAATAAATTATCCATAGAAACAGACATTTCCACTCTTTTTTGTGACATTTCGATAATGTGTTTCTAGTAACTTTTTAAACCTCGATAACCCAGTGATAGGATAAAACCACTGGTAAGGAACGTTCGAACCTCGGTCGGAAGAAAACGTTGGAGAAAGAAGCACTACGCTGCATTCACGAATTAACCTTTCCGATGTAACAAATTAATTAATCAGGGCGGTGCTGATGATCCTGGATCTATGGCAGTTTGAAGAAGGCACGTGGCCAGGGTTCGTGCTGATATTCGACCTAGAGGGACTCAAGCTAGGGCATCTCACCAAGCTTGAGCTGCAGACTATCCAGCAGTTCTTGTACTATTTGCAGGTGAGAGATCCTATCATTAGGGTAAGCCTATACTAAAAACGAATTATCCAGTTGACTTCGGTGTTGACTCGTTGTTTTAATTGGAAGCGCTACTGCTGGGCATGAATGTTATTGAGTTGTTCCGTTCTGATGTTCTTATTAGTAACCCGGAGTTTAGTTAAAAACCTGGATGACGGCAGGCTCGGCCCCTAACACATGGGGATTGGGGATTTAATTATAACTGGCGAAAATTTAGTGTACGTGGAAAGGAAGGAGCCTGATAGCTTGGAGAAGCTTATTGTGGATGGAAAAGGGGCCGTGGAGAGGTGGAAGATTACGAAACCGATGAACAGATGCGGTGAAGGAAGTCTGCAGAGAATTTCCAGGCCTCGGTCTGCATGGCCGAAAACCGTCCAGCATGGAGAGCGTTGGTGGAGAACCAGCGACCTCATGTGGTCACGACCCTCAGTCATGAGGAAATGAGGAATAAGGGTTATGCAAATAGTTACACTAATATTAATCTGAGCATTCTGTTTTCCAGGAAGCCATGTTGGTGAAAGTAAAAGGCTTGCACTTCCTCAACGCACCGTCCTTCATGGACCGGCTCATGATGATGCTCAAGCCTTTCATGAAGAAAGAACTTTTGGATGTGCTGATCATCCATCAGATAGGAGCCAAGACCTTGGACAAGTTCGTGCCGATGGCGGGGCTCCCTAAGGAGGCGGGCGGGGAGTTCAAGAGCTTTGATCAATGCAGGGGTAATGAGAACATTTTCTTTATAAATTGGTTGTCTATTTTATACGTTTATGAATGAAAGAAGACCTCCTTTCATGCAAAGTAATTGAATTTCATTTACAACTCGGTTGTCAATTTCCCACGTTGTGAAATACCAACTATCGTGCAAAGTGATTGAACCTAGATAGATATTTTTTAGCCGGCCGGCGGCAGCAGTTTTTATTAAGAAAAAGATAGGCCCTTTTATCTTAATGATTACCTGCTTTTTCCCAAGGATGATAATTGTATTCATTCAAGCATTTTTAGTGCCAACCTAATACCAACAAGAACTCTTCGAAAACCCAAAGAAAGTGTTTCAAAAAACGGATAATGCTTTTTTTTTTCTTTTTCAGATGAAATGCTGGCAAGGTTGCGAGCTAACAAAGATTTCTTCGTAAAAGAGAACAAGAAACGAGTGATTGAAGCCAAGCGGCCAGGGAAGCCAAAGACCATCTCAGACATTTTCGGAAGTGTAGAAGGTTCCTTCAAAAAACTTGATATTGATTAGTAGCCTAATGTTTATTATTTGGGAATTTATTTGTGTGAATACGTTTTTAAATCAGCGCCATCTTTTGAGCAACTTTATTACCAAGAGCAGCAAATTATGAATTGGTTTTTTGTAATGTTTACATTTGTTAGAGTCCAGTGGCCATTTAGCAGAAATAAAAAATATTATTTGTAAAACCTATCTTTTATTAATTTATTACCACCAGACGCAACTAGCAATCGATTAAAAACAGCAGTGCAATAAAATCTAAAAACTATGACCAACCAAAAAAAACCGACTTAGTCATCTCGAGATTAATAGTATAGGATCCCGCCATATAACGACCTTCACCGAGCTGGTTATTGGATGAAACTTATTTTATATTAAATTTAATATGTCAATAAATATATTGCATATTAATGATATAAATATCCTAAAAAATTTCAGTCAGGACATTTTTTTTTTTTTTTACCTTTTCGCCAGTTTCGTTAATAGACAAATTCCATACCAATCGAAAGTATAAAGCCCATAGAATATGCAAACGTTAGGTTGCCTTTTCTTTTCCCGTCACAACTCTCGGGTAGGCAGGTATAAACAGGTAAATCGATACTAGTAACTTGCACCGGTCTGGTTAATGAATTAAAAAAGGCGACCTAACGTTTGCATATTTTATGGGCTTTACACTTTCGATTGGTATGGAATTTGTTTATTAACCAAACCAGTGAAAGGTTCCAAAATTTTTTGTTAAAAAAAAAAATATTAATCATATCCTGGACTGAAATTTTTTAGACAACCCATATGCAATATATTTATTGACATATTAAATTTAATATAAAATAAGTTTCATCCAATAACCAGCTCAGTGAAGGTCCTTGTATGGCGGGATCTTAGGCCATAATCTTTAATTGTTATCAGTGACAGCAGCTGCCACTTCCTAAATTAAACAAATCAAACCCTATGAATTATAGAAACAGGGTAACGTGTAACAACAAAATAAAAAATCCATGAACGTTTATTAGCAATATATTTCATAGAAACATAAATGCTGACATTTTACGCTTACACCATAGAAAATGGAATAACGACCAGCGCCGCGCAAACTGAAACAATGAAGAAAAACAACATTATTGTCTATGTTAGCTGTAACAAGGTTCGATGGTTTGTTTATGGTTTGCATCAGTTAGGGTAAGTAGCATCAAAGGCTTTCAGTCGAAAGATGGTGTTGTTTGAAATCATCATGAAAAGAAAATACTGCAAAGAATAATAAAAAATTTTTTTTCGGGATGACTAAATGATCCATATACTTGAATGAATTAAGCTAGACAGCAGCAAAAGATCCAAGCAAATTCATTAAATAGAAATATTGGCCCTGTTGACATAAATCTATATTGCAGTAGGCTTGTATAACTGGCAACATGTGTGTTAAACACTTCTGCTAACCCTTCAGTGATTATAGGTTTAATGTTGGATTTTAAAGTTGCTGATACCAATTTGCGACCCGTGAGTCATTATGTAAAATGATCTTAGGTTCAACTTTTAACCAATGAATTCATGAAAGAGTTGCAACTCAAATATCTAAGACTAGTATTTTGAACTTTATATCAATAAGTTTTTGTTTTAAAATTGAATTGAGAACAGAGCCTATATGCATCTAGAACTTTATTACAAACTGTTGTTCTTTTTTGTTCTTCTTGCTTCTATAGTGCAATAGGTAGCTTGTTTCTTAAAACTGTCTAAAGAAAACATCTTGTGTTATAATATGACTAAAAAATATATTTTAAGACCTATCATGCACAGTAATGGCCACACTAATAAATATGTACACATAAAAACACAAATATAATATTTGAATCTCACCTGCGGAGTGCATTTAGTCAAACAGACCGAAGCCCATGTCCTCATCTTCTGATTCAGACTCTTCCTTCTTGGTCTCCTTCTCTTCTGCAAATAGATAAGGCAAGAGTTAGCACGGTACAGAAGATAGGGGGTGGTAGTGAAGTGTGGGGGGGTTGTCAGTGAAGGTAAGTTAGCAGCAAAGGCTTTCAGTCGAAAGATGGTGTGTAGTTAATCATCATGGTAATAATGAATTTTGTAGTTGTTGTACTTTTCAGTATTCTTATAAATAATTCGTCGTCTTAGCTGTTGAAATTACGGTCTTAGTGACCGACATTAGAGATTTTGGATGCAAGTTATTTGTCTATACTTTTCATACACCTAAAATGAATATTTATGTGATATTTCTCAGAAGTCGTAATAGCATTCTGAATATCTGTAGAACAATGCAGGAACAGTACATCCAAATCGTTACTCCAAAAGTTGTCTCTTTTTATTAATATTTTCTACAAGTACTGTTTAACACATGTATAAAGTCTGTAGCAGGGAGACATACCTTTCTTCTCTTCAGCGGCGGCAGCAGCGGGCGCGGCTCCACCGGCGGCGGCCGGGGCGGCGCCTCCAGCTGGCATGGACGACAGCTTCTCGCGACCTGGACAACACACCAAATCTCATTAATGATTATACTCTCGTTAGGTCTCAATAAAGATTAGGCATTTGAATTTCATGTAATATTATTGTTTTGTGTATCCGTTACTTTTTCTTGCAGCTTATATTCAAATGTAATGTAGATTGTTACTAAACAAAAAAAAAAAACATCCAGGCTTAATAATTCCAAGGATATTTTGCTGTAAAGGGTTGTTGCTGTACTTAATTATTAGAATAACTGTTGAGATCACCACAAACTATAGTGAAGTCAGGAACTAGTCCAGTTACTAAGAATTTGATTTAATTTTGTAATTGATATGAGAATTGACACAGGTTTTTAGTTTCCAAGAAGGGTTTTCTTTACAAAACTTTTCATGCACAAGTCAACCTCTTCCTGTCCGTCTCTACTTGGAGTCAGCGCAACACATTTGTCTGTTCCATTCTGGTTAACATGGGTAATCATTGCACTACAATTCACAGGCTCACAAGTAACATAAAATCAACAGCAAAGAGATGCTTACCCTGCTCAATCAGCTCCTCAACGCTCTTGCCATTGAGCTCGGAGATGACCTTTTTCAGCTTTTCTCCGTCAGCCTCAATACCAACTGAGCTGAGGATCTTCTCCACGTCCGCTGCTGCCGGGGAAGCCTTGCCGCCAAGCACAGCCAGTAAATACGCGGCCACGTAACGCATTCTGAAAGTAATTGAATATAAGATTAGTAAATATTGTTAACAGGAAAGACTTTCATAACTTATGAATTGACCTGGTACTAGTACTTCTGGTTTCGATTAGGATTATTCTTAGTTTACGCTCAAGTTTAGGAGCTATACAATACATAGGTAAGGATTCATTTCTTTATCTAGTTTTCATAGAACAAACTTTCCAGGCATAAGTTGTTTACCTAGCGCAGAAACCATATTTGAGTTTTCTGCAAAGTTGTTCGATATTTAGAAAGGAAAAACAGCATGCTTGAACGCTGTTTTTTTTAGCACAAATAATGATTACAACAGGGCAGCAAATTAGGTTATGTTTTGAGGTTAGAACAAAACAGGCGGAGTGGAGTGGAACATTAATAGTTTCAAACCATTTTTGTTCAGGATTCGGATCTGGCATGTGTTAAAGGCTGATAATTATTAGCAGGATACACAAACATACTTGTAAAATAGTAAATTCACTCTGAATATTCTCAAAAAAACACGATATCAACACATGGACCTGAATGTGGTATCGCTTTTCAGAAACCTCAGACTAGTGAAATACCTGGGACTGGTCGCGAAAGATACATTCTTTGTTCAGAGTAGTCAGGAAAATTGATGAATAACTTCGAAAAGACACAAACACAGAGATATTGCCGCCTTGTGCAAGTCTGGCGCGTACTACCATAATCCAACTTTATCACACATAAAACACTACCATCGTGTAATTGTCGTTTTACCACACATTCTCTATATACGAAACATTACAAACACGGTAATATTTTAGAATTTTCACTTACTTTTAAGTCGTTTGACACGAAACGTGTGATGCCGAAAAATAAACGTTCGTCCTGAACAAAATGTCAAGAGGAAAGAGGGTGCGGGGAAGCGTCACGTATTTGACAGTTCGTTCACAGATGACAGACGTCACTAGAGTTGGTAATAGAGTGACGAGCTAATCGATTTAAATGAATACGATTAATCTACTAAAACCAAGGAATTTTAAAAACCATCAATTTTATTTATGTCATTAGATTAGTATTAGTACAAATAGTAGTTTGATGAAAAATTATATAGTTAAATACATTGGAATATACTGTGTAATTTAAAGGAGGTAAGCTAGTGAATATTCTGTCAAGCTATTTTTTTTTATTCAGGAATCAGATAAATATTATATTGTCGCAATGATTTATTAAAAAAAATATTTAACGTAAAGTTACGTTAAATAATTTTTTTTTATTATATATTTATATATTTTAATTCTAGTTTGCTGCTCACAAAATATTATCAAAATAGAATTTATCACAAAATCAGTAGTTTGCCACCAAGCTGCAAGATGTCGCTGTAGTCACGTTAAATTCATATGGTTTTTTTTTCTTCTTTATAAAAGCAGAATTTCAATAATGTGGTAATTCCTACATTGAAAGGTCTCGGGATAAATACATTTTCACAAATCCCTTGCAAAACAAATAGGAGGTTTAGCCCTCACCCAATCAGTGCGTATTTTAAAGCAAAATAGCGGATACGAGTAGCCATTAGATATACTGATTTAAAAACTTTGAGTCTTTGTTGCTATACCTCATTTGTAAAGAGGTACTAAAAAAATTGGAACACTTTGTCAAAAAAAAAATCGCGCAATGTTAAATGGCATACCTAGTGTCATGAAATAATAACACGTAGGTATTAGTGTTCTGTCCCTATTCAAAAGACTTATAAAGCACGATATTTTGCAACAAGTGTCCAATTAGTTGTGGGGAGCATCAAATTAAAGTTTTTACTAAAGTATTGTTTAAAGCATTTATTTTATATATATAATTCATAATATTTAGATAGTGTAGGAACGAGTATTTGGATGTCTAAATAAATTACCGCAATTTTACTAGGTGCTGTGGAAAGAAAAGTCGAAGTAAAGTATAGGTGGAGTAGAGAGAAACACAATTTATTAAGATATCTAACCCTGGAGGTTAGATATCCTAATAAATTGTGTTTTGTGGTGGACGATGATTATTATGTGAAGATCTTAGACTATGCTTAAAGTTAAGGTACCTGGTTTTTTTTTGGGAATGGCATCTCGCAGTTCAACCTAGGAGGTTGTCGTCTGCTTAACCGGACTGTTAAGGTACCTGGTACACATAACTCCTTTAAGTAGATACCCCCCGGCCTTCTCTGCCGGAGTGTGGAGGGGTTAGCACATACTGATGCTGTCTGTACAAGGTAATTTCATACCAGGATACTAATAATTACCAATTATTTTTTATTTTGGCAATCAATGACGATTTATTTCAATTTCTAGCTGTTTCTCTTTTAAACACTCACATTCAAATACCAGAGAAGTCCAATATTTCAGCAAGACCAGTCAACCAACAAAAGAACTGGGATTTCCATTTTCCTCACAATTGTTTTAAGTGTACAAACAAACACATTCCTCTTTTTAAAATGTGCTTACGATGAAAGGTACCTTCTCGAAGTCATCAACTCATCACCTTGGAACTGTTTCGGAAATGATCGAGAAAAGTGCATCTATATCGTCATTGTATATTATTTTGTTTTCAAAGTGAATCCATCATAGATAGAATCACCTTTCGAGGTACCTGGTGGTGTCAATCTCATCGTGAACAAATAAATAGTTTGGGTCCTGACCATATCCATTATTTGTTCTCAAGCGGCAATAGTGTCCACAACCCAAGGTAAACAGTCTGCAGTAATGACCTTCTCTTGTTAAAATCAACAAAGTAATAGACTATCTCCTCACTTTAGTTTCATAATACTTACGTCATTTCTCTTGGAGCTATGGGTACGATTAAGAGTTATGATTTAGTGATGTATTGTAGATTAGACAGGAAACCGATTTATACCTAAACAACAGCGAACTGATACAAACATGTTAAATTATTTTTTAAAGAGGGGTTTTTCAATATTTATAGAAATGATGTCACGCCTTTGCCATGGTTGTTTTTAATCTGATAAGCGAACCCGGTACATCTATCACGTATCTTATAGCTAACATTAATAAGATGCAATGCAAATACGGTTCCCGTAACCCGTAACCGTAAATAAAAAGTCTCAACGCTAAGCTAGAGCGTAACACAATAATTAGAATGCAGGATCAATAACAATGACAAATACATTCCCAGATCCTTTTTTTTTTTTTGATATGGCCACTCGCAGATCAACCTGCTAAGGTTATTTCTGCTCAACCGGGCAATCCTGTGGTGACCTCAAATGAATTTAAGGCCTCCAGCCAGGGCTTACAAACTAGGTACAATTAAATGACCGCTCGCTAAGGGCACCCCCTGTGGGGTTCGGACCTCGGCTTAGGGCGTCATTGAGGGGTGGGCAGCAAGGGACAGGCTGGGTCATATTATTATTATTTAGGGAATTTAACGTTACATGCTCAGCGGCGTGGGCTGGCTCGTCGAGCAAGGGTCGGGGGGGACATTCCCAGATCCTATTTGTTTTGAGTTCCAATTTCAAATTTCAAAACATTTTCCATGTCATAAATGGAATTACCTGCTGGTATTTTATGTCATATTTCCAACAGAACTGAGTAATGACTGTACCTGCTCTGCCGCCAATGGATAAAGTTTTATCGGCAGGACATATAGCGTTAATCATAACAATTTCCCGATAGAAACAGTTTCAGGAAATAGTTGAACATTCATTTAGATGGAATCAAAGATATTGTATAGCGAATTTGTTTAGTGTAGGTATTTTGTTGTATTGCGATTGGGTTTGAATAACGGAGTTAATTATTTGAATAAGCATAGTTGTCATGACATAATGGTATGCTTAATATGAGTAGCTATCTAACTGTGCAGTGTGCACAATATGTTCTTATTAATAAACATTACATTTTTGGTTTCAATTCATTACATTTTTGGCAATAGTATTTTATGAAATCAATTTATTTTTAAACATATTTCCATTTAATTGTTTAATTGCTAGCGGTAACTAATTGTACACACGACTAGCAGTAACAAAGGTACTTTTATAATACATCATATTACTAATAACCGGTAAATTAATGTCATATATAGATTGTTTCCGAAACACTTGGATTTGTAGTTTCTGCCAGAACTGACAATAAGTAGCAAGCACTGGATATTCTTATATTAATCTTTTCAATATGTGCCTTCCAATTCAAATGTTCATCTATTAACCCCTAATCCGATCCGATTTTATTAAGTTTACTTATATAATTTTTAAATTGATTCAATTTGGTTTTTGAGACATCGACTTTTAAATTGGTTGACTTCAACCAATCAATTACAGTTCCTTTTATTTCAGATTCATAAATAAGGTCATCGGAATATTTATTTCAAATAAATATAGTTGCATCATCAGCATAAATTACGCAAAGATGGTCAATTACTTATATTTGGTTCGTTGATATACCTACAATAAGAACAAGGGGTGTCCCAATATACTGCCTTGCGGTACGCCTAGTATTACAGATTCGAATTTAGATTTCACTATCTCCACCTTTTACGTTCATTATACGTTTGTACGTTCATTATATACCTCAATAACAGTGCCTTCATTCATGCAACAAATCTCAAACAAATTGGGAGAAAATCCTTTGGCCACCAACTACGACTACATGCTAAGGGGAAAACAAATTAATGAAATCTTTAAGAGCATGCCACGAGTCACCGTGATGCGACTGGCGACGATACAACCAACAAACGTGTTTCACTAACTAGTGAGAAACAAGTCGTATCGCAAAGCGCTTCACCTGAGAACCTGAACGAAGCGTAATGGTGACGAAACGTGTCGCTGAAGTTAACTTTTTGCGACACCTCAGGCGGCAAACACGAGAAGAATGCGTGGCCCAATTCTTTCGGGCTGTAACAAATTATAATAGAGGTAAACCACCAACCATCTGACCCACCGGACTTCCTTTATTTGTTATTTTACGACTTTTATTTTAAAAAAGAGCGGAAATCCTTTTGTTAAACTGAAACCACACATTATTAGATGGGTAGATTTCAGCTTAACTTACTAAGTCTGAAAACAGCGATGATGAACCTCGGAACTCATGTTTACCGTATTGATATTATATTTCAGATCTTTTAATACTGTTTTGATATCACTAAAATTGGGAAATATTGAAGTCTCGAGTGAATAAGTTACTTATCATCATCAACCCCATTCATTAACTAAGAACTCAGAAATCTTCCATTTCAGCAATTCAAATAACCGAGTTATATTAATTTTCTCATTTTAGACTTTTGTCTTACTACTACTGCCCTATTAATGGCACTCCACATTACACACTTTTTGGTCACGTTGGGGTCTTCTCTACAATAAAAGAACGGTCAACGATCTCTGGACTGACCACCGCAAGCGCAGAGCATCGATACCTCCTAGATCATCACTATGACATCAGCAAATCTATCATAATTCGTGAGCTCAGTCCATATCGCCAGCGCAGTCTCCCGACCGTAAAGCCGAGTAGTCCCGAAATACACCGGACGGCGCGCAGCGCGGCGTACAATAAAAACTAAAACTGATACGCAACGACCGCCGTCGCACGCGCACCTAATATTAGACCAGACAGGCCAAAGATTATGGATGTTAGGAAGTAGTTGAGTTTTGTGCCTAGGAACATTTTTTTAATAAATTGAAGTATAGTATCTTAGCAGAAATTTAAGCACTACCCAAAGAAACTAAAAAAAGAAGTTAATTGCTTTTACTATAACTTACGGGATTATTTAATTTTATTGTTTTGAGCTCCCGATATTTCGACGCTGTTGCAAGCGCCCCATAATTGCGGGATGATTGCAAGTGGCAGTGATAGTAAAAGTTCAGATAAAAACCGTGAGAGTTTAAAACAGTATTGCTATTATCTTACCTTTCTGGTTCTGTATGGTGTCGGACGTAAAGAATAGCACCATCCTATGTCTTCCCGTGGGTGTCGTAAGAGGCGACTAAGGGACTTGCCAGAGAATGGGCAGCAGCGTTCTCTGTGCTTTTGCAACAACCGTACTGCGATCGCCAACCCGCCTGCCAAGCGTGGCGATTATGGCAAAACCCCCCTTATGTCAATGTGGCGTTGGGGGAGGCCTATGTCCAGCAGTGGACGTCTTTCGGCTGAAATGATGATGAATGATGATTATCTTACCTCAATTTTGTTCTCAGACCCTCGTAGAATGAGAATCTGGGAAAGTAATACCCAAGTAATATGAATAGCGAAGTCTAATGCTAGACAGTTGCTTATGGCGAGGAGTAGTGCAATACCCTATTCATTCCGTTGAGCAGGCCATTAGTTGAACAGCTGTGTAAGCGTAACCAGTACATACTTGTTGCTTAGAAGCTTTAGAACGAAATGCTTTGTCTTTGCTTTGCTTAACTATGCTTATGCTTTGATTAGTCTTGAATGCAAATTAAAATACTTTTTATACACCGATCAGTCATAAAGTAAATGTACTACAATCTTTGAAATCATATAAGTATGGCCCCATTTATACTTTTTGCTACTGATTAAAATTTTAATGGCGTTGACCGGGGGCGCGTCATATAAGCATTTGAGAAATTATATTGATTGGTTTCCGTACAAAAAATATTAAAATTATTTTTATATTATATTTTATATATTATTTGATGTAAATAAAAATTTACGGTTTTCGCAATTTTACCTTTATCTGTGCTATAAGACGTTGCTTCGTACCAAATTTTAAGATTCTGAGTTCACGGGAAGTACCCTGTGGGTTTTGATTCCCTTGCGAATGTCGAAAATTTGCGGCATAAACGGCTGTATCTTTTGATTGAATTGGCTTAGAAGGTTGATTTTTTCACAGCTCTAAGGGACAGTAGATCTGAGTATTTGAATAAAAAATAAAATAAGTAAATGAATTTTATAAATTCCAGCTTGAAACCTCCACGCGTTTCTGAGAAAAAGGGTCTTGATAGACAGACAGACAGACGGACTGACAACAAAGTGATCCTATAATGGTTCCGTTTTTTCCTTTCGAGTTACGGAACCCTAAATAATAGGATAGCAGGGTAAGATCCATTTTTGCCACGTGCTTAAAAAGGTTATAAAACTATAGTAGAAGCAGTATCATCATCATCATTTCAGCCCAAAAGACGTCCACTGCTGGACATAGGCCTCTCCCAAGTGTCGCCAAATTGACATTTTGGGCGGTTTTGCCATAATCGCCACGCTTGGTAGGCGGGTTGGCAATCGCAGTACGGTTGTTACAAAATCACAGAGAACGCTGCTGCCCATTCTCTAGCAAGTCCCTTAGTCGCCTCTTACGACACCCACGGGAAGATATGGGATGGTGCTATTCTTTACGTCCGACACCATACAGAGCAGTAGAAGCAGTATAGTAGTATTTCATCGTTATGATTGTGAATCGGTTTTTAATATAGTTGAGTCCAGTCTCTTTTATCATCTTTGTCGGAGCATAAACCAACCCCGATACAGGCGGTTTATTGGTTAGTTGGCGCGTGAGCTACATATCAATAAAACATTCCTACCGTTTTACCTGTTACTGGCACGAATCGTACACACAAACCGTAAATATTATTTGAGAAATTAAAATTCCCATAAATATTAACAGTGTGACTATAAATTTTACAACAGTGTAAATAAAATGGCATTTATCCGAGAGAACAGAATTATAATCGATTAAAATAATGTTTGGAAAGATAAAGTGTGTTGTGAAATCGACTAAATTTTAGTGGTGTTCAAAATATAAACAAAAATTTTTAAAATTCGAACAAATTATGCACAATAAAAAATTATATTAGTTTTGTGATGGAAACTTGTATAGTGAAACAGAAAGTGAATAAAATAACAATAAAGCTACGAAAATAGGTAAGTTTATTATACTATATTTTTATTGGAATGGATAACGAAGGTATAGAGAGATGCGTTCATTCACTTCTTTCCGGCAGCTGAGACAAGAAGGTAATCAAACTTTAATTTTTGTTTTTAACGGCTTCTACAACGAAATGATTAGGTAAATCTGGTAAATATTCGACGTGTATTTTTATTTTTTGTGTTCGTAATAGGTAGGTATGTAGTTTATATTTAACCAAGTATATCAAAGCTAGAAAAAAATCTATACCTATAGCATCCGGTCAAAAACATTAATTTAGTTGTTGTTACGATTTTTTTTCAATTATTAGGCACCAAATACTGTTCTTTTATTGAAACAATGCCCGATACGAATAGGCCAATTAGGTATACCTATAAACATTTATTTTGCATTTGTGCTATATTTATCTGATTTAACAAATCTGAACAGCTGTTGAATAATAATTAAAAAAAAAACAATATTTTTTTACGTAGGCGTATTTTATGACCTACTACTGTTCGTGGAGTTTCTTACCGGTTCTTCTCCATAGGAAACGACCAACCCGAACCGTGCACCTTTTTTTATAAGTGGCCTTGTAGGCCTATGTGGAATAAAAATATTTCGATTTGATTTTATTATAAGTGAAACATTTTTTTTGTATTTTTTTTTGTTCTCATTGATTTATATCGTTTATATTTATTTAGTGCAGACATACTCATCATCATCTTCATTTCAGCCCAAAAGACGTCCACTGCTGGACATAGGCCTCCCCCAAGTGTCACCACATTGACATTTTGGAGGGTTTTGCCATAATCGCCACGCTTGGCAGGCGGGTTGGCGATCGCAGTACGGTTGTTACAAAAGCACACAGAACGCTGCTGCCCATTCTCTGGAAAGTCCCTTAGTCGCCTCTTACGACACCCACGGGAAGATATGGGATGGTGCTATTCTTTACGTCCGACATCATACAGAACCAGAACATACTAATTACGTTTAATTAAATATTTTTACAAAACGATTTAAAAGTCCTCCTAACAATACGCGCCGTATCCAGAAGTACTGATTTCTGAATCAAGCCCATGATCCAGCTGCCAAGCGAAAGCCTACTCAGATGTTGGTCGGGGACTTTTTAAAGCCATTTGGCCGACACGACTATCGGCACAATGACTGCTGTACTAACATCCCACATGTCGACAACCTCGCGAGCCAGATAGATATTTGAATTTTTTATCTTTATTCTTACTATATATCCATTGCCATTGTTTTTTACATTTTTAGTTAAAATAAATGAACTTGCTGTATTGCACATATGATGTAGGTATAATTAAAAAAAAAGTTATTTAACTCTATTAATCTCTAGTATTATACAAAGTTTTGAATTTAATAACACTTTTTATTCTTATTTTTTGCGCTCTCTCTAGATTCACTTAAGCTGCGTTGATCCAATGTTTCAACATTTTATTATAAAATTATATGAAAAATACTAACAAGATTTTTAATAATTTATATTATGCGCCTACGATGTCCACGTTTCGCTAAAGTATCAATGTGTCACACAAATCATAACTGATTATGTCAAACCGGCCAAAATGGCGGAAGTATGGGAATCCGTGCGCGCTTCGCAATGGCAGAAGTGCTTGTTACTGGAGTTTTTATTATTTATTCGAGTCTTTTTATGATAAGTGGACACCGTGGATACTTTTTTCGTAAATTAATATGATTTTTGTGATTAAATAACTGCCATAAATTGTGTAAGAGGAAGTAGTGGTCTATTTTATTTACCAGTATTTGGAGACGAGAATCCATTAACGCTGGATCAGTCACTTTTTTTTGCCTAATAAACTAAACTAATATTTTTTTAGTAGGTAAACATCTAGGTAGGTAAAAAGCATAACTCGCACTGAATATACCGCTGGGTCCACATGCATGAGGGTTTGCACAACTGTGCAATATATAAATAATAATCTATACTAATATTATAGACCTGAAGAGTTTGTTTGTTTGCTTGAACGCGCTAATCTCAGGAAGTACTGATCCGATTTGAAAAATATTTCAGTGTTAGATAGCCCATTTATCGAGGAAGGCTATACGCTATATATCATCACGCTACAACAAACAGGAGCGCAGCAGCAATGAAAAATGTTTCAAAATCGGGGAAACTGTGACGCAGACGAAGTTGCGCGGGACAGCTAGTCAATATATATAATAACTTAAAAAATATGTTAAAAGGGATAAATACTAACATAGAAGTAATTAGTAGAAGTTAATTACCTTGCCAATAGGACATTCTATCTGACACATGGCTTGTTCAAAATTAAAAATATCCATTCCATTTCGAAGACCTAAACTTTGGCGCAAAAGGTGAATTCCTAGTTTTAAAAATGACGCGGTGACGTCACATTTCCAAAAAATGCACGGGGCGAGTAATTGTATTGGAAATAATAATTAATAGTCGTGACAAGAAAGCAATGAACATTCAAATTAGACTGCTACTAATAGCATGTAGCCTTGTTACAGTTACAGTTATACTGGCAAGCACTAAAATACTTTTAATTGACTCAAATTAAGATTGGTGTTGTTTGTTTGTGGTTACGGCCCCAGGCCAGCTGACGAGTGGTTGGGCGTGGGATCAGCGTGAAACCAAGGAACGTTATTTTTTGTAATTTATCATTAACATTGCTCTTAAAACTTTCTTGGGACTTGGGACTCGCGCACGAAGGGTTCCTTACCATTATTTATAAAAACGAACAAAAAAAAAACAGTTTTTTTGTATGGGAGCCCCCCTTAAATATTTATTTTATTCTGTTTTTAGTATTTGTTTTTATAGCATCAACAGAAATACATAATCTGTAGAAATTTCAACTTGCTAACTATCACGGTTCATTAGATACAGCCTGGTGACGGACGGACGGACGGACGGACAGCGAAGTCTCAGTAATAGGGTCCCGTTTGACCCTTTGGGTTAGGAACCCTAAAAATTATCAAACAGGCATGTTCTAGGATCTAAAATTCCAAGACATGTGACAGCTAACAATCTGCTCCGGGCACGCTATGAGTGCAAAACCACTTCTAATTTTCGGCATTTTTCCGAGCAGTAGTGGCAGCAGTATAGACATGTTATAGGCTGATTATACTTGTTCGTTTGTCTTTAGAGTGCTTATGGTTTTGAGGCGACGTAGTAGATCTCTATGACATCGCGGTCTTAAGTCCAAATAACCAAGTCAGCATATGCTGCATATGCATATGCTGCAGAACTCTTAGTTCTACGCCTTCCGCATCTAGTCGATACAGATAACGTAAAGTTTTCGTTTTACTGGTTGTCTCTGTTATGTTTATTTATTTTATATTTAAAAAATGTTTTATTATTGTTTTTTGTTGGGAACCCCACAATATTCTCTCAGTCTCTGATAATTCTGTTGAATAATTAAAACCAAACAAATCGAAAGAGATTTTCTGTCATTTTACAGAAGATTAATGTGATTAGGTTGTTCCAATTTTAGCCCCATTTGGACGGCTAGTAAATATATAAAGGCTAAATATCAACGTTCACGTATTAGCACTTACCTATACATCAGTATCGCCTCAACTCGATCTGCTAACCAGAATCGTCATCATCATTTCAGACAAAAGACGTTCATACTGGACTTAGGCCTCCCCCAAGTGTCGCCACATTGACCGGTCCTGTGCGACTCGCATCCAGCAGATCCCCACAACCTTCACCAGGTGATCGGTCCACCTAGTGGGAGGCTTTCCAACGCAACGTCTTCCGTTTCGCGGTCGCGATTCCATAACTTTTCTAACCAGAATGGTTCTATGAAACTCCAAACTCCTACTACAACACGCATCGTACCTAGCGCTCGTAACGGCTTCGCCTCAGATCTAATACGTGCAGTGGTTATTCATGCGCTATGAGCTCAAAACTGCACAACTCCGCAACTCACTTTCCTCAATCAATCAACTCCAACATGTAGCACTTAGTTCAACACCTGGAAACAACAAAACACTATTCATCTCGGCAGGAAAGCCCACGATTCCATTACACAATACCAATAAGAAATCTCATAAAATTACCTAACAATTTCCTCCTTCCATTCTACTCACATTACTAGGTGTTGGTCCTAAGTGGCGTGGTCATTTATTGCCAAAAGACCCACAAATAATGGCTGAGGAATAAATCCTTGGTTTCGCCACGTATACATGTTTTATTACACTGTGTAACGTAGGCATACGTCATTGTTACTGTGGATACATTCGCGTGTGGGCACAAGGAAAGCGGTGAGCGATTTTTCTGAAGTACCTACCTACATACAGGAACTTGAGGAATATGGCTCAGTCAAGTCAAATTAAGTTGTAAAAAAGTCAAATTAAGTAGTAAAAGATTAAAATTTTCGACATTCTAATTTTTTTTGACAGATCTTACAACCCAACCAGGCAAGTTAAATTCCATTTTCGAGTAGGATTTTCGAGTCGATTAGGTACCTACCTACATCAAAATAAATTAAGGAATCAACACGAAAATAAATATAATGACATCCTATTTAAATAATATTACAAAGCAAGTAATTACGTTCCTCAACAATTCGTTTACAAAGACCAGCAAAATGCTGTGACCTGAAGAATTTTCACAAAGCTGGTTTCAAGAGCTTGGAAATTGAAGAGGGCAATTGTCACCGAAACGACGGGAAAAAGATTGTTCGAGGAAGTAGTTATGTAAGTAAAAAGGTTCATTTTGGAAACTAGATTGGCATTTTGTCGAGTCTAAAGGGAATCTTTTTCAGATAGGGAATAGGAATTTTGAACAGATTCAGCAAATACAAAATAAACTCTGTAACAACTAGTGATAGCAAGTTTTATTCCAAATTGTATATATGTGTCTGTTTTCACTAACTCTATTCGATAGATATGTTACCGGCCAAACCCGATTTCAGGCCAAACTAGTTTGTCCTAGGCCAAACCGGTTTACTGGTTTATCGTGTCAGGCTATACTGACCCAAAAAAACATTTACAATGTGCATAACTTGGATGTGGCACCGCTCGCTACGCTTGCTCGGCTTGCGCGTTTATGGTTACAGTTCTGACCTTACCTAACCTATTTAGAGTTCTAGTTTGGCCTAGGATAAAATAGTTTAGCCGGAAATCGGGTTTGGCCGGTAACACATACATGAATAAATAAAGCGTAATGTGCAAGGTTCGACACAGCTTCGAGAGTTAAAAATCCAAAATTGCAATAATATTTAGGCGCTCATTTGGGTGTTCGAATGCTATCGTGTGATCACGAGCACTAATTCCAAATTCTTTTAGTGTTTTTTCGCCTTCGTCATAGGTATGCGTATTTACAGGCTTGAATCATTATAATTCAAGTTATAGGCAAGAAGATGATCAGACACCTCCTGTGTCTGATAAGATCTCAATTTACCTGGGTCGACGCAGCATGTCTTCTTTTTCTATAGTTCTCTATTAACTTCTCTATCATCCTTTACACAGTCCATCTTTCGTTTATTTAGTTTTCCCCTACTCTTATAGCCACTGATAAGCCACCGCACAGATCTGAGCCGTCCATGAATGACGGCTCAGATCTCAAGTGTGTATGCGGCGTATCTCAACAGACAATGACCCACCTTGTATTTTGCGCTGCATGCCCTGACATCTGCGCACGCACTTGACCATCTTATGACTGCATCAGCTAACGGAATTCACATAGCTGAATTTTGAGGCAAATATGTTTAACGAAAATTTGCCATCGATATATTACTAAGAAGAAGATAGCCATTTCTTTACAGGTAATCCGCCTCTTGCTTTTCTTTAACGGATAGACGAAACCAAACACAATTACATTACCACAGAGAAATTAGTGAATAATCATCTTAAAAAAACATAACCATTACTAATTTTTTTCAACTTTTATATATTGTTTTTTGAAATCTTTGGCTCAAAAAATTCACACACATATATTGATCGCGCATTTCGTGGGCTGACGTCAAAATCGTATGAAACGTTCGCGTCGTGCGTGGGCGCAGGTGACGCTACATCAAAGCTCGATGATTTAATTTTACAATATGTACGTAATAACTGTAGTTACGCCGAATATTTTACAGTCTCAAGCATTGTCCGAGACGAATGGTTCGGGAGGCGGCCTTGTCGGTCAATCTGGGTGATTGATTCAGGCCGCCTTTTTACCAAAGCGATCGTCACACGAACGTCGTATTCATATTGTTCGGTGAACCGGTCTCAAGTCAATCTTCAGGTTTTCCGAACAATCGAATGACATAAATATGAACGAGACGATCGCATCTATGCGCGACCGATCATCAACATCAATCTTGAAATTCGATGAGTGAAAATATGCAATGTGCTAAGATAGTATGTGAAGGCCTTCAAAGAGCGTATCCAATTATAACAGCCGCTCCTACACAACTAACTTATTAAACTGACTGGTAAATTTAACTTCACGGACCAAAGAGTACTAATACATACCCATAAACTTGCATATTCCCTACAGGGGAATTAGTGGGATACGCCTTGCCAATGTTGGTCTAACTTCAATAATTCCAAAGCCGCTGAACTCATGTGTACGCAATTAAACAGTTCCACCTTACCAGCTAGTTTGTAATACAGTTTCAACGCTAAGCTAACCAATTTAATATGTGCACTTAATTATACAGGCTCACTGACTATAAATACCTTTGCCTCTCAAACGTCAAGGTTCATCCTAAAATTTTTGACATTGACAGCTCAAACTATTGATTTATTGTCTGTAGACAATAGAATCGCAGTTGTCACTTTGATTGACAAGGCGAAGTCGTTACGAAGGAGGTCTCGCTAAAAAGTTTCATTAATTATTCTATCAGGGCTACTTTTGTAATTAAACCCAGCTGCTGGCCGAAAACATTTCTGGATTCCTAAAATTACTTTCAGTGCTATTTAAAATGTAAATTGTTTTAATTTTTCCACAAAGAAGAATTATTTGTTTTTGTTTTGAAAATGGAAATGTAATGAAACTTTTCATAATTATTGTTTTTCACTTTCTGAAATAACTCTAGGAATTTGTGGAAATAACTCGAGGAATTTGTGATTTTTACAAGAGCGTTTCAGGGCCAAGTTGTATTTCTCAAAAAAGCCATTCGGTAATCATTAGACAACCTTGAAAGTTCTTGGCGCTATTCATAATTTCGCTACAGCCAAAAGGCCTCCCATGTGCATCGTAAGAAACATTTATAGTGTTATGAAACTACTTACATAAGAACTTGCAATAAATAATGTTCCTACCTACTTAAACACGATATTTCTTTTACCCTAGTAGCTAGCGATTATTCTCAATAATGAAAAAACGCACAAGGAAAACCTCTACATATCATTAAAAAAACCGGCCAAGTGCGAGTCGGACTCGCGCACGAAGGGTTCCGTACCATTATTTATAAAAACGAAAAAAAAAAACTTTTTTGTATGCGAGCCCCCCTTATTTTTTTATTTTTTTCTGTTTTTATTATTTGTTGTTATAGCGTCAACAGAAATACATAATCTGTAGAAATTTCAACTGGCTAACTATCACGGTTCATGAGATACAGCCTGGTGACAGACGGACGGACGGACGGACGGACGGACAGCGAAGTCTCAGTAATAGGGTCCTGTTTGACCCTAAAACTACACATCATCATGGCCGGCTGTTATCCTTACCTTACTTATCACTTCTAGTACAACCACATTTTGCAACTCCCATGTTAGTAGCTTGGACCCTGTTCCCGATACCGGTGGGCTATATTTTTTTAAATATTTATATAAAAAAAAATTGTATGAAAATAAATAAATCAGTGGCAATTGTGAGCACAAGACTGACGAGCTAGTTTCCAGTCTAGACAAGGACCATAAAGCCAATTACAAGCAATAATGTCAGGCATTTACAATGATGTAGTTCAAGTAATATAATGTATTCTCAGAACAATCATCTCTGGCCAAATTGCGCGTGTAGAATATATTTTCTTACTTTGTTAATAATAAGCTAGTACCAGACTGGTTAATTATTGCTATAAAGTTCATTTTATATTGCTATGCCAAGTCGTAATGTTGTACAATCTGACTTGTACTTTGTACCTAACTAATTGTATGTTATTAGAACGCTTACCTATTTCTTTTTGAAAATTTAATTTGGTTACCCTTAGTTTGGTTGGTGCCGTATGGTGTCGGACGTAAAGAATAGCACCATCCCGTATCTTCCCGTGGGTGTCGTAAGAGGCGACTAAGGGACTTGCATGAGCAGCAGCGTTCTCTGTGCTTTTGCAACAACCGTACTGCGATCGCCAACCCGCCTGCCAAGCGTAGCAAATATGGCAAAACCCAGGGGGGTTTGGCCATAATTTTGGGAGAGGCCTATGTCCAGCAGTGAACGTCTTTTGGCTGAAATGATGATGATGAATTTGGTTACTACTATCCTAACATTAACTAAAGGCCAAAGAAAGGATTGACGAGTTATATAAACTATAAAGGAGTAAAAGATACCGTGGCGGTTGACTGGGAAGAATGAAAAAGAAAACGTGTTGCGCCGACCCGAAGTAAGTTAAAACTCGAGCAGGAAGATGATCTCTCATTTATCTCCCTTTGGTTCAATTCCTTAAAAAACAAGTGCCAAAGAGTTATTTTTTTACGATATTAATTTACGGTAAATTTACGGGTTTTTTTACAGTTTAATTTGACAGATTTACCAAAAGTTTGGTCAATCCAACACATTTATTTCTTTTTCATCAGCATTGTTGGTTATAACTGTCACTGAGTCTAGAGACCTGTGTTGTGATTTTCACACCCAGCGTGTTCCCGAGGTCTTCCAAGTCGTCGGTTAAAAAAAAAATTCGTTTTATCGCTTTATGACTTTCTGACTGCTTCTCCCTTGACAGTCTTTCCGTTCCGTGCAACTACATGAAAGTATTTAGGGACCGATTAAATGCATGCTATTTCTGACAAAGTCACTCGTTTGTAATGAAAAAATTAGAACCACAGAGTTACTATTTTATTTGTATTAGGGAAACAGCTTACGAGAATGTCTTAGACTCAAGCAAGATCGTAAAATTACCTTGAATGAGTGTGTTGTGTCAACCAAAGTAATTAATTAAATTTTCCCTTTATCGCTCATTAGGATCTTAATGATAGACCAGCACAAGTGTGTGACATAATGAGAAGAACAAAAGTTACAAAATATGACTGTACCATTTACAACACAAAACGGCATCTTATTCCAAATTCTAAGAAACATCTTAAAGTATTCCATCACCAAGAAACATTTTGAAGCAAAATTCGTAATTAAACAAATTTATGAGCAATATAAAGTTAAATCATAACGTTTATGTGACACCAGTTGCGTGGTTCTAACGATGGATACGCTTACCGTAACGTTGCGTCATCCAAGGCTCCTATTTGCTCCTTTAGGACTAAAAGCGAAAAAGATGATATCTTTTCAGACGCAAATTGTTAAGATATACCTACATTAAATTTTTATGAGTGTTCATAAAATACGTGGGAGCAAGATAAATGAATTGACTTCGCGGAGACGTGTTTAAAATTAATGACGTCATTACTTACTGCCTTTGTGTTACGATTTTTTTCACATCAACTTATTTTACCGACGGTTTATGGACTACTCTATGTTTTGTATTTCTTCAAAAATTAAAAAAAAAATAGCATCATGCCAGTTATCTGTGAAAGGCTAGGCAGTGGTGTTCCTAATAGTACACCCACATTTCACTAATTATGTTTAAGTCCCATGTTATAGGGGGCGAGCCTATTGCCCTTCTTCTTTACCGGGTGCTTGGAAATTCACCTGGTGTCAGAGTTTTATGCCGCCATGGGCCTATTGTCATCAACTGGGCACAAATCGAATGTGGCCGTGGCTGCTACTGAAAAATTTCTGATCTCCTAAAAAACAGTATTACGTCAGAAAATAGAACAAACAGAGAGAACGTGCCTTCAATTAATCTGCGTTTGACTCTCAATATACAAATTTTCGAATACGTTGCTGACTAAAGCTCTGTAGAAATTCTGAAATATTCTGCAATAACCAAAACATGAAAATAGAACCACAGTAGAGTAACGAGCAGCGTTCCAATACTTTGCGTGGTTGCGCAAAGCGATTTTTTTACACTGTGCTGCGAATACGCCAGCAAAATTGGTGCCTAATGGTTTTTGGGTTACCTGCTATTTTATTTCCCTTTTACACTGAAATACTTTTTGCTGGGTTCGTACTTCGGGTTGGTTTTTTACACTTTATACAGAAAATTGACTGGAATGTACTGGCGCAATTTTTGGAAAGCTGACAGTAATTGACAATCTCCATTATTAATTTACCGTATTCTTTGAATTTAGTCGGACAGCCTCGTTAGTTAAGTAGTCTCGGGTACGGTTCTCAGGTCGACTAAGATTTTATTGTGTTCTTCCGTCTGGAATATCTCAGTGGTAGCCCGGAGTTTGGATTTGGACTCGGTTAAGTGCAATAGGACACTCCCAATACTTGGGACTAAGGTAACTGAACTAACGAATGGGGATGAAACGGGCATTGACATTATGCTAATTACTATTTAGAATTAGGGAGAAATACCGTACATATTTATCATGATGATTGTCATCACTACGATTGTCTTCCTACATACACAACACACCACCACACCGTAGAATGTGTGCATTCTCATAACAAAAATAATTAAAGATTCATCATACAAAAGCCTCTTTACGTAGGTGAGCAAAATTATAACAATCTTTTCAGGATGAACAAGATAATAAAGAATTTGTGTTTTAATTAACATTCTTATATAACAATCTCTTTGGCTAGTAAGCCCGAGACCTTTGTAAATAAGGATTAAGTAGCAATATCTGCGCCAATTTTTACCGCAATCTTACCTTGGAAGCTCCTGATTATTTTGGCTTGGATACTATATTATGTGAAAACTAAGGGCCGCTTGCACCAAAGTTTTAATCACGCTAAACGAATTTCAACCATAGCTCCGTTTCAGTCAATCATTTGAAGATGACAGAGACAGAATGAGGTATATAATTTTAATATGATAATGTTATTATGTTAGTGATTAAACGCAGTCAGTGATTTGTGGTACAAGCGGGCCTTAGGGAAAGAAAATCTCCTTCTCTTCGAAGTCAGTTAATAAGGTATTAACCGAATATTGGCTAGATAAAGCGTTGCTCGCTTTACATTATTCTGGTTTGTCCTTAAAAAATGGAGATGTGAGTGGCAACGCCGGGAGCGGACGCCTTATAAAGACATACACTGACAATATTGGTGAGGTTCTTCAGAAAGGGCAGGTGCGTAACTCGCAACCGGCGTGCGTGTGTGACTAGATGTATGAACGAGGATGAGGGGGAAGGAGAATACTATGTAAGGATCGTCGCAGGTGGCTTTCGTAGTATTCCCCCTGGGAATAAAGCTTGTGTTGGTATGTTTGTATGTCATCATCATCTGCTTAGCATTTTCCTAAACTATCTTGGGGTCGGCTTCCAGACTAACCGGATGCAGCTGAGTACCAGTATTTTACATGAAGCGACTGCCTATCTGACCTCCACAACCCAGTAACTAAATACGATACCCGTAGGTAAGACTGGATGTCAGAATTTTGGTTTCTGCCTACTCGTAACGACTGTCAAAGATCTACCAATGACAGCCGGGACCAACGGCTTAACGTGCTTTCCGAGGCACGGAGGAAACTCGGTATGTAATTATCTTCACCCATGTACGGACCAACCTCGGCAAGCACGGCTTAACCTTAAAGATCACCCGTGCGGCTCTTCCTGTAGGTATGTTTGAATGTATGTCCTAAAAACATAAACATAAATATTTTTATTTATTTAGATGCTAGGTAAATATCTCATCACTTTCTAAAAACAAAACATGCTTAATTTTGGCAGTCCCTTTAGATTAAGCGCGTTGGGTAACCTAATAAATTACGTTTTCTAGTCGGTCGAGTCTCTAAGGATTATAATTTAAAGGTCTAATAGAATCTGTGTAGAACTTTCTCGATTTAATAAAATTATTTTTAGACCCCTCTAAGGTTGCTTTTAAAAAATAGTTGATCGTTATTATGGGTGGATATTTCAGCAAAAAATGAGTTAAAAGATTTAGTCGTGGTAAACGTTTAATGCCTACTTTTAGCTTCGTAAATTATGATCTGAAGAAATCTGAAAAAAATAAGCTTTTTCTTTTTCCTATTTCAAAGAATTTTCAGGAAAAAATCTCGGTAAACTTATTAAGAAGTAAGATGCGGTAAAATTATTACATTCTGATCCACAGAATATTTTCAGTTTTTTGACAGCCTTTCATTTCGTGTTTTGTACCTAAATTACCTAGAATAAATCATATAATAACGCCAGTAATACTGTATGGTGTCGGACGTAAAGAATAGCGCCATCCCATATCTTCCCGTGGGTGTCGGAAGAGGCGACTAAGGGTCTTTCCAGAGAATGCAGCAGCAGCGTTCTCTGTGCTTATGTGATAACCGTACTGCTATCGCCAACCCGCCTGCCAAGCTTGGCGATTATGGCAAAACCCTGCTGGGTTTTGCCATAATTTTGGGAGAGGCCTATGTCCAGCAGTGGACGTCTTTTGGCTGAAATGATGATGATGATGTACTTAATACTACCCCCACATTTCGCCAGTTACATCCTCATGTCATGTCCCACGTTATGTTTTGCTTAAAATCTCGTTTTATAAAGCTCATGGTTTTCAGACTTCGGAATTTCAAACAAAGCTGATGCCATAACCTTGATTATGATGTTTCTCTAAACTCGCAAGACAACGGATAGAGCCATCAATCATCTCCCGGAAAAGAATCAGTAGCTAATGCAAACTCTTTCGCATAAATATCCGTACATTACTCAACATCTTTTCTTTACAAAAAAAGATTAATTTTCAGTTTGCAAGCGTCTTAATTCTAAGTATCCGCCGAGGTCGGTGCACGGTCGTAATAATCTTTTAGTACTGACGTACGGTGACCACTAAATATTAAGTTACGCTAACCATTTTACAACTCGCTTACCTCAAGAAAATATAAAACACATTCTAATTTATTAGCATGGCCTTTCAACGTGGTAATCCTGCCAGTCTTATTGGCACGTTAACGTATTGCAGCAATGTGAAATTGTGCACGAGTGCTTCAACTGTACAAAATCATCAGGTCATAATAAATTAGTTAGCAGAACTCCACACTTTGCTTTTTAATGAAGTATCTCGTGCAAATTTTAAGTTTTATAATAGTTGGTTTGTCGGTTAAGTAAGTTAGTCGTAAGCAAGCATGTGATCCTGGGTTGGATTTCCAGGTCGGGGTGCTATTGGGGTTCTCTTTCAGTAATTTGTCAGTATCAGCCACCATTTGTGTCCGGATGACAAAGGGGCTCGCCCCTCTTACATGGAACTTACACATGAGTGGCGAAATATTACTGTACTATGTACACTTGAGAGCAGCGGTGGCCCAGTGGTGGCAGCCCCGACTTACGAGCAGTAAGCCGTGGGTTCAAACCTAGGCAGCAGCATTACCTTGTGTAATTTATTTCGTCACCGCTGCTCTTAAAACGGTGAAAGAAAACATCTACCAACCCGCACTGGGCCCGCGAAATGGATTACAGCCCACTCCCTCTCATAGAGAGGAGGCCTGTGTCCCAGCAGCGGGAACATTATAGGCTGATGATGATGATGATACACTTCTGTCTAACCTAGTCCGGGTATTACAGACGATGTTATGTTAGTAAAAATCCCGCAATGTATTTAAATTCCTCTGTGGTTTTTCTCATTGCTCCTACAGTAGCGGGTTTTCCTCCGCATTTCACCTGTAACGTCTGCATGCCAATAATCTTGCTGAGTTTATTATTACCCGTCGTTATGTCCGGCCACATCCGTCACAAATATGATCTAGTGTTGGTAATGTAAACATTGGCGGGATGTGCAGACGTGCAGATGGTCGAACACTGAAGATATATACTGTATACTAGATCTAGACGATTTATCTATTGTTACTAAGGTCATGTAAACCAGTGCTGAAGAACTTTTTAGACATTTTTTAAACAAGAAATTATGTAGCTAGTCTATGTTTATTCTTCTATATATTATTCTATCCGACTGACAGAAAATCACTTTTTTTCAAATATAATATTGACTTGTATTATTTTCTTTTTCGCTCTCAAAAACGGTGAAGGAAAACTTCGCGAGGAAACCGGCATGTCCTAGAACCAAAAATTCGAAGACATGTAACATTTACCAACCCGCACTGGGCCCACGTGGTGGATTACTGCCCACTCCCTCTCATAGAGAGGAGGTCTGTGTCCCAGCAGTGGGAACCTTATAAGCTGATGATGATGATTACAATTGTCTCGTAGAACATCATAATTTTCAGCCATTTGTATCCCACTGCTGGGTAAAGGCCTCCCTTCTCTCCTTCCACTATCCATAACTGTAGCTGCTTGTAGAATATATTTAAGAAAGATCTAATTATTGGAAAGAAGGATGGATAGTATATGTTAACCTCATTCTTCTTTTAATGTTCGTAGATGAGAGGTAACTCAACCAGTGCCTAAAGTCTGCTATTTTTATAAATATCGTCATTCCAACACGATCCCATTGTCATTTTGCTAAAAGTTCGTAATCTGCTAAATTCATAATGGTCGATCATTGGTTTGTCAATGGTCTCGTAATAGAATTGTGTTATAATGACATTAGTGTATTGCCATTATTATAAAACCCGTTAGTAGTAATGATATTCGAAAAACTACTACTAAATTTGGACATTTTTATTCATCCCAGATTTCATTTATATGTATTTTTACATATTATTTATTAATGTTATAAGCAATCTGAAGTACTAAGAAGTTTGTAAATAGCAGAAAACATAAATGTGAAATTAGAAAACTCAATATTTTATCTGTTTACCTGTCAAAGTCAAATTGTCAGTCATTCACTTGTCATTATTGTACGAGATTACCATTCTAAGCCATTTCTTTCAATGGAGTGTCAGTAATTGACCATTGGGAAGTCATAATGATGCCATTATATTATATTAGTAGATTACTAAACTTGTCAAAATTAACAATTATGAAATCAATGATAGGCCATTCTGACACTATTGTAATAGCAGACTTGAGGCCCTGCACGCGTAGCATGACCACTGTAGAAACGAGTTTCGTCTTCGGAAGAATCGCTATAACGACAGATAGACAGTAACAATCTGTCATTTTGCCGATTCTTTCGTCGACATAACCCGTTTCTTCAGTGATCATGCTACGTGTGCTGCATTTAGGCACGTTTCCGAACGACGCCGACGCGACGGCAGACCACGAGCTTTGGCGACGTTGCTGTTCGGTTAAAAGAACTTTATTCTCACTAAGACAATCGTCGCTCACAAGAGAACATTTAATCTTATTACCAAAGCTGTTTAAGATATCCCCATTGACAACGCCGCTGCGGATTCATTACTGAACTCGTTATTACAACATCGACGACAGTGACATTCCTCTTCTTCAGAGCCATTTATCAAACAAAAAACTACGTGACTTTTTCGCTCTGTTACGTAAACTAAACTGCTATCTAAAACTGTAACAGCACTGCTGTTTTGCGGTTGCCGTTCGACCGCAGCGTCAGGCGTCAATGTCGTCACCTACAGAAACGTTATCATAGACTTACATAGGAACCAACCGAGTCACTGCGGTCTGCTATTAGAGTGAATGCTGCAACAGGAAAACTGTCGCCTTGAGAAGTGTCACTTTTAAGTTCACACCAAGCAACATCAGATATAGAAATCCTACCTGAACCTCGATAAATATTAGTTATTTCTTTTCCGAACAAGCTATGATAAATTCTAGACATATTTCTTCTTTTAATCCCAGATTAGATGAAAGAGATCAATGAAAGCATTTGCAGATCATTTATCATAGCTATGTGAGATTTATCATTTTAAATATCGTTACTGTAGATTTTTAGTTTCAAAATAAAGCTTATGAAATGTCTCAATATACAAACCTTGATAGATGTGTCATGTAATGAAAAGTAAGAGGAAACATCTTAAGTAAATTAATAATGTAGGTAGTCCATATAATATGTTAGCTTAAAATTAACTCTTACTTAATCAGTGAACTTTTAACCGTTGCAGACTTTCAGGGACTCGTTTTGATCATGTTTTGAAAGACAGTACCTGAACGCAGGGACAGGTGCCAGCACATTAAGCTACATCTTTATTTTATTTTTTTGGGAATGGCATCTCGCAGTTCAACCTAGGAGGTTGCCGTCTGCTTAACCGGACTAAAGCTACAACAGTCTGTCAAATTTATTTAATAGATATTCAACTTTAGTGTTAAATTGGGAAAATTCGACAGTTTCGGGTAGCTGATGTACTGTATGTACCTATTTGTTTTACTAGGATCAAGGACAGGTACATTGTCGTACATTGTCCTAGTTACCTTTGCTAACCCTTTCGTAAAAATGAAGAACATTTGTAATAATTTTGTACACTAAGCCGACCCTTTTTTACATGCACGCCATCCCTCCACAGTCTTAGCCTTCCTCCCTCCGGCCTCCCCGATCCTCCCAGGTACCTCCCCACTCGTCAACCTCCATAATAACACGGTTACGACGTGCCAAATCACTTTATATGATAATCACAATCACGGTAAATGTAATAAATTCGAATACGCCTGTTTTACATCACCACTATTTTAGCTAGTTTTCGTAAAATTCGACTAATACATTATTAGAACTGTAAAGATTGATAAAATTTACTGTTTTAAAGATTTATGGCTACGTAAAACAGTTTTTAGAAAGTGCATGTAGACACTTAGACATAGACCAGACTGGTTTAAACAAACAAGGCACTAGAATATATTGCTAAACTACTTTACAGTGGTGCAACTCAAAATTTGTAATTATCTTGGTAACAGTTTTATGGTTTTACGTCGCGTTACTGTTAACCAGGTGAGTTAAAGATGTATTTAATTAGAATTAAGTGTTAAATAAACGTCTGGGTTTAGTACCAGGGTATTCTTTAGATAAGAAAATAGCGCTATCTTTACCTTATTCGACTTTCTTAAATGGAACAACAAATTTGCCCACATTTTATTTTATTTTATAAGCTTAGTTTATCTGAGCAAGTTAATCTAATTTGGAGTCTATGAGTTTATACAAACAGTAAAAACGAGCCAAAAAAAAAAAGATGAAACTCAGTTTCAAAAAAGACCAATAGACAAAACTGATGCAATGGCAGACTACGGACCGGACTGCGGATAACGAACTTTGTCAACTATTGTACTCAAATATCTGTCAAATCCAGTCTGCTGTCCGGACTGGTCGGTTTGACCGCACCTTCACACGGAAATGAAATCAGACGAGATTTTTGAAAATCAAAACAACTGTCGCCGTTCATTGCTCACTGTAGTATCCATACTTAGTAACAAGTGTCAATAAAATAGACATTCCATATTATTATTTGTAGCGTTTGTTTTATATGTTGTTTTTGATCTTGTCCCAAACATCAGTTATTTTGCGATCTGTCATCGTTAATCCGCCCCGTCGTAACAGTTCTGTGTTATGAAAATATAAATGTTTGTAGAGCAGAGATACTCGTGCGCTGTTGAAGTATAGTGATGTTAATATAATGTGTATGTTAAGGAAATACTATATTAATCATCGTAGTATGAGATGCGGGACTGTGTTGTGTGATTGATTAGGGATGCGAGTTTAGGGTATCGATAACTGACTAAATTTATTTTTTGCGGTGTCTGACGTCCGTGGTGTTGTAGACGCAACTGCTACCTAACCTACTGAGCGTGAGATCAAAGGTTTGGTTCCTAGGTCGTGAAAAGTTTTTTTTGGATATTTCCGTAGGGAATATCTTAGTAGGTAGCTTCTCGGAGTCTAGATTTGTAGTAATAGACATGCCCGCTGGACTTAAATATTGGCGCAATGTTATGTTCATTTTATAACAAGACTTGTAATTTAAGCCTCCTTTTAAAACCTTTCATAAACATCTTCATAACATGAGTCGACATCGAGTTAATTTATATTTATAAACAGGCTTTTCATGATATTTTGTTAACACACTATGTGGTTTGTTGTGATCACTGAAATTACCTTCGGCCTTTCTGCAAAATCAGATAGCAGTACCCAAATGGATGTTTTTTCTGTAAATTGTTTTTAATATTTTACAAACTAGAAGAGGTTGTTTGCCTATGTATCGGACTACTTTGTGAGGAAACTCCGATCACAGTCTCTTTTAGTCCAGACATAATCTTGGTCAAGTCTCATGAGGACCACACAGATACAGAACCTAGTCATAGTAACAACTTATTTTTCATCATCTATAACAATACTTTATGTTTGTAAAGTTGAAAATTCATTGAATGTTAATTCAGCAAAGTTTTCCGTGTCGAACAACGGTAAACATTTTCCATTTTGTGGTCTGTTTACCAAGCTGTGACTAATTTATAATAATTGTAAATATAGTGTAAATATTTTATAGGTACGTTTTCCTTTCTCATTTGATCAAGATAATAGAAGCCACGTGTATCCTGTCCTTGTTTTGTGTCCTTTGTTAACTTGTCAGTGCTAATTGGAGATGAAAGCCTCTGGTCTCTGTTTCGTGATTATATTCACTTTATATTTGTGTTTTATATATAATAACACCTACGCAGCAATGAATTAAAACTAATCTATATCTTATCTATATAGATATACTAATAATAAAGCTGAAGAGTTTGTTTATTTGTTCGTTTGCTTGAACGCGCTAATCTCAGGAACTACTTTTCCGATTTGAAAAATTCTTTCAGTGTTAGATAGCTCATTTATCGAGGAAGGCTATACGCTATATATCATCACGCTACAACCAATAGGAACGGAGCAGCAATGAAAAATGTTGCGAAAACGGGGAAAATGTGACGCAGGCAAAGTTGCGCGTACCAGCTAGTAATAAATAAGTGCAAGGCAGAGGTATTTATGTTAAAGTACGCCTACACGAGGCTGGCATACAGGACCGTGGAGATTGGCACAAGAAAAGGGCCATACCAGCATACATTACCAGCAGTGGGTGAATTTAGACTGGATGATGATGTTGACGGCTACATTTCGCCAGTTGTGCTTAATTCCCATGCAATAGGAATCGAGCACATTGCGATCGTCTAGGCTCTGAGAAATTCCTGATGGAAAACCAATAACACCTTGCATGATGCCTGGGAATCGAACAGCAGACCTCATGCTCAGCAATACCGCTTCTGACCGCTAGACAAACGATACAGCAGCAAATAAAATATTACTAAATAGTTTTTGTGACAATATGGAAACGAGAACATGTGGTTTACTAGCAATTTATCATCGAGGAGTTACACAAACCAACTGGCCGGAATAAAATAGTGCTGCAATTTTTCACAATGGCCTTTTAAATTGTAAAAGTGTGGTCAAACTGAATTGTGTCGCAGTCATTGCGGGGAAGCGGTTTGATGTTCATCTCGACTATTCATCATTTTGCAAGTTATTTATTTTACAATAAAATTGTAGTTAGCATTTCGTTGCCCACGTGTAGTAGATGGTTTGCGATTCGATTCGGTTCGGATGCAGTGGTTTGGGCTCACTGACTTCTCTCTGGAATGCACATACTACTGACATCTTCTACAGAGAATTTTTCCACCACCATACCACCATCATCATCATCATTTCAGCCGAAAGACGTCCACTGCTGGACATAGGCCTCCTCCAAGAAGGGGGGTTTTGCCATAATCGCCACGCTTGGCAGGCGGGTTGGCGATCGCAGTACGGTTGCTACAAAAGACACACACAGAGAACGCTGCTGCCCATTCTCTGGAAAGTCCCTTAGTCGCCTCTTACGACACCCACGGGAAGATATGGGATGGTGCTATTCTTAACGTCCGACACCATACAGAACACCAACTAACCAACCATAAAATACCTGCCTTGGTTTGAACCCATTCTTATATTTACTATTCATAATGTTGGTATCTATTAGTTGTTCGCTCTTATGCTTCTTTCGGTCAAAACACGAGTATCGATAACTTATTATACCGATGGAATCTGTCAAACCCTATACTTAATCGAGGTTTCTCATTTACTCGTAGTGTAAACTCGCGTATCGTATTGACACAGCATTGACTCGGTGTTAAGGTAGCGATAGAATAGGTAATCCTAAATAGGTGGGCTATACATTCGAATTCACACAAATATTCATATTCATTTATTTGCATTCTACAAGGTAAAAACATGGTGTTAACTAAAGGCTTAGAGCTAAGAGCCGTTGTAGACCCTGTAAAATGTAGGGTAACATATTTCCAAAAGTTAAAAACAAAATAATAAAGTGTACCTAATTCGAACTTGCCAAAAATTAAAATAAAAAAACACATGAAAACTAAAGAATTTGCAAAATAAAATGGAATAAACGGATAGAATTTGCAAAAAAAAAACTAAAGTATTTGCAAAATAAAATGGAAAGACATTGACACATCCTTTATGTCGAAGCCGTAAAAGTGATTTGCGTAGTTTCCACTGAGCGGTTGAGTGTACTAGAAGGCAGGCTATTTAATAAGCTCATGTTTTGGTTTCATCAGTGAATATGATAAATTCGTCTTTGACAACAGTTGCATGGTCAGGTATACCTACGCTTTTCATTCAACTCATATTTATTACGTTTGGAATTGCTTTCTGATTTCTAAATTGAATGCCTCGTGGTGTTTATTATAAATAAAAAATAAATAAAATAAATTAAAAATAAATTGTGTTTTATTTCAGGCAAAATACCCATATGCAACAATTAAAAACAAATATAATAGTGAGAACAGTAAAGAAATCATTTAAGTATCTTTAAAAATCATAAAATTATCAAAATCATTAAAAATAAAACATTAATATCATCAAAATCATTAAAAGCCATCAAAATCTTAAAACATATAAAAACTCATTCATAAAAATAAAATAATCCATAAAAAATCATCAATAAATAAATGTCAATAAAATAATTCAAAACAAATCAAAACATTGAGGTATGTATAGGTACCCGTAGTCCTAGAAAATAACATACACTTTTTGTCATTTTTTGTTTCCGCTTAGGTGAACAGAAATCCAGTGCACAAATATAGGGCTTGCTAGATTACACGCGACAACCCTCAAAATACTGTTACTGGAGCGTCTCAAACTTTGCCAAAAGGATGCGACCCTCGACCTCATAATGGCGTAAAAGTCAGGAACCCTCGCTTCTGCAAACATGCTCGAAGCGCTACAGTACCTTGGCAGTTTCATAAGGGTTCGGTAAGCGTCATTGTACTGTACCCTTAATGAGCTGTACATCTTTTTTGTGAAATTGCAATAGTAATTATGTAATAATTACTATTGGTTAGTCTAATTAGTCCAGTAGTCGCAACCACGACTGCTGATCTCGATCCTGGGTTCGATTCTTGGGGGGTCGCGAAAAGTTAAATAAATTAAAATTAAATAAAACAACAACATAACTGGCGAAATGTGAGTGTAGTTTTAGGTACACTTCTGCCTAACCCTACGTGGACACAGGTTTGCAGCAGTGATGTTATTTTATGTTGATTTCTAAATGACTGGATCGAAGACTGGGTATCGGCAATCATGTGTTGTAGGTTGTCCGTCCTGACCCAGGTTGACCGACAATTTAAAAGCGGCTCGGACAGACTGGATGCGAAAAGGCGTAAGATTGGGTGTTTTGGCTCAGCATGGGACAAATGTAAGTCCTGCAGTGAAAAATTACACGGTTTTCGCAGTGGCTGTGCGATTAGATGCTGCGCTGCTGGTCGCGGGTTTAATTTGGATTCCCGCACGAAACAAATATTTATATGGCCTTCAGGTAGTGGTTCTGGGTCCTGCTGTTTGTGTACAACATGAGGTTAAATGTTTATAACCGCACCAATGATATAGGCGAAAGTCCTCGTGTGGGGCAACGTATAAAAGAAAAACAATATGCCTAATTGATTGAGACGACTTTGTATTTTCCTATTTTACTGAAATGCTTATCCTTTCGATCTTATTATGAATTGGTCATCAGCCAATTCAGTCCATTTAACTAAAACGATTTAGGTCATGTAGTTATAAAATGACCACTTAAATCTAAAGTTGGTCCTTTCATTAGTTTTGTATCGGTCGTTGAGATACTAAATTTTATGAGAGAGATTAAATAAAAACCATACAACCCATTTTAAATGATGTATTATTAAACTCCACTGATTTATTACAAATACAGCTGATTCAGTCCATCATTCCTACATTAGCGCGGAAACAAATGTCAGCAATCTCCATGAAAATATATACGAGTGCAAAATTGACATATTTATATATCCTTTTATAATAACCGTGTGATTTGTGACCGGCGGCCATTTTGATTTGTGTGCTTCCTGTCAAATGTTGCGTTAGTCGTTTTGTGTGTAACTAGTGATTTTTATGGGTCAGATTTGGCAGGACGATAAATTAGTTTTGTTGTTATTATAATATAAAATAAATGTGAAAGTAACTGTTTCAACGGTCAGTCTGTCTCAAAGAGTATAGTAATATAGATGGAATAGAGAGCCCTCTCACGTGAATTTTTGATACCCATATTGAACGGTGTCGCCGTGTGGTACTATATCCGTTGAACTCATCCCAAAAGCTATAGGTGCGTACCTATGGCCTAAGATCCCGCCATACAAGGACCTTCACCGAGCTGGTTATTGGATGAAACTTATTTTATATTAAATTTAATATGTCAATAAATATATTGCATATGGGTTGTCTAAAAAATTTCAGTCCAGGATATGATTTAAAAATTTTTTTTGAACAAAAATTTTTGAAACATTTCACCGGTTTGGTTAATTAACAAATTCCATATAAATCGAAAGTGTAGTGTGCCCATAAAATATGCAAACATTAGGTTGCCTTTTTTAATTCATTAACCAGACCGGTGGAAGTTATTAGTATCGATTTACCTGTTTATACCTGCCTACCCAAGAGTTGTGACGGGAAAAGAAAAGGCAACCTAACGTTTGCATATTCTATGGGCTTTATACTTTCGATTGGTATGGAATTTGTCTATTAACCAAACCGGTGAAAAGTTAAAAAAAAAAAAAATGTCCTGACTGAAATTTTTTAGGCAAAAAATTAAGCCCATAAGCAATATATTTATTGACATATTAAATTTAATATAAAATAAGTTTCATCCAATAACCAGCTCGGTGAAGGTCGTTATACAATAGCGGGATCCTATACTACTAGCTATTTATATCTTTGTTATTGAATAGGTCTTTTATGGGTAGACGGGTAATTTGAAATGTAGGCCATATAAAAAAAAACAGTTTTGAAAAAAAATGAAACAAATACAGTTAATGTTTACAAAACTGAATGTTTTATAAACCCAGCAGAAAATAAAAACGATAATTAAGTTAATATTTAAAGGCTCTTACCCGCAACATCGGAATTACTTATGATATGTGGCACCATATTTAATTAGATTTAAGAAAACAGACGTCGGCGATCCGTCAACGTCTCTATTCTATTCTATTTTTAATTATGGCAAGTAGAGCCGATGTCGACTATTCTGCCAATGTCGAAAGTGGCTTGGAAAAGCAAGTGTGTATGCAGAAAGTGTTACAAGAGAAGAATTTAAAAGAAAAAAAAAACTTTGACGATACATTGTAGATCTTGAGGGGTTAGTACTGGACTGAAACAAACAAAAAGTATATAATTAAATAAATAATATAGGTGTTAAAACATTAAAATATACGTAGGCCATATCCACACACAGAATAGGGGAATACAAATATTATAATTTTATATTATTGTGACGGATGAAAATCATCAACGCCACAAGCAGTTCAGGAGTGGAATATGTTAAAAGAGAGGGGAAATTAATGGGAAGAGGGATTTTAAATTTAGGGAGACGGCTATACAAGTCTAGAGGTGGGATATTGTACGAGCATTCAAAAAATATGTGGTCCAGGGTGCCCTCCTCCAACCCGTACTCGCAGAGTGAGGTGTCACGGACATGAATTTTGTGTAGAAAAACGGGAGTGCAACAAAAACCTAAGCGGATTCTACAAAGGACAGAAACAACAGCTTTCGATACTTTTTTTGTGACGAAAAAACCACGGTTTTGTTACGCGCCACCTTCCTTGACAACTACCCAAGTCAATATGGCTACCCGCAACAACTTGACGTTCCGCCAGAGAGAATTGAGAGAATTGTAGACCGCTTTTCTCTCGTCTGTGGTCACAGTTCAATTTGCAACGTGAATCATATGAAGCCTTTTTGCAAAGGCGCCGACATATTTAAGTCATTTATTGATCTTATTATGGCGATGTTTACTAAAATAGTCTTGAGCATACATTTTGATTTCGTCATCAACATCGAATGTAAACTTCTCTACTAAAATCCGGTTTATTGACTTGCACCGACTATAAATTGAGATATTTATTGAAAAATCTGTAAGTAAAGTATTTTTTCAACTTTTCTTTGTGTTTCACATTTGAATGGAAACTGCACAAATATTTCTGTTACTGTTTTTCTTTCTTTTTTTACACTTAACTCAACTGCACTTTCTGGAGCTTTAACAGAATCGAAAAACCACATAAATTACACAAAATGGGAGAGATCTACAAACATGCGCACACACCGAAAATAGTGACCATTTGTAAACAAACAATTTGCATGATAATGTTGCCAAACCTAAAAACAAATATTTACAATTTCAAAATGGAAATAAAAGAATGGTTTAATCTTGTTTAGAATTTAAATTTATTATTTTTTACTCAGTTTTCATTCAAATCAAAAAGGTATTTAATCACACTGGCGATAATTGGCGTAAGCACCATCTATGTCATTTTAACGTACTAAATCTCAAGTTTATGCGGATTTCGTAAGAGATGGTGCTAGTATCTTTGTGAAAAATTGGACGCCTATGTCAAGTATGGCAGTGTCCCCACCCCCTGGTCTGTCTGTTACTGCACGTCGTAATGGCTGCATAGATTTGGCGATGGAACGACCATGCCTTACATACATAACCTCTTTTTTATCTTGGTGGTACTTGCGTTCCCGAAGGATCCTTTTTTCAATTTCGACCACTGAGTGGAAAAAACTCATCTGCCTATCCTTTTCCCAAATATTTGGGGTTCCAGTCTAACCATAATTCCAGTATTTTACATGGAGCGACTACATATCTGACCTCCACAACCCAGTCAGTAGTAGGTAATACGAAACCCCTTGGTAAGACTGGTTGTCAGACTTTCGGGGCACTGAAATTCTGTAAAGACGACTGTCAAAGCTCTACAAATGACAGCCGGGACCAACTCTACTATGAAGGCTGTATGATAAACGGTATGGTCATCACTTTTATTTAAAATGCTCATTTCTATGTAAAACTGTTCAAATATATTCAGTTCCTGTTTGGATAAAGCTTCGGTAGACTTTGTCAGACATACATATACGGAAAAAATCACATGGTAATATTTGCATTTAGACCTTGATGGCCGTTAGATCGCGCTTTTGCGTCGTTCGTTATAGTTTTTCTATTAGGTATTTTATAACAAGGAGCAGGTTTCCTTGTTACAACTTTGGCACGCGCCATTGAAAATATAGTATAGTGTGATCGGAAACTAAAATTAAGTTACATAGAAAGCTAGGTGACACAACATTCCGGCTCGCTACATGTATGCGATTGGGCGCTCCTAGCGGGGCTCCACATCGCTGTCGATGTGGTGAAGCAGTCGACGGCCTCGGACACCATGGCCTTTCCTGCAGTAAGAGCGCAGGTCGGATAGCACGGCACGCTAGCATTAATGATCTAATTCGTCGTGCTCTTGCCACCGCCGGGGTGCCAGCTGTGTTAGAACCCAATGGCTTGGCACGTATCGATGGGAAGAGACCAGATGGTATGACCATAATGCCATGGAAGTTGGGTAGGCCTTTGGTGTGGGATGCGACTTGCGTCAACACCCTTGCGCCATCCCATCTTCCTAGCACGGTGAGCTGCGCTGGGGCGGCTGCTGCAGGCGCTGAAAACCTTAAACGGCGCAAATACAATAATTTAATTGGTAATTATGTATTTGAGCCGTTTGGGGTTGAAACACTAGGGCCATGGGGCACGAGTGCCCATCTTGTGTTTCGAGATATCGCCAAGCGGTTGGTCGACGCTTCACGGGACCAGAGGGCTGGCCTCTTTTTTGGTCAAAGAATCAGCATTGCCATCCAACGTGGCAATGCGGCCAGCCTTCTGGGCACTTTTCCTGTCGACAGCGATGTCGACGAATTTTTTGACGCCCTGTAATTTTGATACTTGTACATATTTTATTTTTATTTTATATTTATTTGTAGTTTGTAAATAATGTACATATATAATATACAAAAGTTACATAGGTAAGTCCTGGTATTTAATCCAAAAAAATCATGTCATCAAATGTCTTTAACACCTTATTATGAATAGTGGAATAAATAGACAGCTTTGATCCGATTTATACAGGAACCTACTTGAATTTGTCATGCAATTTGGTTATGAACGAATTTTTGACCACCAAGAAAACGATAGCAGCTCGTCCGTCCTGCTTGATGCAAGTCGTGTCGCAAGTTACATCACACGAGGCTGTGAACGGAGCTTAACGGTTCTACAAATACTTTTTTTTTGGATGGGGAGAACAGACATTTTGAACAAATTTATGCTAAATCTGTCAATGTATGAAATGGTCCTACCCCTGCCCTCCCCCATGGCTTTCCAGTTTTCTTCATGTTTTGCCTACAAATACTAAGCATCTAAAGAACCTTCTCTATTCCAGACGCATAGATGCTATAAAGCCGCTCGAATGCGCTGCGACAGAGGCGAGGGGGCGGGGGGGCGCGATGCGCGGTGAGCTATGCCGCGGCGTCGGCGCAGGCTCGCGTCCCGCATCCGCGACTACGTGCGCGGCCTGCTAGCGTTCCTCTTCAGCAATGTGGGCGTCATCGTGCTGGTCGTCGCATATACTATTGCAGGTGAGAAGAAAGATAGGAGGAAAAAAGGTAAACAAATTCAATTATGCATCCGAAACGTGTGGTCATGTTTAAGGCAGGGCATCAAAGCACTTTTTTATTAACAAGGTGTATACAAATCCTTCACAAAACCTTCAAGCAAGCATTCTGTACATTAAACTAAGTAACCCTACGCTAAAATTATTGCTGTGTATTTTTTGGGTGAAATCTCGTTTCACGGTAAAGCTCAATGTCACTCACTCAAAATACATATTTTGTGCTGATGGAAGCATTGAATAGTAAACGGGTCATGGAGGTATTTCAAGTAAATTAGCAACCATCAAAACGAGTATTAAAAAAAGATGGCACTTTGACCTCAAATATCTCCGTAACTAGAAGGTTCCCAGGTATGATCCAGAACAAAAATGTGATCGCAATGACCGGGGAGAACAAGTGCCTTTCGGCTTCGTTAAAGGTCTATTTACACCCTTTATCTACTGATCCCAATATTCCCAATATAAGGTGATGTTGCAAACTATTAAGTCAAAACCAAATCAAATCTGTTGGATTCCGTGAGCTACTCAATAAAAACACATTATAAGATTCCAAATGTATTGTGCACCGCACAGGCAAAACGATCAGACTAAACTAAAGTGACATCTGTCTATAAACCTTACTCTAGACAACATAGAGTTTACAATGGAACACATACAAACTCCTTGAAGGTATATTTCTAACACTGGCCCTTGATCCAATATAAACTCATGTAAATCACATTACCCACAATAAAATATCTAAGTGTAGACACATCCGCTGTCTAAAAATATACTATAACATAACAACAACAAAACACAGCAAAAGCATAAATTTATCAAAGCATCCGTCACATATAAACAGTAAATATTCAAAAAACTATGTGATACGGATCTAAAACAAATTATACTTCTGCAAGTATGCCTTATCTACTGCTTAGAACCATCGCATATCATTTATTTAATGATAGAAATAAATGACATACAAACTTATCATGTTTTTCCTTTACCAACGGTTTCGTTAAAACATCGGCCACCATTTCATCAGTAGATAGGTATTTTATAACAACTGTACCTTCCTCAACAATTTCCCTAATGAAATGATGTCTCACGTCAATGTGTTTCGTTCTGGCATGGTACATAGAATTAGTGCACAACTTCAGTGCAGACTGATTATCATTAAACAACGTAATCCTATACTGTACCCCGTAAATTTCGAACAGAAACTTGCGTAGAAAAAGTGCTTCTTTACAAGCATCCGACAGACACATATATTCGGCCTCTGTGCTTGAAAGAGCCACTGTTTTTTGTTTTCTACTCTCCCAAGAGATGGTAGAATTTCCAATTTTGAACACATAACCGGTATAAGATCGGCGATCGACCTCATTTGATGCAAAATCAGCGTCAGCATATGCGACGATATCCAAGCCTGACTTCTGAAAAGTTAAATAATGATCAGGCGTACCTTTTAGATAGCGAAGAACGCGTTTTGCTGCCTTCCAGTGAGTCTCGTTGAAAGCGTCGTTGAACTGACTGAGCGAGCTGACAGCATGTGCAATATCCGGCCGCGTACATACCGCTATGTACATCAGACATCCTATCAGGCCTCTGTAGTCGTGCGTACAATCCTTCTTTGTAGATTTCACGAGCTTCAGACCTTTCTCCATAGGTGTTCGTGCAGGTTTGCAATCTGACATGTGAAATCGTTCTAGCACCTTCTTAATATAGCTTGACTGGTCTAGAGTTATTTCCTTGTTCTGTCTGCAAAGCCTCATTCCAAGAATGTGGTGTGCTGGCCCTAAATCTTTGATTTCGAAGGCCTTCTTTAATTCTTCTTTGATTCCTGCCACATCTCGGGAACCAGCTGAAGAAAACAGCACTATATCATCAACATAGAGAGCAATTATAATCACAGATTTCCCGCTCGACTTGACATAAACACAAGGTTCGGAAGATAAACGTTTAAATTTCATTTTGCTCGTCAAAACGCCATTTATTTTCTCATACCAAGACTTTGAAGCTTGCTTCAGTCCGTATATGGCCTTATTCAACTTGTAAACTTTATCTTCTTGACCTTTAATCTTGTAGCCTTCTGGCTGCTCCATAAAAACGGTTTCCTTTAAATCTCCATTCAAAAAGGCCGTTTTTACATCCAGATGCTCAATATTCATGTTATGTTCCGTTGCTAAAGCTAGTAACGTACGTATAGTGGAATATCGTACTACAGGAGAAAACGTTTCTTCGTAATCAATACCGTATTTCTGGGTATAACCTTTTGCAACGAGGCGCGCTTTGTACCTCAATATTTCCCCGTCAAGGCCAAGCTTTCTTTTAAAGATCCACTTGCATTTGACAGGCCTTTGCTTCGTATCGCGGTCAGTCAGAGTCCAACACTTATTATCGATGAAGGATTTATACTCTTCCGCCATCGCGGCTTTCCACTTACTTGCTTCGTGGCCATTCAGTGCCTCGCGTACTGTCTGAGGGTCTTCAGTGTCACTGCAAACAGTGCGTGCTACACTAGCTGACTCAAACTCACTACTTTCGTCCGTAGAGTTCTCGTAGTCTTCCAGTGTGGAATCTCCTGGGACATACGTCTCATCCGCAGAGTCATTCAGAGTCTCACTACTGCTCTCAGAATCATCTGTCGTAATGACGCTGTTATCTTGACAGTTTTCGTTAGATATTTCTGCGTGCTCTTGGGGTAAATCGGGTGAGGCAGGTTGCACTGGAACATTATCGGTGACAGTTACATTGTTCGGAAACAAACCAATCGTGTAACGTGAACTATCATCCTCATCCGATGAAGTGTTATTCCAAAAAGCATGTTCTAGAAAAATGACATTTCTTGCTTTTATGACATTCTTCGAGCTCGCCGGATCTATCAATCTGTAACCCTTTGACTCGTCACAGTATCCGGCAAAAATATATTTCTTACTTTTGGGATCTAATTTGTCTCGTTTGTGCTGTAGGGCATAAGCTTGACAACCAAAAATGCGTAGGTAACTCAGATTCTCCTTTTTACCTGTCCATTTTTCTTCCGGTGTACTGCCCATCACAGCCTTAGTTGGAGAGCGATTCTTCAGGTAGACGGCAGTGTTGACTGCTTCTGCCCAGAATTCCTTTTTCAAACCTGCTTCCTGGAGCATGCACCTGGCTTTCTCCGTAACGGTTCTGATCGCGCGTTCTGCGACCCCGTTCTGAGCTGATGACCTTGGAACCGTGGTTTGATGTCGAATCCCATGCTTCTTCAGGAACTTCTGAAAATTAGAATTGACATATTCACCACCATTGTCTGTACGAAGAACTTTTATTTTCTTATTGGTTTGGTTTTCTACGAGAGCTTTAAATTCTTTAAACATCTCAAAAACCTCATCCTTCCTCCTAAGAAAATAAACGAATGTTTTTCGTGACAGGTCGTCAATGAACAACAGAAAATATCTTTTCCCACCTAGGGACGGGCACGGCAGTGGTCCCATGACGTCACTGTGAATTATTCCAAGAATTTCCTTGGCTCTGGTCTCCGATTTCTTCGGAAATGGCAACTTAGTCTGTTTACCTAAGATGCAGGAAACACACGACCGAAAGTTATTGTTGTCATAAGAAATACCCTTGACCATACCTTTTCGCAGTAACTCCATGCTTCGGGTGTTCAGATGCGCTAGACGATGGTGCCAAATTTGTTGCGTTGACTGGCTTCCAGTAGCAGGGGACTGCGGCGCTTGCTTCACGCTCACGGCAACATGACGACTATCAACCTTCAATTGACGTGTCGGCACTGCTTTGCTGTCACCTGTACCTACAGACAAAGACGAACACATTGCCTGCGAGGATGGCTCGCTACGCGAAACAGAAACAGTTTCAATGGCATCAAGTTCATAAATACCATCTCTCAGGGTAGCTGTAGCCAAAACCTCCCCATTGTCATAGACAGTACACACGCCAGAACGAAACACAATTTCGAAACCTTTCTTATCCATCGCACTAACAGATAACAAATTAGCAGACAATTTTGGGACTAAGTACACATTACTTATCGATCTCACACTATTGTCCTTTAGCACAGTTTGCGCAGTTCCTTTTCCAGCTGTCGGCAATGCTTCACCATTGGCGATTAAGACCTTCTTCGGCTTTTCAATAGTAAAATCTGTTAAATACCTGCGATCATTGCAAAAATGCTGCGCCGCACCACTGTCGACGTACCAAACGTCTCTCTTGACTCCTGCGGCCAACGCTGTGAGATGCACCTGGCTTTTCCTGCCACTCTTCTTGCCGTCAGAGTTGTCAGGACAATCCTTCTTGAAATGCCCACTCTTTTTGCATCTGAAGCACTTAATTGGCTTGGGTGCTTTCCGAGCTGCTAAAGCCGTAACATTTTCGCTTTTTTCGTCGCGTCTCGCATTTTCTAGAAGCAATTTTGCTTTGACATTTTCACTTGACAGTGACACGTTCGAATGTTCTAGAGCCATAATCAACGGGTCGTAATCGCTTGTCAAACCGCTGAGTAAAATCACGGCCACGAAGTCATCTTCTAAAGCCGCTCCGATGTCGCTCAGTTGTTGCGATGTATCTATGACCTTGTTCACATATGTCTCCATACTCGCACATACGCTTAATTTAATGGCGAACAATGTGCGAAGCAATCCGAGTCGTCGTGACAAGCCTCGGTCCTCGTATGCCTTCTGCAGGTTGCTCCACGCTTCGCTAGCCGACTTGGCATTTCTAATTACTGGAAATACACAAGGCTTCACGCTCAAGGCGATTTTCGCGAGCGCCTTTTCCTGCTTCTTCGCGTTTTCGTTTTTATTTTCAGTTGTGCCCACACAATCCCAAAGATCGTCATGGATGAGCACCATCCGCATCATAAATTTCCAGGATGGATAATCTTGAATCCCGGATAATTTTTCTATCGAAACATTTTGATTGACGGTTGTCATTGTTCTTTGTTTTTCTTGCGAATAAATTTTGAAAATAATTTTACAAAATCACACGCGCATACTTGGAAAATAATAATAAGAGTAGTGAATTTAAAGCATAACGCTCTGCTACCATGTTGGATTCCGTGAGCTACTCAATAAAAACACATTATAAGATTCCAAATGTATTGTGCACCGCACAGGCAAAACGATCAGACTAAACTAAAGTGACATCTGTCTATAAACCTTACTCTAGACAACATAGAGTTTACAATGGAACACATACAAACTCCTTGAAGGTATATTTCTAACAAAATCAAATCAAATCAGTTTATTTGCGATAAGCGTTGGTACAATTTCGGTCTTAACGTAAATCAACATAGATCCAGAACACTTAGTCATAATGCTGTGACATGCAAACATTTGGGTTAATATTTAGTCAAATTCTTAATTAATTCAAATAAAAATTAAAATTGAGTAGGAATATTATTCGATACATTCAAAAATATTATTGATGTCAGTGAGTAAATGATTATTTATTTTAGTATTATATGTCATTGTTATTTATTTCAATCTTTTATTAAATATGTCGCTTACTAAGTAGAAATTCTTTTCCCTTAACCATACCTTAAGACAACTTGTAAATTTATTTGCCGGTAATATTTTAATGCTGTCAGGTATAGCATTAAATACGCGAACACACATTGAAAAGCTATTTTTACTATATAATGCTGTCCTAGGAATTAAGGGCAAAACTAATCTATTTCTGTGCCTACTACTTTTAGCAAAAACTTCATGTGCTTTTACAAATAACTCCGGGTGCATTTTAACAAATTTAGCGCATTCAAAGATATAAAGACAGGGAAGGGTTAGTATCTTGAACTTTTTAAAAAAAGGTTTGCATGATTCCCATGGGCGTATTCCCGCTATGGCGCGGATGCATTTTTTTGTGCGATGAACGCTCGCGAATCAAGTAGGTTGTATCTGATAACGAGCCCACCATAGAGCAGTACAAACACTATTCGTTTTGGTAATTCCGTATCTAAGTAAAAACTCTTGTCCGCCAAAAATTTAAAATTCCAGCCATTTTCACAAAGAAAACAACAGGCTTGTAACAACAAATTCCAATTTAACGCCAAATTCAGTTGCCCAAACATTTGCTGCAAAGTTGGTCGTCCAAAACGAGTTACTGTAGCCAATTACTTGGTTTCTGATTAGAAAATAATACCATGAATTAAATACTATTTCTGAACGTTGAAGGAGAGTATACACTACAGAATTTTCTTGAGCATTACCAAGTAAAATAATGTTCCGGCTAGTCTCGATACGATTTTCGAAGTAATGCGCCGAGTGAGCACTTGCCTGTACAATAACATCCCTTGATGAGGCCCTGTGCAGCGTTTACGATTATCTTGATGAGTTGTACAAGAAAAATCACAGTATGAACTTTTCCTTCGTTCATGGTGAAAGAAACTGGAGATTAGGGAAGAAAACCAGAGTATACCGAGGTTGAACTTGTAGCGACCGCATCAGACGTTTGATCCACGCTCAAGTCTTTGATGAAATGTTACAGAAATTCGCTGGATTGTTATGGTTTCTTATATTCTAAATGGTTTCTTATGGTTACTCATTTTCACACAATATCGCTCGTCCGCGGCGCTCTCCACACGGCTGCGCACCGCAGCGCGGAAAAGAGGTGAGTGCCTCTCGTCCGCGCGGACGGAAGGTGTATCTGTGTTGGCGTCAACTAATTTCATAAAAGCCAATGCGACGTGAGATCCACTTTATTGCCCACCCGCGCAGACGAGCGGTGTCATGTGAGAATTGCCTTAGACAACCAGCTTCAGTATTAATTACAGCTGGAGGCTTCGGCGTTTGATTCATCATCGCGAATACGGCTAATTAGTGCCTGTAATATGATTGGTTAGGTTGGGCTGGCTGTTCTTTGATTCTTTGTAGATCAGTCTTACTTCATTGAAGAGTGGCGTGTGCACGTGTGCTTATGATTTTAAGTGGTTTAGCAAATTTATGTACCTTTCCGTATACACACACATTTAGGATTTTTTGATTCAGTTAACTACAGCCCTTTTGCAGTTATTTGTTTTATCTCCGTGAAAGTCTCCTCAGTCTTTATTTCCGTTCTACAATAACTTGCTGTGGGGTCGCTGAAGAATGGCTGTGAAGGACCTTCAGCTTCATATAATAATTTTCAGCTGACCGCTGTTTGACAGTTCAAAAGCACATGAGTGAGGTTTGTTATGTAGTTGGTCCAGTAGTGAACGCTACGATGTTGGAAATAATCCTTCACTTCGTCGCTACGCCAGTCAAGTCATAATTTATAAATCCTAACTCTTTCCTTCTCACCTTTTCCTTTGATAATCATTTTAAAAAGACCCGTAAATGTCTTAAAGGATAGCTTACGTCATCAGTTCCCGTCCCAGTCAACGTGCAATCAAAGCCACGTAGTAACGTCGCAGTCAAAGGATCTTTATTGTATAGGACGGAGGGACATCAAAGGCAGTAATCAGTTTCAGGCGGACCAGGTATACAGAGGACTGCAATCACTCTGAAGGCTGTCTATTGATACCTGTGTATTTATGTAATTTTACAATGGTATAAGAGAAACGGTTTTTAGATTCTTGCTATCCATCCGTATGTCACAGATATTACTCCGAGACTATACTGCATGTATGGCTCAACATAAAACCCGACACTCCCGAAAACGTAAGAAAATTTGAATTTCGCGGGCTACCCTGTAGCTTCCACCTTAACGCGTTGTGTTCTTTTGACATTCTCCGCCTATGTGCGCCTTAAACTTTTTGCGCTTTTGTCATTCTGCTCTTTTGACAATTAGCGCCCCATTTGTCATTTCCCGCTTTTGACTTTATAAACGCTAAACGCTATAATTTTTAAATTATTAAATTTTTGTTGTATTATCATAAACAAATATTTGATAAGCGTTTATTTTACATTTTTAATAATACATGCCATAGCGTAGGCTTATATATATGAAGTGAGATCACAATTGGCAAAGATATCGATATACACACAAAAAATTGAGACGAATGGTTGATGAGATGTTTGCTTCTAAAGTTGTAAAGATTGTGTTCCTCGCTCTAATTTCTAAAGTAAGAGTAGAAAATTCTGTAAAAAATTAGGTTTGTAGAAAGTATAAAAAGAAAATAACATAAATTGGTTTGATTGACATTTAGTGTTTAAGATAATTATGGGTCATTTGCATCAAACTGCAGCAGTAACTTTGTTATTCATTCATTAACATACACGGAAACACTAATTAATTTAGTTTCCTGGGTGTTACGATTCGCACTTGGCCAGAGTTTTTGTGAATCGTCTGGCAGAGTAGTTGAAAGCAATAAGTCAACCAAAGACTCGATATTGAACGAAACTTGAAAAACTGAATATGAAAAGTAGATTAATTGCGATAATAAACTGCTTTGTAAGTTGGGCTGAAAACGCAGTTCTTTTGTAGCAGTAAATTGTGGAGTCTGTAAGATCCTTTAATTTCTACCTGTAAGTAGTTTGTTAGTTTCGAAAAATATCTACTTAATACTACTACTTCAGATATTTAAGTTATTTTATGCAAAAAAAAAAACATTCCTTTTTTCGATTGAGAAAAGTAACATCCGTTTGACTTACTCTATCGCAAATAAAAACTCCATAAAACAGATTACCAACAAATAATTAAATTTCAGCCTCACAAACAACCCCAATATTCCTGGTAGTTAACATACCTCCATCGCCATTTAGGTCACCTAATTCCGATTCAAAATTCCATAAATATAATATGGCGACCACAACCAAGGCAATGAATGGGATCAAAACCGCAGCAGTTGTGAGAAAGTGTTTGCCAATCGATTGTTCAGTGGCTACCTTTTAGTATACCACAAACGATTGTACGGCGGTGTTGCCAAATGCAATAAAACATGATGAATCGGCGGGAGTTGTGTTACGGTAGGCGTACCTCTGATGTTGTTATGGCACCCTGGTACATTTTTATGGGATGTTTTTTTGTTAGGAGGCCAATTATGGTGCCTTGTGGCGTTGTGTCATGATTATTTGATTTGGATTTTGATTTGATTTGGATTGATGACAATATTATGTTTTGAAATATGTTATCCATATACTTGTAAGGGTCACTTAAAAAAAAAGATTTTTTTCCCGGGATATTTGCAGAGGATCAAATATTTCATTTTACCATTCTTTTGAGTCAAATTAAATTATAGGAGCAGGATTTTTGTAACATTTCACCGAAATCTGTTCAATTGTTAAGGTCTGTAAGGCCGAGTTACCTTAAAGACAGAGTTACCTTTCACATCATAACGTTAGTATGGATTAAAACTAGAGATGTACCGACTAGTTGCTGACTAGTCAGGAAAGCCGACTTTATCCAGCCAGCTTTAGTTTGCTCGATAATAATTTAAGAATCGGAACTTTTTCTTTGGTAATCAAAAATTGACCTAAAATCAAGATAATTGACTGTAGGGCGGATGCAAAAACGCAATTCTGCTGTATATGAAATGCCGCGGACATAGCACATTTGTGGACATAGCACGATTGAATTGATGGGCATGGTCAACTAGTAAGCTTATCGGCCAAAGTCATAATCGAGCCATTTCTAATTAAAAACTTTCGTCATACAGTGGTGGGTCACACAAGAGTTTAATGAACATATTAGTTTACATGAAGCTCTATTGGTCAAAGAACCTTGTAAGTGAGGCTTACCAAAAGCCTTACTTACAGGTGCACATACTGACTCACACTGCAAACACCGCTCCAATTTGAGCAGAAGACCTCACAAAGCTAAACTTCATGCAATGCGCTTACTAGGTCACAATAGGATCAACTTAACTTTGTAAGTTCTTCATCGGGAAACTAAACATAGTTTAAAATAATAAATACACACCTTCTCATGGGGTAGACTTCTGCCTACTCGCATGAGAAGCTGTCTACCGCAGAACGCCGTCTGTTATGATATGCTTCATCCCGTTCGTAAATCTAGTCACATACGCACGCTGGTTGCGAGTATGGAGAGAGGAGACTGTGGGTGATTCCGGGCTGAAAAGATGATTTCAGTCGAAACCTTTAAATAATAAAAATCCTTGGACGAATGAACAAATTCACGCCACAATATCAATAATTACTGTCATTCCCCAAACCTTAACGGCCTTTCTTTCCAAATCAAAGGGTATTGATTGTGCCACAATAATAGAATTATGCTTGTCGCTCCGCGTCATTAGATGGCTTGAAAGCCTGAAGTTTACACTTGACTGAGCACTTTTAACTTTTACAACAACTCGGTGGGTGTTTCCTTTGTCATTTTGATGAAGAATGAGGGGTTGGGAGGCTGCGTTATCGCGTTAGGTCCCTGCACACGATCAACGAATATTGGAAAGAGATTGATGCAAATGAAAATCGGAGGTTCATTGTGCAATCAGCGATAAGAATTGTTCTTTTTGGTTTTGATTTTTAGACCGTCATTGTTTTGAATACGTTTCTGGTTAATTTGTTTGGTTATTGTGTGGTTGATTTGTAAAAATTTTTGGTTGTCCATGGCGTTTGTCTATCAGGAATTTATCGGTCGCAGCCAGGACATTGATTTACATCCTATAACAAGGGACTTAAATGGGTGACCATAATTACATACCGACTTTCCTCTGCCTCGGAAAGCACGTTAAGCCGTTGGTCCCGGCTGTCATTTGTAGATCTTTGACAGTCGTTGCGAGTAGTCAGCAGCCAAAAGTCTGACATCCAGTCTTACCAAGGGGTACCGTATTACACAGTTACTGGGTTGTGGAGGTCAGATGAGCAGTCGCTTCATGTAAAATACTGGTACTCGACTGCATCCGGTTAGACTGGAAGCCGACCCCAAAATAGTTTGGGAAAAGGCTATAATAACTGGCGAACCTTTCAGGAATTTCAGTGATGTTATGTTGTGTTATTTGTGCGTCTTCCGAGATTTACTTAGGCAACGCTAGTAAGACGTCATCGGCCTAAAAATATGCCAAAGGTTACATTCTAGATATTATTTTTTTTTCCCACCGTAGTTAATGAAACCTTTGTGCACAAGATTATATTGATCAGACTTAATACCGGCTAGGTATTTAATCATACCTTCTATTTACTTATCAAAAGGCTTCACACTGAAAGGAGGTTCAATGCGCCCACGGATATCTTTTGAATAGATTCTTAATTATGCGAGAAATGTAGACAAAGATGTCTAGAATCTGTAAACTGAACGAGAATCCTGGAAATCTTTACAAATGTTGTTTAGTTGTGCTTGTTATGCTAAGTACTGGATAATTTTGTTATATACCGGGACCTAAAATTGTGAAGGCTGATTTATTTTCGTAACATACATTTCTGTTTAAACATTTACGAAATACATTTATAATTATTCTATTTTACTGTAGAATGTTTGCAAGTACGATAAAAAAAAACTTCGATTGTTAAGAAATAGAAATCGAGGGAAGTGACTTGTGATATGATGACTGAGAATTGTGAAAGAGGAAGATATGATGCGTGGATCCCAAATAAATTGGTGTAAGGACTGGAGAATAATTATTGTGATGATTAGAAATATACAATGGTTTAGTTTTCAATCAACTAGAACCATCAAATAAACTTTTGAAACTGCTTTTAATCCCATCAAGCCATTCTCCCCGACAGTGTACACTGTACCCACGATTTCAAAGAGAAACTCTTCCACATGAAACTCGTGTTTTTCTTGACGACATTATGATGCTCCGTAATTTATGTCCCCCGTCGGAAAATTAAAAGGAATCTGTCTTCGTAGATAATACTCGTAATAAATTAATATTATAATAAGGCAATGTTTGGCATCAGATAAAAGTGATGAAGTAGCCGTAGAAAAACAAAAAACGAAGATGTAATCTATTAAAAAGACATCATTATGTTCTGTATGACAGTCGTTTGATGTCTATTTGATGGAATGATCATTGATCATCAAAGTGTTAAGGAATTTGCTTTTGATACAGATTTCGTAACGATGGATATAATGAAATGAGGTCATCTAAGAATTAGCTATAAATAAATACTAGCTTTGTCTGTTTGTATGTTAGCCGTAGCGACCAGTTAAGGGGCAAAGACAACACCTGTATTAAACTAGTGCACAAGAAATTATTCAGGGCTTGTGGATAAGTATTGACAGTCCTAGGGCGATTGATGCTGAAGCTAAGCTTACCGAGGTATGCGAGATAGGTGGCAGTCTCCTACATATTGAGACCCCTTACCTACTTCGGTAAGCAAGTTATGCTATTGATCATGACTATCATTGATCTTTAACTGTCGTTATGGTTAGTCAGCAGTCTGAAAGTCTGATAACTAGTCTTAATAAGCGTGTTACCGTTTTATTAGATTGTGGAGGTAAGATGAGTATCCCCCCGTGAATATTCAGCTGCATCCGGTTAGATTGGAAGCTGAACAAAATATTGTTGGAAAAAGTGTGACATAAAATATTATCCGGCTCGAAGGACCAAAGTTTTAGGAAGGACTATTCAAATAATGCTCTCTTTCTACAGGTGCCTTCATGTTCCAAGCAATAGAGGGAGGGAGCGAGATGAAGATTGACAACCAAATGACGCGTGAACGCGATAACCTGACGCAGTTCCTGTGGCAGAACGTCACTCTAGACCTGAACCTCTTCAATGAGACGGCTCTGAGAGAGAAGTGCGTATCACATGACCAGTACCTAAAGAGGATCCAATATGCCTACTTTTGATGGGCCTCGACAGTTCATAATCATATTAATACGGTATTTAGATCTTAATTAACAGAGAACACAGGAAGAACAGTATACCCGGCCGTAACTAAACAAGACCCATCGATTCTTAGAAAAACTTCGGCTTTGGAGACCGTTGCTCTTGTTCTTCATACTGAAATGGCAGTCCCTTATATGGCCCGATGTTTCATATGAAGTTATTTACGATTTAGATAAGAGATTAAGATTATAATGATCCTATCAATGTTCTGCTAATTTAGCTAGTGATAATTTTAGATTAAGTTGTCATCCATGAGATGACTGAATAAAGCAGAACACTACTCAAATCTTGTAATGTTTTTGTGTATGGTTTCCTGATAGGATTGGCACTGAACTGCACAACTACCAGAGTAAGATAGTGAGGGCGGTGCACAAGGGCTGGGACGGTGGCCGATCCTCGCGGCAGTGGAGCTTCTCATCTGCCTTCCTGTACTCCCTCACCGTCATCACCACTATAGGTAAGGATCCAGTAAGATCAGTACTACTAGCTTGTGTTAGGAAAGAGCACAATGACGTTATGAGTAAAACAATTTAGCCAAATTGAAAGCTTTGTGGTTTCAATAGCTGCAATTACGTAACAGTTGCCTTTTCCTGGATAATTTATTAATTAGATGGACGTTTAATTCTTGCTTACTTTGTATAAGCCATTACGGGAGTTTTTGAGCATTTAGAGTTTTATAAAAGTTTTCCAGTGCCATTACAAGATACCGAGACTTGAAGAATGGGATGATCCACTTATATATCACATAGTAAATTGGTTCCATCTCTGGTGGGCAATCTGTGTCCCACATCACGTCCTGCATTTTACTACAAAGATGGACCTTTTTTCTGGTACTTATCAAATAATGTACTCATCAGGTTACGGGCACCTGTCTCCGAAGACTGACTGGGGCAAGGTGGTCACCATCCTGTACGCGCTTCTGGGGATGCCTCTGTTCCTGTTATATCTTACTAATGTTGGTAAGATTTGATCATGCGATTTTTATATTCCTTTCTCATCTACATTAAACATATTCTTTTAAATAAATGTAGAAAGGCCTCGTTGGTCGTAAACGCTACTGCTAAAGTTGAGGACCTGTGTTTGATTTTCTCAAACGGGCAAAGTGCTATCGGGTTTTCCATCTAGATTTTTAGAGTTCCGTACCCAAAGGGTCAAACGGGACCCTATTACTGAGACTTCGCTGTCCGTCCGTCCGTCCGTCAGTCACCAGGCTGTATCTCATGAACCGTGATAGTTAGCGAGTTGAAATTTCTACAGATTGTGTATTTCTGTTTATGCTATAACAACAAATAATAAAAACAGAAAAAAATAAATATTTAGGCGGGGCTCCCATACAAAAAAGTTTTTTTTTTTCGTTTTTATTAATAATGGTACGGAACCCTTCATGCGCGAGTCCGACTCACACTTGGCCGGTTTTTAGTAGTAGCCCGGAGTCTGGATTTGTTTCCGTTTGGGGCTTATACATAAGCTGTGAAATGTGGGTGTGCTTATTATGGGTATACCAGTAGTATACCCACAGCCACACCCACATTTCACAGCTAACCCTTCGATGAAAACAGGCGTGATGTTATGCAGTATAGGTAGATGTGCAATCACATTTAAAACAAAAAAAGTACCAAGCCTTACCGTCAAATTAAAAAGTGATGACTTTTAGCACGCATGAAACACCTCATTGAATTTGTTGGAGTTTGCAATTGTGAATTATTGATGTGGACTAATTTAAAAGAAAAAGAGTCCTTATTATAAAATTTATAATTTGCTCAAATGGATATCTGCAAAGTAAGACGGTTCATTAAGATAAAAAGTCAGAATAATTTTTAGTAAAATCTCGATTGGATGCTCAGAAATTATGATAATGATTAATTTGTAGACAATTAATTAATTTGTTGTTCTAATAAAACAAGGAGTTCCACAAGGTTCAATATTAGGACCAATCTTTTTCATTTTATTCGTTAATGATTTAATTAACTATATGATGGAACTAAGTGATTCTGAACTTGTGCTTTTTGCTGATGATACGAATGCAATTATAGCCGCTAAAGATGGAGATACTCTCAGTAGTAAAGTAAATAAAACTCTTGCTCTTTTTCATCATTGGTTTACCATCAATAATCTTAAGTTGAATGTCAGTAAAACGTATGCCATTTTATTTAGGACGACGTCGAGAAATAAAGAAAAAATAGACGTAGTATTGAATGAAAATAAAATAACATTGGTAGACAGCGTAAAATTCTTAGGTATTCACATTGACGCAAACCTTAACTGGAAAAAAGAATTGACATCTGTGGAAAGCTCAATCAGCTCGGCTTGCTATGCCCTAAGAAGTCTTCGAGATGTAATCGCGATTGAGCAATTAAGAGTGGTATATTACGCGCTTGTAGAATCAACACTTAGGTACAGTATCACTCTATGGGGAGGTAGCTACGCATACAATATAAATACAGCTTTCGTAATACAAAAAAGGGCCATAAGAACCATAGTACGAATTCCACAGTGGGAATCGTGTAAGGACTACTTTAAAGAGCTTCAGATACTAACGGTCCCATGTTTGTATATTTTAGTTCTTCTTACTGATCTTATGAAAAAGCTGCAGAATTCTGAAACACCTGAGGAAAGAAGTAACCGGGAAGCTACTAGGCGTAAGGATCTGCAAAATAAGATGCAACCTCATTTAAAAGTAGTGAGTCATGCTGCAGGTTATCAATCGGTTAAACTGTTCAATAAACTACCTGTACACTTAAAATCAGTTTACAACTTACATCAATTTAAGCAGCAGTTGAAATCATTTTTGATAGAAAAGTGCTACTACACCCTTGATGAGTTTCTCTGTGACACATACAACTAGACTTTCATTATATTCTTACCTACTATTTTTATTGACATTGTATTTTTATTTTATTTTTTACGACTGTTGTATGTGTATAAACAATATTTTTGACATTTGTATGGGAATTAGTAATATTTTTGATTTGGCACTATTATTTTTGATTATTATTTGTATTGGATGATTCTGAATTAATTTGTTTTCACATTCTTTATTTGACATTTACTTTAATGAATTTATTGGGTTACTGTTTTATTACTATCTTTATTGTAAATCTTTAAATTTTATTTTATAATTTTGTGTAAAATTTCGATACAATGTAAAAATTGTTAATGAAATAAATGAAATGAAATGAATGAAATGTAGGTGTTATGCTGCATGATCAGCCTGTCTAGTTCCCACTGCTGGGATACAGGCCTTCTTTCTGTGCACTGTAGTGAAATAGGTCAAAATATGTTTCACTTGAAATATATATATTTTTTAAATAACTTTCACTTGACAGTAATTACAATTCCTACCACTTAAATGTTCATTTTTTATTTAATCAAAATGTGCTAAAAACAAGCGCCTTATTCCAACTTCAAACTAAAAAGCCAACGGCTTTCAAAATAAGCCCACCTTTCAGCGCTTGGTATCATTTAAGCTGCGACAATGAAACGGCGCGGCGCGGCGCCGCGGCGACGGCGCTACACACTCTCCCCATCAACATGTCTTCATGTTTTAGTGTTAAAGCTTCACAAACTTTTAGATATAAATAAACTACAGTTTTTTTTACATTAGATATAGGAGTAATGTAGTAACAAATAAATGTTCCCACTGCTTCTTCTTCTTAGTGTGTCGATGGCAAATTTTCAAACTAATTGCGAACTCCGCTCGCTGATGCAGTCTTAAGATCGTCAAATCCCACTACCGATGTTACATGCGTAATAAATATTATATAATTGGGGTGTCGTTACACGTCTTCCAACTTTTGGTTCTAGACCATGCAGGTTTCTTCCTCACAATGTTTTAAGTACTTTACTGTTTTTATAACACTGGTGTTGAAACTGAGGAAATACGATACAAAGTTAAAAGTCTACCTGGTTTTGAATCCGTAATCTTGCGATAAGAAAATTGGGACCATCACTGTTGTACGCTACGCTAAAGTATTTGAAATATCTAGTAGTACAATCTTCAGTAGCAGTTCATAAGAAGGCGTAATTCCATAAAGTTTTAATTAAGAAAATAATGTGTGAGTTGAGTTTAATTAAGAAAACACAGAACATTGGTGTGTTCTGTTTACTGTTAGTTCGGAAGGAAGTTGTCATTTATATGTACAATAAACACGTCCAACGAATGGATATGTTTATAAACGGCTGAGCTTATTTCATTTCGTACCTACACGTTCGGACTTCTTGTTGATTTAGTTGTATCAACACTGTCGGTTCAAAGTTTTTATTTGAACCTAACATTTGCAAGTGATCCGTGGTCCCGTGAGCGTTCGATCTTCAAGGTTAAGCAACGCTTGTCGAGGTCGGCCCGTGGATGGGTGACCAACCATTGCATACTGAGCATTCCTCTGTGTCTCGGTAAGCGCATAAAGCCGTTGGTCCCAGCTGTCATTTGTAGATCTTTGACGTCGTTACGGGTAATCGGAAGCCCAAAAGTCTGAAAAGCAGTCGTACCAATGAGTAGCGTATTATACAGTAACTCAAATGTAAAATAATGGTATTCACCTGCAGGTGAATACCAGTATTTTACATTTGAGTAAAACAAAAGTTTTTGGGGTATCGATACCCCAAAATAGTTGGGTAAAGGCTAGCCAGATAATGTTTGCAAGTGATCCTTTTTTTCTCAGAATTTGCGGTCTCAGGACAAACACAGGATTTTTTAAATTCAATCAAATATTATTTTACTAAATTGAAAAGCGGTTAAGTTTTTTGCTTTTCATATTGAACTTCTTAAGTTTACTCTCCGTCTGGAGAGAAAAGATAAATATTTGTCTTTTAACAACTAAAGAGATACTGTAATCGATTTAGTTCTTATATTATTTCTCCTATTCTGTATGGTGTCGGACGTCAAGAATATCACCATCCCATATCTTTCTGTGGGTGTCGTAAAAGGCGATTAAGGGACTTGCCAGAGAATGGGCAGCAGCGTTCTCTGTGCTTATGTAACAACCGTACTGCGATCGCCAACCCGCGTGGCGATTACGGCAAAACCCCCCTTATATACATTTGGGAGAGGCCTATGTCCAGCAGTGGACGTCTTTCGGCTGAAATGATGATGATGATGAAAATTTCTCCTCCGTTTTATGAGGTGATACTTATCCAATGCTACTGGCCACTTTGCCATTGGCAAGTTGAGATAAGTCGTTTCCACTATTATACACATTGCCCGTTAAAATAAGCTGTCATTGATGGTGATTAGTTAATAAGATATTGAATCAAAGACATAATCGCGAGAATTTATATCTTTTACAGATCCTTAATTATTAATATTTTACCTTTCTTTCTAAGAACTGTTATATGTAAAATCTGTACGGTTGTTTATATAATAACCTTTTTCATCGAATCATAATTTTATTGTCTCCTGAACAACACTTTTGCGTACTTTAATTGGAAATCTGATAATCATGTAAATGACTTGATTTGCTTTGTTTTTTAAAACAATTAAAACTGGTAAACCACTTATGAATTAACTCGACGTTTGTTCTCAAGAGGCGAAAAACAATTAGACTGGATAAATAACCTAATTAACTTTAAGGATTTTCAATCTAGAAAATAAAGAGGCAGATACTTCTAAGTAATTGGATTTTTAGTTTTTATACCGTCGAGACCGTTGTGGTCTAGTCTATTTAAACAAACTTTTCGGTTCATCATTAATTTAGAAAAGGGTTCTATTTTTAACCGACTTCTAAAAAAGGAGGAGGTTCTCAATTCGGATGTTTGTATTTTTTTTTTTTTATGTTTGTTCGCGCATAACTCCATCGTTTGCCAACCGATTTGAAAAATTCTTTTTTTGTTTGAAAGCGTATACTTTCCAAATGGTCCCATGAAAATTTTATCGAAATCAGATAAGCCGTTTCTGAAAAAATCAACAAAAAATAAATATTTCTAACTTTTAGTTTACTCTGCATTGCGTTTTTTGTTCGCGCATAACTCAGTCATTTACGAACCAATTTGGAAAATTATTGTTTTATTCCAAAGCCTATGCTTTCCATTTAGTCCCATAGTCACCAAATCGGGATCTGATGATGGAATCTTGGCGAAATCGAGGGAACTCTTCAAGTTTTATAGGAAACGTACAGCGATTTTGGTATTTTCTACAACAAGTGAAGCATTTGCGTTCAATAAGAACCATTCTATCATCAGATCTGATGATGAAGCCAAGAGACAGGCACCGGAACTCCGTAATAAGACAATGTATCTTAGCTGTGTTTGGGCTTGTTGGAATTGTAATGGTATGCACTTTCCACGTGTACCACAGACTAACTTTTTGACTTTCCTTAATCAACATAAGTAACATGTGGGTCCTCTGCTTTGATAGTCTGTTTTCGCGATGATCAGGGTTCTTATTCAAAATGCGTTGATCATTTCTTTCCCTTATTTCTTTTAATCGTTTTCCTTTTTCTCAGTTTCAGTTCGACGCCTTTTCTCACACGAGAATCATCTTTACTAGGCCTACCCATATTTTATTATTAGATTAAAAACATGTCACTAAAAATTAACAAATAAAAATATTTTTTTACAAAAAAAGAAACCGACTTCAAAAAACACTTAACGCACTAAAAAGTTAAAAATAATACTATAACCTACCTATATTAATAAACCTAACCTAACCTACGATTAACCTATAATAAAATTTAATAATTCTTTGGAGTCGGTGCCAAGCAATATACGATACCTAAATGACTATATACAGACAAAGGCCAGAAAAAAGCAAAACATAAATCTTACAGTTTCTAAATATTAAGTCATTAATTCAGTTTCTAATTATATTGCTAGGCACCGACTCCAAAGAATTATTAAATTTTATTATAGGTTAATCGTAGGTTAGGTTAGGTTTATTAATATAGGTAGGTTATAGTATTATTTTTAACTTTTTAGTGCGTTAAGTGTTTTTTGAAGTCGGTTTCTTTTTTTGTAAAAAAATATTTTTCTAAGGAAAGTCGTTTAGGTTCAAGTTTGGATACCCTGATTTTTTAAACCCAATCTTTGTTTAAACTGAACCCCGACTGAATTGAAAACCATAATAACTTCTGAATTAAACATAATTATCATAGGGGCCGGTCTGTGCTAGAACTAAAAATTGACGGACTTTTGATCTTGTTATAGTGTAAATTCTCTCTTTAAGTGGAGATTGAGGCATCTCCACTTAACGAGAGAATTTGATGAAACAGCAGCAGGGTGTGCTTGGGCAGCTGTGTCGCAAACTATGCTCCACCTCCTATCTTGCTTTCTTAGCCCTAAAACATGCAGCCAACGTGACGTCTGCGCTGCCACCGAAAACGCGGTGGAAGTGACGAAGTTCTGGGCAAAATATAAAAATCGTTGTGCCAGCGTCACGAAGAAGAAGAGTTATACAGCAAGATTTTTTAGTCACCAGCCAAATTTTTTCTAGGCATTATAATCATTCACTACCTCCATTTTTGAAAAAAAATCGATATGTGAAATTTTCATATTTTCATATGAAATCATTTTCTCGAAAAAAATATCTGCTCTGCCTTGTCACTAAGTAAAACGTTAAAAACACTACACTTGCCGCGCAAACATTCAATGGAAAGGGGCCGGCCAGCCCGCGTAGTTACCCAGCGTGTACCTACGCACGGCGCGGCGGTGTCCATGATATCTCAATATTTTTTTATTGAGTGATACTAAAAGAAAAAACACTTATTCAATAGTCACGTATTAAAATGTCTAAATTTGGATGGTGACGAAAAAATCATGCTGTATAAGGTGTATGGGACACAGAAATTTTCAATCACATATTTAAAAAAAATCTGCTGTTTCCTACAACAATGCAATACCTACACGGTCAAAATGTATGGTCCGAAGTTTTTTTTTAAATTTGCCGATGAAAAATTTCTATGTGTTCAGAAAGATGAACTGGTAAGCGTTTTCGCTTCGGTGTCCCTTATACCCCGTATTGTAGAGTATTATCTATGACTAGGTCCGCAAGAGGGTACCCCACTCTCTCATATAGGGCATGTTCCCGGCAGGGATGTCCCCCTGCTAAGAACAGGCTGGCGTTAGGCTGGTTATGGTATGTGTTAATGAAGTAGTACATTTGCAGGTGAGCTGCTGGCGCGTTGGTTCAAGTGCATCTACGCACTCGTCTGTCTCTGCAGGGGATGTCCAGGGTTCACCAGGAGAAGAGCCGCCAGGTTACGGCTACAGGTAGGAATTAATACTGATTAATATTAAGACGAGCAACCACAACGGTGGTCATCAGGTTAAATAACTTGCTAAGCATACAATAGGTAGCAATTGTGTGTTCGAAACCTGAGAAATAGATTTTTTTCCTGTTACTTGTATCTACTCACATACCAGGTGTAAACTTTGACCTCCAATATCTTCGTAACCAGATGGTGCAGGCATGGTTCAGAACAAAAACGTATCGCTATGTTGGACAGAACAAGTGCCTTTTAGCTTCGTTATGGGTCTTTTTGCACCCATTCATTTTTGGTGAAGAAAATCGTTCCGACAAAATCCAGAACCCAGGTGGTTAGACACCCTGTTATGTGACATAACAGACCATCACTATGCGGTTTTCTAAAGCGACGAAGCAGTTGGAGACAAACATACAAATTGCACGTGCAAACCAATTTAAACCAGCCAATGAACTGACCCTCAAATTTCCTAAACAAACAGTCATGGCAAACGATCAATTACCAGTTAAAACTGACGGACATGATCACTCCGTGGCGAGTGGGCGAAACATTGGCTATGAATTATTTCTTGGCCACAAGCTACGCGCACAAGTGCCACACGAATTGCGACAGCGACTGCAGAGAAAAATAATGAAACAAGTTTGACAAATAAATAAAACCTTGAGTCCAACAAAAACGAGACATGTGCAGCGCTGCGGAGACGTGCAAGATTCAACCAATTACAGGAGAGAAGAGGAACGCGATGTGTATTTTAACGAATGTGTGTGGTTCCTCTCCACTCTGCTAGTCTTCACGTTGGTGGAGTCCGGGCCTAAAACCAGGCTCAACGCCATCAGCCTACTACAAAACAGCGACTGCGGAGAAAGCGAAAGAAATAAGTGGTATAGCTAAAGACCCCGTCACATGACACTGTGGACTTGCAACTTGCAACGCATCGTCCGAAGCCGAGAAGCCCCGTTCACGACCTCGGTTACACCGACTCTCACATCAAGCATTGTATCCGTCACGTGTCCACCGTCACGTCTTTAATCTGTTTTTCCAGCCGCTGTCACAAGAAGCGTGTCATTTGAGCGTCTTGCGGTGGTAAACGAGGCCTTAAACTCAAAGGTAGACTACCTTCCAACGAACAGAGATATTCCGTGAAGCTCTCGAGCCAGCGTGAATGAAAGTGTTGACCGACGTGTGTGGACAAACGTAAATATTTATGAATAGATCTGCTGAAGGAACCGCACATGTTGGTATATTAATATTGTCGGTGCAACTTTATATGCATATGTTATTATGCTCTGGAAAACCTGTCGGTTTAATATTGGCTTGTAGACAACCATACAGTAAATAACTGAAATGACTGGTCATGGGTTACTCGCAAGTTCACCGCGAAGGGTGATCGTAAACAGAGAAACAGGAACCTCCTACTTTCGTCAGTGGTGCTGTTGTAACTAGGCATTGTTTCAAATTGGTTTGCTCATTTTACAATTTCTCTTAATCTCTAATGATTAAAACAGGATTAAGTGTATATTCAATCGAGTCTTATACATGTCAACTCACCTAATAAGATAATTCTGATTGCAACCATTGAGTAACAAATTTGAATGCGTACTACATGAGATTAGAGATCGGTGTCAATTTAAATGGATTATATTTTCATTTACAAATTGATTCTCTTGTGTTTATTTTGATAGAAATGTGCCTACTATGTTTGTGCTGTCGGTACCATCTAGTGTTCATCCATAGAGTCAGCCCTAATGATGGGATTCTCACGCCATTTATTTATTTCCAGTATGACTTGAGTGAAGCGGAGAGTATAGAGCATCCTCAGGCGTGGAGGGGCCGGTATCCAGAGTCTGACGTCACTCCAGAGTTCGTCATACCTCCAGTGGAGAGGTATCCACCGCCTCGGGGATATCCTAGGTAAGACTTAATTGTTTTGTACTAAACGACGATATAGGTGTTTTCATATCTACATTCTGCTTTACAAGGGTACCGACATCATTAATTTTAGCGGATTTTCTTAGAATATCTACGGGTCTTCCGCAAAAAAATTATGAGCTAGCGTCTCTCCTATCTAGTCAATTGTGTGTTTTGTAAAAATCTCATCTTTTTTCTAATTATACTTTTGTTTTTAAATAAAGGTCTGAGTTTATGATGGTTGATACCAATATTCTTTATTTTGACTAATCATTTATTTCATCATCACTGCTATTAAATACGGTGTAGGAAAACACTGGAAGGAATGTTCTGGAACCATTTTTTTTTGCACTACAACTCACCGGATGTGTAGCCTTGACGCAGCCTAGGCTGGAGCCTGCGCGCCTAGAATTTCATGTGATGAGCAGTACCCGGTTTAAATAAAAGCAGAGTAATCACTAAAAATATTAGTCTATTTCAGCTGCTGCCACTCAATCTAGAGAACGAAAGCACATTAACGTCAACAAATTCAATAGCTTTACAATCTCGTATTGGCATGGGACCTGATCCAGCAAATGCGTTTTATCTGCAATACTAACGGAGTACATGCACACGTCAGTACTGGCAGCCATGTTTACGATAGCGGTGTATTTAGAGCCGTCACTGGCCATTCGTGGTTGAAGACAAAATGTGCCAATGTTGTTTTGAAGATTAGTTTGTTATACCTACTAGATGTCTGTCAAAATTTGTGGGTGCTGTGTTATTAGCGGAGACTCATTATCTGCCTGGCCTGTTCCCAACCATGTTGGGGTCGGCTTCCAATCTCACTAGATAATGCTGAATACAAGGATTATTACATGGAGCGACTGCCTATCTGACCTCCACAACCCAGTTAGTACTGGGTAATACGATACCCCTTGGTAAGACTGGTTGTCTTGGTAACTCTACTATAAACTGTATGATAAACGGTATGTTCATCACTTTTAGTTAAAATGCTCATTTCCGGTAAAACTGTTCAAATATATCCAGTTCCTGTTTGGATAAAGCGTCGGTAGACTTTGTCAGACATACATATACGATATCTACATAACGAGTTTCCTCCGTGCCTCTGAAAGTACGTTGAGACGTTGGTCCCGTCCCGGCTGTCATTTGTAGATCATTGACAGTCGTTGCGAGTAGTCAGAAGCCAAAAGTCTGACAAAGGGTATCGTATTACCCAGTTACTGGGTTGTGGAGGTCAGATAGGCAGTCGCTTTATGTAAAATACTGGTATTCAGCTGCGAATGATGACATATACGGAAAAAATCACACGGTAATATTTGCATATAACTCCATATGTAATGGGTCACCCATTCACGAACCAACCTAGACAACCGCGGCCTAACCTGAAGTTCGATCCAAGCGGCTGGTATTACTTAGCCACAAGCTCCTCTAGCCACGAGTTCCTAGGCGGAGACTAGACCTATTTATTCCTTAAAAGCTACCTAATGAAACATTAGTCTGATTAGTCATTCATTAGAGAGCGTTGATAGACAGTTAGCAATAGGTAGATATAACTAATCACTCATCACTGATTCATGATCAGTGATCCGTTTATAACCGTGGTCATACAGACAATGCGCAGGACGAGGCTTATTTAAGAGATTCATTTAGCATCCAGATGGCTATGTAATGAATATAATACTCTTCTATGTAAAGACGACCCATCAATATGTAGGGTGGAAGGGACATCGATCTACGGTAAAACGGTTACCATGTATTCATTGTGAACCCCCTCCAAGTAGAAATTTTTCGGTGTTAGTTTGTAGTGTTAGGTTTTTAAAAAAACAGCTGTTTCCTACATGTACTACATACTTATGTAGGTATTCGGAGTTTAACAGCGGTTTTTTTTTTAAATTACATAAATCCTTAAGTACATACTACTTTAGATTCCTTCATCATCAGCTTATAATGTTCCCACTGCTGGGACACAGGCGTCCTCTCTATGAGAATGAGAGGGCTGTAACCCGCACTGGGCCCGCGTGGTAGATCGAAGCGGGCCCAGTGCGGGTTGGTAGATGTGACATGTTTTCGAATTATTAGTTCTAGGACAAGCCGGTTACCTCACGGCCGTTTTTGAGGGCAGCGGTGATGAAATAAATTACACAAAGTAATGCGCCTGCTGGGTTCGAACCCACGGCTTACTGTTCGTAAGTCGGGGCTGCCACCACTGGGCCACCGCCGCCGTTAGATTCGTTTTGCGTTCATATTTTTTTAAATGCAATTTGGCGTTTGTGCTAAATAATTGTCAATTACTTACAAATCTAAGTTATATAGCCAAAAGCTTACTCAGTGGAATGTGTAGGTCAACATAATTCTAGTGCCAATCTTATAAGCAGGTGTTCTTAGGAGGTGGTCCTGTAGATACTTGCCTCTTCTTTGGAAAAAGGCGTGCGTATAAGTATGTATGACAATGTAATAAGCTTTTCAAATCCACAAATAAAAGTTTTAGGGATATTATTGTCAGTGTGTGACTTTATTTATCCCTATTATATGAGCACTGCGTTACCAGGTTATCGGCCTCTGGGACTTGTTAAATAAATCGTCAGTTTACTACTGAATATGTTTAATTCCGATCAAACCCCAAGGAGAACCTCTCGACCGGGCTAGCGCGCAGTAACTGCCCGCCGTTCATACGTCGCGCTCACAAATGCATTTCTGCTTACCTTGCGTTCTGATTAACGTGCATGCTTACATGTGTCCCTACACTACTTCCCCCCAAAAATTTTACAAAAAAAAATTTTTCTTAGTAACTAACAAGTAAACTTATCTCTAACAATTCTATAACACAGTCAAATACAATATTACAATGAGCGCTATGGTTACACTGCACTTATCACTATCGCGCGGTGGTGCGATCATATTACGCGTGCCCCAGCGATGTCGTCATGCCACCGGATGCACTGTTGATTTCTCTGTGTATCCATTTCATGCGATGACGACCCTGGCGCCATGTGATCAGCACCACGATGGGAAGTACTGCGGTTGCCATTATTGCCAAACCTGTCTCGTACTTTGCGACGTTGCCACGTTTCGGCGCTTGATTGACTGTCGGCCGGTTTCTGAATGATCCTTGCGCCGATCGAGCCTCACAAGTTGACTTAATGAAGAGATTGTTGCTTTTTGCGTTGGTGTAGGGGATGGACGACGAAAAAAAAACTTTGCTAGCGAAAACCCACGACACGTTACTGCACACGTACACGTGACAGAGTCACCGCATTCGTACACTTTGCACTTATTACGGATTCGCGTTCGGGGTCACCACTTTAGGGATATTTTAGTCAGTGTGTGACTTTATTTATCCCTATTATATGAGTACTGCGTTACCAGGTTATCGGCCTCTGGGACTTGTTAAATAAACCGTCAGTTTACTACTGAATATGTTTAATTCCGATCAAACCCCAAGGAGAACCTCTCGACCGGGCTAGCGCGCAGTAACTGCCCGCCGTTCATACGTCGCGCTCACAAATGCATTTCTGCTTACCTTGCGTTCTGATTAACGTGCATGCTTACATGTGTCCCTACAAAGTCAATGAACCGCATTGCAAAATTTCAAGAACAGTGTTCTATATTACTGCTTTACAAGTCCTAATTCTGCAGCGCGACTTGATTCAAAATCTAGCACAGGATTGCACCAAGATCCAGCAATCTGCATGCTCATTGCGAACGGAATTCCTGACTTCCTTAACAATGTTATTTCTTGCCGTTTGGCAGCAGTCAAAACTATGCAAAGTTAGATTAGGAAAGCAAGTTCTCTTAAGAGTTTCTGTTTGTTCGGAATAAGAATTTGTGGTTATCAAACTAAACTTGTGTAGTGGCAAATTGCAAGTCGGATTGTAGTAATTAGTGTTATTTGCGATCTAATAGAGACTGCAAAACGTAGAGAACAAAACAATTACGAAAAAGTTTTAGAAGTTGGTTATTTTTTGGCAAACGTTTTTGTTCTGGTGTGTGCTCTTTTTAGTTGTGCTATCTCACATAAATTCTAGTCAAGTTTCAATTTTACATTGTAACTAGACACCAGCACATCATCCATAAATACGAAAAAGAAAAAAATGCATAATAAACAGGATTACTCAAAAAGTATATACAGGGTGTAACGGAAAGGGTATATACATACTTAAGGCTGTGCATCAGACCATCAAACTGAACATGCTTCTCCACCGGACAAATGTCGTAACAGCGAAAAAAATACCAGCGGCCCCATACATTTGCGTCGAATAGGTATTGAAATTTTGTATGGGAGAAGAAAATTTTTTCGTTATTACGATGTTTCTCCGATGGAGAAACATGTTCAGTTTGATGGTCTGTAGCATATCCTTAAGTATGTATATACCCTTTCCGTTACACCTTGTATAGATTATGGCAAAACTACCCAAAATGTCAATGTGTCGACACTTGGGGGAGGTCTTTGTCCAGCAGCGGACGTCTTTTGGGCTGAAATGATGATGAATGATGACTCAAAAAGTATCAAAGCAAAGTTAATAAAATTCATATGGGACCACCGGGCAAGCTTCTACCAAATGAAAAAAGAATCACCTAAATCGGACGAGTAATCACGGAGAAACAGGTGTACACATATGCAAATAAAAAGATGCTGGTCGAATAGATAACCACCTCCTTTTTAAGAAGTCGGTATAAAAAATCGAATCCACGAACCCGACCAAATGCGTGTGGATTTCGGCGACACCGCGTGGAAAATCATTTATTGATTTTGATTTTTGATTGACTAATTGCACAGTACAATTGGCACTATAATAATAATCAATTTATTTTCAGGTTACAACGAACCATAGATAAATACCTTAACCTAAATACACATACGATAACAATAGTGATAAGTACATAAAACTTAAAATTATGTTAGTAACACTTCACAAGCACGATGTTGTGTGCGTTCGTGCGGAATTTGTCCGCGGAAGCGACGGAACACCACATCCTGCGGCCAAAAACTTTCTTCCAACACTAAATGCAGATAACATGTTGGTACGCGTACCACAAACGCCTTGAAATTGACGTTGCGTGCACGTACTCCTCGATGTTATCTGCCTCAGTGGTGTAGTGGAGACGGGAGATGTACACCGGCACTATCTTATGTTCCACAATTACCACCATTGGGAACCACGTCAGAAAAATAAACCGGCTCATACTCAGCAATGGGTACAAGACTGCTAGTGATGAGGCTGATGATGTTCAATTCATACTCTCGAATCACTCTCAATGGTTTTTTAATTTAGGGATCCGTAGAACCACTTCAATAGAAGCCAAGAAACCCAATATCCGGTGTATTGCAGATCGCAATTACATTAGGTAATTAATTCCTGCGTACGTCAACACAGACTAATGGTAATTATGGGTGTAGGATCTGATTATATTGTGTAGTACCTTGTTTTACTAAGCACAAAATGAACAAAGCAGGTTAGAAATTGATACTACAGCAGAATACACTGTAGTGATTACATAGCATTGTAAAAGTTAACTTACATTAAAGGGCTAAGTGAGCTAAGTTAAGTTACACTATTGTTTGCATGAGGTATATGCTATCCCAATTATAAAAGTAAAATAATATATATTTACATTTTAAATGTGTTGTGCTACATGTACGAGAAGAGGCGCAACATCGGGAAAAGTGGAAGGAATGGGGGGAGGCTTAAAAATACAGTCTTCATAATCAGCATTTTTGGTAATTTGTTAAAGAGATTAATCGTTACATTTAGAAAAAATTTAATCAGTGCAATTATCACATGACAGCAGCGGTGGCCCAGTGGTGGCAGCCCCGACTTACGAGCAGTAAGCCGTGGGTCCGAATTCAGGCAGACGCATTACGTTGTGTAATTTATTTTATCACCGCTGCTCTCAAAAACGGTGAAGGAAAACATCGTGAGGAACATCATCTTCGTGTCCTAGAACAAAAAATTCGAAGACATGTGACATCTACCAACCCGCACTGGGCCGGCGTGGTGAATTACAGCCCACTCCCTCTCATAGAGAGGATGCCTGTGTCCCAGCAGTGGGAACATTAAGGGCTGCTGATGATGATGAGAAATTATCACATTTCTATTGAATGGTCATGGTAGACTTATAACACTATTGTTTTTTGGTCGGGCATTAAAAAGTAATGAACATCTTAAGGCCACCAAAAGTACAAAAGTACAGAAACAGACAATAAAAAGCTACTACCAATCTTCTAAACATAAAATATAATTACCAAGGCACCATTCATTTAACGCGCTCGGTGTGAAACCACGCAGCACTCACGTTTACGTAAAAGACAAATAAAATTCATTTACAAAAACCCCGCGGCTTTTTACTCAAAGAATTTCTTAGACGGTTTAATTAGATAGTCATTAGACATCTTTAATTAATTATATTCCGTCCTTAATAAAGTTGTACAGCTGTGTGAAAGACACTTAATTTTATACGTTTTACGATGCTTTTTCATCATGTTGAAATTGAACGGCGGCGGTGTTTTTGTGAATTTAGTTAGGTACCTACTTGCTTAGTTACAGCCTATTTAATTTCATTCAAGGTTTACAAGGTTTTAATCAAATACGAAAACATGATTGTTAAGGTACTATTTTGTTTTGAGTACCCGATATTTCGGCGGTATTGCAAGCGCCATTATCGCTAATAAACTAAATATAGTAAACATGGAAAATATCCAGTTTCCAGTGTTATTATAGTTTAAAAACTAATATTTTCGATTTTTTCTGAATTGCACTGACTGCTTAAAGATATTATTGTGAAGACAACTTGAACTATCATACACTCCAAATGGATAATTATAGAACCAATTCGACCATTTAACTTGAGTTTCGTGGGACCAGTGTACCAGTATAGGGGAAACTGGTCTTCGAGCCCAGTTTCGACAGAGACGAGTATCTCCGTTACTCTCTAGAAAGCAAAGAAAATCGGGTCTCTCTAAAAAAACCCTCGGTCGTAGGACTATCAGTCATACCAGAGACACGAAGAAGACGGAGAAGAGTCTAAATTAATTTTATTAAAATTATATGAAACATCTTTGTCCCCACCTACCAGGCGTCCAGAATACATGAGAAGCATATCGATGCCGCAGCCACCTTCCCCTCGCGCCCCCCGCGCGGCCCGGCGCGGCTACTCCGAGCCGCTGCAGGCCGCGGACAGCCTGGCGTCCAGTGACTTCAGCTACGTCACCTTCGACGCGCAGACTATCACGGTGCCCATCAGTGTTTGTGTCACTATTATGGTTGGGTATGTAGCTATTCGCATTATCTTCTATAAATCTTTCATCATCATTCTTGTACCTTTCGCTTAATTTATTTGGATTCGGTGCAGCATGTCTTCTTCTATACTTCTCTATTAGACATCATCACATAAGTCACTCTCTTTCCAACCATAATACCACACAGTCCATCCATCGCTTCTTTGGTCTTTCCCTTATTCTTATACCCATCAACATTCATACTCTTAAACTGAAATCAATCTTTATCGTGGCCTAACATTTAAACAAGTGTCAATCGCTACGAAAGCGTCCACAACAACTTGTAACAGAATTGACAAAAACTTTTCGGGTTTTCGACAGCTTTTCTCAGTCATTCTGATTTTTCAGTTCAGGTCATTAATTTTTGCCATTTTTACCGTAGTAGAGAATATAGAAGTCACTCGGGTACTAAAGACTAAACAAGAGCTCATTAATATCAGCAGCAACGTGCTGATAAAAATCAGCACTCTGACACTGACTGGTCCAAGAACCATCCCAGACCTAAGGCCTCCAGCTGTTTTAATCCACTTTATGCACTGTGCTATCACAGTTCATAAGTTGGATTCTTAACATATTTAATACGAGGTGTTGCCCACTACTTAGTCTGCATGTCTTGTATTTCATCATAAATATTGAGGTTTTCGACTCCAGGCTAAGCCCTTGCTCTTTTCATTGCGGACCTGGCTTCTTTCGAATTTGTAATGTTAGTGTGATAATAATTCTGTATGGTGTCGGACGTAAAGAATAGCACCATCCCATATCTTCCCGTGGGTGTCGTAAGAGGCGACTAAAGGACTTGCCAGAGAATGGGCAGCAGCGTTCTCTGTGCTTTTGTAACAACCGTACTGCGATCGCCAACCCGCCTGCCAAGCGTGGCGATTATAGCAAAACCCCCTTTATGTCAATGTGGCGTTGTAGGAGAAATGATGATGACGAAGATGATAATAATTCGTAAATCTTAGTTAATAATAGTGTTAGTCTTAGTCACTAAGACTCCAGAGATTTTGCTAAGATTACTTTTCATAAGAATTTCTTATTATTGTTCAGAAAATAAATCAAAACATAATTTATAGAACTGTGATTGCTTTTATATTGAGTACCTACATATTTTGAGAATGGTATAAGATTTCTGACAGATATTAAATATCACTTGTATTTCTATTTCATGAATTTACTTAGAAATGTTTTGATGGCCAGCTTCTTCTCAGGATTACGTTTCTAAATAGATTTGGTTATTTTCCCTTAAGCGACGTTTGGGATTTCATAAACACAATTAAATTGGTTATTTTGACCTTACTCTGACAGATTATAAGCCTTATTTAAACGTTTTGGTATTTAATAAAGTGAAAATCGTTAGGTATTAGTGACATTAATGACTGGAAGCTTGTTAATTAGTTATTTGATCTGAAATATTTAACGATAACGGAATTTTCCTGTTTTCACTGTCACTCACTTATAAAACATATGTGGAATAATCAACATAATTATAATTATGTTGTCCCACTGCTGGGACGCAGGGCTCTTTTCTGTGGGAGCGACTCCTTAATGAACCCCAAAATACTGTTGCAATTTAGAATTAAAACTCTTGGCGCTGAGTCGAGCGTTGAAAATCTACCAGTGTGCTTTTATTTGTTTAAAATCTTATTCACGTGGCCAAAATGGCAGTTTTATCAAGCATTTGAAACAGATTAATAAAAGTAGTATGTGAAGTTTGTATACTAAGATTCTATCGGATTGTTCCCAATTAAAATTCATGGGCTGAGCCACACACATATCCTCTTAATAACTAAATATTAGTGATGTAAATTGCATTGTACGTATTGTTGTGTTCCAGGTACATAATGTTCGGCTCAATGATCTTCGGGATGTGGGAGAAGTGGGACCAGCTCGATGGAGCTTACTTCTGCTTTATATCACTTAGCAGGTGCGTTAATAGGTACAGCTTAACTTAACATAACCATAAAGAACACCATAACCCCACAGCAAACCCAGTGCGGGTTGATTATCATCATCTGTCTGTCTTTTCCCATCTGTATTGGGGTCGGCTTCCAAACTAACCGGATATAATTCAATTTCCATATTTTACATGGAGCATGAATGTCATGCCTATCTGACCACGGAAACCCATCAACTGGGGAATACCATACCCCTTGGTAACCTGGTTGTCAGATATTCGGGTTTCTGAATACCCCCAACCACTGTGAGAGATCCACAAGTGACAACCGGGACCTGCAGGCTTACTTTTCTGGAACGGCGGATACATGGTCAACCATCTACGATCCAACGTCGGGAAGAGTTTATGTTGGAATTGTTTATTTTCACACTTAGCTGCTTAGTCCTCATGTGAGTTGGCCAAGACTATGTCTGGATTTTCAAAGAGACTGTGATCTCTCAGTTTATTTCGGCTTTTCCTTCTCAGAGTAGTCAGGTACGAAACACGAGCCTCATCTAGTTCTAAAAAGAGACAACATGTAAAAGTGTTTGTAAAAACCTATTTGCAAAAATAAACAACATTTCATCATTTCATTTCAGTATCGGGTTCGGCGACTTCGTGCCGGGTGAGCGCGTGTACACGCCGCGGATAGAGACGTCCTTCATCGTGTGCTCCATGTATCTGATGCTGGGCATGGCACTCGTGGCCATGTGCTTCAATCTCATGCAGGTATGTAGTATGGGGAACAGTAGAAATATTAGTATTGACATACAGTATTTCAACTAGGAATATAATATTATGGTTTTGGGTTCGCACACACGTAACACGTTTACACGTGGCTGTCACATCGAAGCAAGTTGTTACGTTTATTTGTGAGTAGTTAACATAACCAAAAGGGTTATATCCTATCATAAGGTCGAGAAACATGTGACCTAATTTAATTTCACCTGAAACTTTTCAACTATTATCGTATCGTATTTTTTTTACTTCATCGAAGTCACGTCTGCCACTGTATCAGTTGACCTATTATCAATTCGATTTTTTTTGTAACTCCGAAAACGTTGGTCGAAAACTTTTTACCAAAGTTACACTTAGTCGAAATAACATTTGTTTGAAGATGTTACCGAACATTCATTATACCACTGTTTCAAACAGGCATGCAGCATGCAAGCAGGCATGCAGCGTGCAAGGAGGCTGGCTGGAGGCAGGACGAATGAAAAAACTTCAAAAGAGGCTTCGGCCAATAGCAAATCTTGTTTTACTTTTAGTAGTAAGCACCGACTTATTGTCGGCCCTACGCTGTCCTCCCATACGTAAGCACTAACGCTGTAACATTCAAATATTGTAAAACCAAGTGATTTTAAAAGAGTAGGTAACCATAGAGTTTCTTGCCGGTTCTTCTGCATAGGAAACGACCAACCGAGACCGTGCCCCTTTTGTCGACCTTTTCTAGGTGTCCAGTAGGCAAAAAAAGTCGTCGGTCAATCGTTTTCGGTAAAATGAAATTCGAACAAATGAAATTCGTGAGTCGAAAGTGATCGTTTCGCAACCAAAAGTTAAGTTGGCAACCCGCGTCAGAAAGGACCTATTTGGTTCAATGGTTACGTTTATTTTGCTAAAAAGTCTGACATCTAGTCCTACCAAGAGATTCGTATTACCCAGTTACTGGGTTGTGGAGGTCAGATAGGCAGTCGCTTCATGTAAAATACTGGTACTCAGCTGCATCCGGTTAGACTGGAAGCCGACCCCAAGATAGTTTGGGAAAAGGCTAGGCAGATGATGATGGTTACGTTTATTTTGCGGGGACTCTCAGTACTTGTTGTCTTATAATCAGTATTCGATGATTTATATTATATAGTATTTTGTTTCTCCTGGAATTGTGAAAATATTTTTAAATTAGGTTCTACAATTATTTTTTTTGTTTTGAATATACAATATTTGGTCTGTAGCTAGAAAGGAGATGTCTGATGAGATGACAAGTAATAGAGAAGTTTGCAAAGAGAACACATGCAGACCTGACCCCAAAGGTCCTCTAATCTGGAAATTATTTCTTATCACCAATTAAATCAGCCTATTACATGCCACAGCTGGAAAAAAGCTAAGGCGACACACGCTTTGTATTTTGTCTAAAGTCGTGCTACGAGTATAATACTCGGTTTACCGCCTCCCGCACACAGTCTGTCTTTTCTCATCATAATAATTTAATTACAGAATGCACGAAACAGCTCGCGAGTGCCTTCTGCAATCCTAAACACTACACCGATTATTACATTAATTTCCTTCTAACTTCAAGAGATTATTCTCTCACAGTTGTCGCGTCAAATGTCTGAGTTTCACACAAATTCTAGAACTAAAGGAACTTTAGTCGCGATATGTCGCAATCATGTTGGATTTTTCAAAAATAAACATTTTTGTCACAAAAACAACATGAACAAAAATTCCGACACATGTCATTCAATTTTATTCTTTTATTGAAATTGGGTTTTGGATGTGTTTTGTTTATGTAACCTATCTGTGGAATTGGCTTCTAGTTTTGAGGATAAAGTTCCGTGACAATTCGTTACAAATGTTATATTTTACAATATTTTGCGTGATTCTCACATGACACAGAGTCGCCTTGGTTTCGCAATTTAAGATAGACAATCGTTGATGTACCATACTAACTGATTAGCAAAACCACCAAATTATTATGGCAAAGGGTGTCTTTATCACAATTATTATAGCTAGCCTGTATTGTCCCACTGCTGGGCAAAGGCCTCCCTCCATTCCTATCAACGGTCACGATTCTGTACTGCTTCTTTCCAATTCTCAAGGAAACCATTCAGTTCGTCCCGCCATCTCCTTCGTGGTCTGCCGCGACCCCATGTCACTGTTTCAGGGCACTAATCCTGAGCTTTACAGGCCCACAGCTCGTTCGGCATGCGACAGACCATGTCCTGCCCAGTCCCATTTAAGTTGGGCAGCCTTTTACGTTACCACAAATTCGGTATAAATAAATCTTCATTCTCCGGTCCTTATCTCTATTATCCTTTTTATTTGTAGTCGTGGCAGCATGTCTTCTTCCATACTTCTACTCCTTTCTAGCCAGATTATAGTTCTCACAGTCCATCCATCTTTTCTTTCGTACCTCTCTACTCTTATAGCCATCCACATTTATACTCAAAACTCAATGAAACATAACGTTTGTTACAGGAGCAAGTGATGCATTACTTCGCGGGTCTCAAGCGGGCCGTGATGCGTCTCGGCCGCTGCAAGAGATGACAGCATCCTGTATATATGTACATAGACTAGTATACGAGCAATAATGTATTATATGTTACACTTAATAAAGACTTATTTGCTATGTTCTTACATGTTTTATTTGTGACTGATAAAGTAAAAATGATGGACTGCTCGTTGGTCTATTTGTTAGAAGTGCGACTTCTTAGGTCGAGGTCCTAGGTTCGATTTTCAGGGTTGGGTATAGTGCTATTGGGTTTATACGTCAGGAATCTCTCTTTAGCAGCGACGGTCTGGATTTGTGCCCGGTTGATGGCAATAGGGCCCCGATTACACGGGGGTAATATGGGTTTGTATGGTGTCGGACATAAAGAATAGCACTATTCCATAACCATGCTACTAGGTCAATATCAGCAGGCAAGTTTGATGTACCTAAAATAAGTAATTATTTTGGGGACCGAACGCTTGATAAAAGAGTACCATACCTTCTCAACCGATTGCCTGCTGATTTAAGAAGTCAGAAAATAAAAAGTAAGTTTGCCAAATCGCTTAAACTATTCTTTCTCAGGAGTCTATAACCATATTTTTTTAAAAGGTGGTTTGCAGATTGTTGGGGGAAATTTATATAAGATTATTAATTATTAATATTTTAGAATAGGTTATGAGATTAGATATTTTTAGATTTACATTAACATTATCTTTAAAATATTGTTCCGTTCCCACAGACAAACCGTGGAAACGGTTTTGTGGGGCATAGTTTTTAAATGAAAGTTTGTAATAAAATTGTTTCATAAATAAATAAATAAAATAATATCTTCCCGTGGGTGTCGTAAAGGGCGACTAAGGGATTTGCCAGAGATTAGGCAGCAGCGCTCTCTGTGCTTTTGTAACAACCGTACTGCGATCGCCAACCCGCCTGCCGATTAAGCGTGGCGATTATGGCAAAACCCCCCAAAATATCAATGTGGCGACACTTGGGGGATGCCTATGGTCCAGCAGTGGACGTCTTTTGGGCTGAAATGATGATAGCACCTTTAAACTAACCCTTCGGGGCTTGTAGGTGTGATGTTTTGGTTAACGTCAACTTAACTGTTGGATCCGAGATTGCCATTCTCCTTTCTGCTGCGTTGATTGTCAAAAGCTGGTAATAATATAATATATGAGTGGTCATGCCCGTTCAAAAAGAAGCAAAAGTAATATAAAATTATTTGACTAGAACCATCTAAAGGTAATCTTAAAACAAAATGAAACACCCACACACTACAAGACCGAGATTTGTCCAAGCAAACCTCAGGGACTTACAAAGAACTTACAGTTTAAAGAAAAACCACACCACTTACCAACATTAGGTGCTCAAGAATGCAGTGCATTCCTGCTTAGCACTCCTTGATGCCTTCCTAGGATTCAGTCGAGCGTAAAACCGTATGAATGGAACCTTTTGTGGAGTTTTTTTCTAAACGTATGAAAGCGTTCAGAATGTTATGAAGGGGAGTTTATTATGAGAGTGCTTGCTTTTTGTAATAATTTTAATGCGAGTTGAGATTTTAAATTATTTCTTAATCATTATGAGTGTGTGGTGTTTAAAAGCTGCTTCTGTTCGGGTAACGCCTTTGCTTTTATTATTTTCTTTTCCCACTAGTCTTAAAATACTTTTTAGATAGTAATTTTAACGACTGTTTATTTTTTTAACTGGTTTCGTTCTATCTAACTCATCGTCATTTCAAAGGTGCTAAAAGTTGATAATAGGCAAGGTACAAAAGTTCTGTGTAAGGAAAAGACCAATTTTTCAGTATATTTCAAATACTAAACTCATGACTCAATTACTGCTACAACCCTAGGTAATACACATTTAACTGCATAAAACAAAGCAAAAAAAAACTTAGCATATCCACAATAACTCGACACAATAATCTACTTAACTAAATGTCAACAGCCTCAAAGCTTCATGTAACTTAACCAAACAAGTTACTGACGGATTTCTGCGACAACATGTACCAAGTATGAATACGTGTACGGAACCGTTAGTATGGTACAGTGCAAAGTTAATGTTCCACGCTTTTTGCGAGCATGAGGTGCACTTGAATGCATTAGTTCGTTTGGGGCCCTGAGATAAGCGAGGCGACGTGTAATGCACGTTAGAGGCGGATACGTTGAACTCGAGCTTAGGAAACACATAAAGCACAAGTACTTATTGTTTGAGGAATTAGCGCAAGTTCTACAAAGTGTGTAAAGCAAAGATTCTGTTTGTAAGTTGAGATGATAAAAAATAAGTCTGCCTGGCTGTTTTCAGCTGTGGCGATACATTGCAGTGAATATTAGCCATCCAAGTATTAGGTTATACCCATAAAATGCATTCATCATAGCATGTACATTCTGTCTTCCATCACTCCTTAATAGTCCGATGTAAGCCATAATCAATACCTAAAGCAGATAAAAGTCTTAACAATACCTGTATGACTGAAAATAACGAACAAGTAAAAAGAGACTTTATTGTCAAACTAAAAAAAAAACCGGCCAAGTGCGAGTCGGACTCGCGCACGAAGGGTTCCGTACAATTATTTATAAAAAACGAGAATAAAATCCCTTTTTGTATGGGAGCCCCCCTTAAATATTTATTTTATTCTGTTTTTAGTATTTGTTGTTATAGCATCAACAGAAATACATGATCTGTGAAAATTTCAACTGGCAACTATCACGGTTCATGAGATACAGCCTGGTGACAGACGGACGGACGGACGGACGGATGGACGGACGGACGGACGGACGGACGGACGAACGGACAGCAAAGTCTCAGTAATAGGGTCCCGTTTGACCCTTTGGGTACGGAACCCTAAAAAGGGAAATAATTGGGAACGAACTGTTAATTTGTGGGTCTTTTATGGATTGTTACCCGTTTCTGACAACATCGTGTTCCATTTTACATTACCAACCAAAATTGTGCGACCTCGACATTTTTGCCCCACGTTTAATACATTAAAGAAACCTTTCACCCTAATATAATTCAGTACTTTAGCCGGATTTTATATCAGTTTTATTTGCCACCCTATTTACGTCCACATAAACCGAAACCTTCGTGTCCAACAAAACGACATGTTTGTATAAAAAAAATACGTTTTATATCTAAATCTATACGACTTTACAAAATAAAAACGCTTTTTACATCTGTCTGTGTAACCATGTTGTTCTCCTAAACAATCTATGAATTTACGTTTTTAAACTGACATGGCCACTAATATTATCATTAACAGTGAAAACGGTACATTTACCATGTTTACTATTTGAACTCAAAACAAATAGTACACATAGTAAACACCCCGATTTCAGTGTTAATCATTACGCATTATGAATGTTGTTGCAGTTTTCACTAGCTACTATCCTTCAGATAATTTACTTCCGAAGTAAATTTTACGTTTACTCGTTTGTGTAAAATAGATTGAGTAATATTAAACTTGCAAGTAGGATCCGGTCATTAGTACGGACAGGAAATGAATCGGCAAGCGCGCCAAAGGTAGCATCACGCGACCTACTTACCAGTCTACCCACACCTAAGCGCGCTTCTACAGAGTCGTGATGTTTCGAACTCGCTGTGAGGCGGACAGTCTGTGTCTGACCGCGGCGGAGTCAAGACGTCCCGAAACTGTTCCTCGATTCATGGTGCCTTGTGTTATTGTGTTGGATTGTAATTTGTGAGTAGTAAGTGAGTTAGACAAAAGCAGTGTACCTCGTGTAGTGTGTGTTTTCATAGCACGGTACCCATGTTCTGCCCACATGATGACCGAGTCGAACGAAATAAATCATGACAACTGCGACATGCATTTAACCTAGAAAGGCGTCGTGTATCCCAACAGTGGCCACATTACAGGTCGACAGGTAGGTTACAATAATAAATACATTTTTATATTTATCGGGTCATAAAACTGCACAAAACAAGGGCGAAAGGCTAGGCCAAAATATAAAACACTATCATGAAATGTTTTAACTCTCGCGGGTTTTACGGCCTGACTACGAGAGGGTGTGCTATAAACTTTGGCGCTCAGTAGAATTACTCGCACAAATTAAAGAGGTTAGTGGAGGAACTTGGCGATTACTCTGCCGCACTGCCATACGTTTGGTCGGTTAAAAACTTTCGACATTACGAGAATGGCTGGCTATTTATTAATTCCGGGATTTTTCTTCTGATTTTTCTCGAAAAATTGATGTTTGTGTAAATGTTTGCTGACTTGAAAGACCAAATTTTTATTTTCGTGTAGTTTAGGTAGTAAATAAGTTTATGTCTGTCATAAGATTTATCTCGGGGTTGGTTTATTTGTTTAAGATTTGTTCATCCTGTCTGAAGTTAAAGGCCACTTGAGAATTTAATTTTTAATGGAAACCATAACTAATTCATCCGCAAATTGTTGCTAAAATGGCATTATTGCTTGGAAAGTCTTATTTAACAGCTCATTTTAGCTGTGTGATTTGGTAAGACCTATAACCAGCTGTCGACATCTCTCGACTGACATAATTATGAGGATGCGTGCTGTGTGATTCGGGGTTGCATTTTTCACGACGAGGAAACTTGTATACTTACCACTACCAAGCCTACTGACCGCATAATATTTCTGTAATATTATCAGTCATCACATACATAGCATCACGCGTGTTGTCCTCGAAGGATTAAGCAGAGGACGGTGTACTTGTTAAAGCTACATCTTGCCAGTTATGTTTTAAGCCCCTTGTACCACCAGCCTCTTCCATTAATATCCTACTGAAGCACGTGAAGAAGACGAGATAATAAACCATCAGGATTTATAGCTGGTACGCCAACTAATGGGGTTCCTTCATCATTTGAAAGTGGTCATAACTTTAAAGGAACTTGTTTTAAAATACTTTAAAACCGTACGGTCGGAAGTACTAACTGCTTGGTATAAAAATTACGGAGTTTCTCCGACACTTGGGATGAGTTTAAGTAGTTTTCAAATAATGTTGGATAGTTCCTGTGTAGATACTGCTACGTAAGTATGTACAGTCTGTTGTCAAGATTATCTGACCCACCCTAAAAACAAACGAATTTGGACCTTCCACTAGTAAAATTAAGGTTTATTCAATTTATATGAGCTTAACAAGACAAGTGCACGAGGACTCGAACAAATACAATAATAATACAGACAAGCAAATTTGATCTCTATAATGATAGAATTAGGTTATATGTTATAACTACTTGTTATAATATAATTAGTGTAGTAGCTTATTTTATTATTTACGATCAAGTAATTCTGGTCTCGTGGTCTGTGTATGAGACTGAGAAAATCAAGTTGCGAGATCAAATCCTACGACGTAGACGTTGTTTTGCTTTCAATTTAGAATTTATTCCAATACTATTTCTTGTATTATTGTTAAGAACTATAGATGGATAATCTTCAAATATAAACTTTCTAAAATGGTAATATTTTCGCATAACTTGTAATAAGTGGGTAGTTGAAAAATAAATATTCGTATTCATTTATAAAACTGATATTCAAATGCTACTAAGGGTATGCAGAGACTACGCGCAAACATATTTTACCTTGCCATACCGAATTGCAAACACAACGTCTCTTTACAATTTTTTATTTTCATTTTAGGTATAGGTAGTTTTTTTCATTATCATGTCTCAATGGAGTGATTATTTAAAATACCAAATAATCTAATTGCACGGGGAGAAGGTTGGCTGCTTGTGCTGTGCAAGAATAAACTTTATGAAAGTATGCTATATCGTTCAAATTCTTTAGAAAATTGCGTCTAACATTAGAACTAAGATCAAATTTCAATGCAGCTTATAAGAGTGTAGTTGGTCTTGTGGTCACTAAGGTAGTGCGGTGATCATCGTTGTCTACGTTCAAAACCAAGTTTACCTAAATATAGCTTTTTGTTCAGCTGTTTTTTTTTAAATTATTTTATCACACTTTTTTTACATTTCTTTTGGACGACGTAGGGTCTTGTCTTTTTAAACGGGCAGTTTATATAGAAATAAAACTAAATAATTGCAAGTTTAAAATGTTTATTATTGATAAAGTAAGTAAATGCTCATAATTATTTCGAAATTAATATAAATTTTATATTAATATGCCATAATCAAATCTAACCATTTATAAACATTAAAAATGCATGCTTATGCTTAAAAGTTTGTTATAGAGAAAATGAATTCATCTGTGAAATGCTTGACAGATTTATAGCTGCCTATATGTAGTGAATAAGCATGTTATTTAAATAGAAAAAAATCTATGTATAACAATAACATCACCACATAATCTGCAACATTTTAATGGTTTAACAATCAATCCATTGAGCATTTACTTACATAGTGTGTTTAAAAATACCCTTGATTAATTAGTAGCGGAGTGGCGCACCGTCCCCTGCTATAACTTGCTGTAAGCGGCTACGCATACCGCGCACCATATTCCAACACAAATCATTGCCTCTCATGTTCTCCCAAGTCGATGTCACGATCTCAACCAAGTTGTTTGTTTCGCACTTCCGTTGTGTCCCAATTTAAAACCATTTGACCTCATAGATTTTCTATAGGGTTCAAATCAGGACTTTTAGATGGCCAATTAATAACTGTCACACCTTCTTGAGCAGCTAACCAATCCTGCACAATGCCTGCACGGTGGATGGAGCAGTTATCGTGCATGAAATAAATATGTGATGTTGGATAGGCAATTCGCACACTCGGCAGCATGACGTCACGCAGAATCTCCAAATACAAACTACTATTAAACCTACCACCTACTTCCACCAATTCACCAGGTCCCATAGACGACATCCAGCCCCAGTAGCCCAGGGTTATTCTACCACTGGTTCTACAAGGTAGCAAGCACTTCTCATTATAGCGATCTCCTTTCCTTCGCCATAAGATTTTACGTCCATCTTTATCCGATTTAAATGACTTTTCATCAGTGAAGATCACAATATTTTCTTCCCAATTAAAATTTAAACATTCCTGGGAAAAACGGACCCTTTCTTCGCGATGAGCAGGTGTCAATGCAATTTTCTGTGCCGGTTTATAATTCCTTATCCCAGCAGCGTGTAAATGCCTTCTCACTGTTTCCACTAAAATATGGTGGTTTGTAGCGGTTACACGAATTGGCAAAAATGGATTTTCAACATGACTTGAAACAATAGCCCGGTGGCGTTCGGATTCGGGACTATACTTATTGGCTTTTGCTCCTGGACGAATCCGCTGAATATTTCCACTGTCTCCATAACGCCTTAGCCATAGTCTGACCGTATTTCTCTAAAACAAAAAAAAAAAACTTTTTGGAAACTTGTAAGGAGTTAATGTAATGGTAAAATAGCCAACTACGCGTTCTTTAATCACAATCAATGAAATAAAATAGGTATAAAAAAACACTTACTGCTATATTAAGTCGACGACCAATCTCTCTAATTCCAACATTCTGCTCATGTAAAAATATGATTTTATGTTTGGTATAGTCATTAAGTTGCGACATGATGCTTTTTACACCAAATTGCTTAAAAATACTTAACGACTTATGTGACGATTTACAAATGTGTGTGCACAGTCACTGCTATTAGGCGTAGTGTAACTTTTGTCACTTAGATGAATTTATTATCTACCTTATGAATCAAATATATGTTTCACTTCGTATCCAACCTTTCTTGGTAAAAATAAATTCTGTGAAGTTAAAGTTTTTTTAATTTACCCACCTGTTTACGTAATTATGAGTGTGACTTAAAAGCTTTTCAACTTTAATGTCAACGAGATAATGATTATAATAGCTTAACAAAATGATATACAATGCCAGTAGCTTCGACAATGTTGGGTGGGTTTACCTTAACAATACGTGTTAAAGATCATATTTGCGTGTCTGTATTGTTATTGTATTTGTTCATCGAGTTCTTGAGCGTGTCTGATAAGCTAATGTAAATTGAATAAACCTTAACTTTATAGACAGAGGGTCCAAATTCGTTTGTTTTTAGGGTGGGTCAGATAATATTGACAACAGACTGTACTACCTAGCTTAAAGAACTTCGCATATTCATTACTGGCTTGAAAAAAGTAGGTAATAGGTAGCAAAACAATTGCTATAGCATGTCGGTCAAAATCTTCATTAAAATTCCGAAACAAATCAGAGAACACCCAATTAACCATTTCAAAAAGAAACTGAAGAAGTGGCTCTTTAAAAATGTGTTTTACACAATAAATGAGTTTTTTACCTATAAACCAATTTGTAATCGTTAAGTAGCATAAGTTCCCATTTTTGAAAACTATTGTTCCTTTTCAAATTCCTACATATTTTTTTATTTTTATTTTATTGATGTTATATCTTTTGTTATATCGTTTTTCTAATTTTATTACTTTATCCTTTAACCTACACACAAGTATTTTAAATTCTAAAAGAATATTATCATCAAGGATAAAATTTATGTTTTGTTTTGAACTATAAGGTCTAGAAGTTTGATACCTAAATTACGACTTCATTTTGTTAGGTATTTTAATTTAATTTTAAGTTTGCATGCTGAAATAAGTCGGCGAAATATGTGAAACCTTTTTATTTATAAGACCATAATGTACCATATTTCATGCAAATAAAGAATCTTGAATCATGGATATAAAAGTAGGTGACTCGTGAGATGACGTCTAATGGAGAAGTATGGAAAAAGAAGACTACACTACCCTGTCTGTATATAAATTGAGACAAGGATAAAAGAATGATGAGTTGGTAGGTGTCAAGCCATTTATTCCTGTTCTTCAGTGTGAGTATTCATCAGTGGAGCATGGTGAGCGGAGGGGAGCAATTATGGCCTAGTGGTTACTGCCCCGACTTTCGTGTTGTTGTCGGTTTGAACCCAGCAGGCACTTTAGTTTGTGTAATTCAATTCATGACTTCTAAATCACACTGACTGAATGAAACCTGTTATGGAAATCGGCAGGATTCATCATCATCATCATCATCAGCCTATCATGTTCCCACTGCTGGGACACAGGCCTCGTCTCTATGAGAGGGAGTGGGATGTTATCCACCACACGGGCCCAGTGCGGGTTGGTAGATGTCACATGTCTTCCAATTTTTAGGATTTCTAGGATATGCCGGTTTCCTCACTATGTTTTCCTTCACCGTTTTGAGGACAGCGGTGTTGATATAAATTACACAAAGTAATGCGTCTGGCTGGGTTCGAACCCACGGCTTATTGCTCATAAGTCGGGGCTGCCACCACTAGGCCACCGCTGCTCTCCCAAAATTTCTAAGACGTGTGACAACATGCACAGGGTCCATATGGTGAATGGGACGCCTGTGTCTCAGCAGTGGGAACGTTATAAACTGATTATACAATGCTTACGATATTCATCAAAGTCTTATTCTGCGTAGGATATTAGGTAAGCGGTGGTTGTAGCGGCCATACCGGGGTTTTGTGTGGTCCATCCATACTACACAAAACCCTTTCATACTCCGAGCCAGCCCGCGATGCTGAGCCAGTAGTTATAAATCAACCCCTAAATAATGGAAATCAGATCCAGCCTGTCCCTTTGCTGCCCTCTCTCAGCGACGCCCTAAGCCGAGGCTCGTACCCCACAGGGGGTGCCCTTAGCGCTGTCGCTTAGTTTATAAGCTTTTTGCCTGGCTGGAGGCCTTAAAATCGAGGCAACCACAGGTTTGTCCGGTTAAGCAGTAGCCAGCCTCAGAGGCTGAACAGCGAGATGCCATTCACAAAAAAAAAAAAAACCTAAGAAAATCGGTGTCGCGCGTCGGTTGTAAGAACCTTAAATTAATCATTAAAATAAATACAAATTAAAATTCGAACTGGCTATTGTTAACAAACATTAACTTTTACAATAAATATTTTGTACACCAACAACATTCAGCACCATCATATTTGCCCCAATCATCAATAAACGTGTCTTTACAAACATTTACTAAAAGGTTCACAATCAATCTCTGAAACGGCGATAGTACATAATAGAGGTGGATAGTTTATTGTGTGGTACCTTTAGTGGCACGTTATAGCCATGTTTATGGTACCTTAGGTACCGGGCCACTTATTTTACGAGTTGTGTCGATTTGCTTGATGGACCGTAGTTTAGTGGGTTATTGTTTGTTTGTGAGGTTATTGATAGTACTATGATTAATGAATTTGGTTTTATTGTTTGTATGTTGTACAGCAACGGACATTAGGTACGCGTGCTTTTGATAATATTGTTGATTTTGAAAGAATATACTTTGTTGCCTTTGTCAGTATTTCATTGTGACCTATAACGATCAAACAATTGTGGGAACAGCATTTTTTTTAAACGTGGCATCTTTGCTTTATTGTGTTACCGTACCATAGATAACCTCATCTGTGAGCGGTACCTACTTCCCAATTCAAAATTCTTCACTTCTATTTCATTTCCAGCACCTCCCTGACTGCGGCTTTTGTTTTGACTACGTACGAAGGTAGCTTGAGGTATTCTTATGCCTATACGAACACAACATGAATACTCATTTATATTTCATGTCGAGAAAGAAATACTTATTTAACTTTTATTTCGCCAGAACATCCATACTTTAAATTCACAAACAAGAAACTCCGACAGCCAAATGACACACAAAAAATCTACACCTCTAACATTTATTCATATCAGCGGCAAACATACATCTTTCAGACCGCCGCAGATACGCACGACATTCTGTATTGTTAAAAACGTACCCTCTTTTACGAGCACAATCGGGTAAATGGCACATAACGGGGCGGACGCGGTCATATAAAATGTATCACTCATACGGACTTGGGGTTGATACGGCCATGTTGGCGGGTTGGCGGTTGTTTTGTGTCCAATGACAGCTGTGTCCGTTTTGAATAGTAATTGTCTTAATATACTCTGGAGTAAGTGGATGGACGATCCCCACAGGGTAGCTGGTAGCAGCTGGTTGAAATATTACGAGAATGGAGCTCAGTGGCTGTAGGCTTGCAATTGGAGATGCCTTAGTCTAAGACTGCTGTAGGCGAATGAAGAAGATGATGTGGAAGGCTTTAAGAATAGGGGAAGACCAAAGAAACCATAGATGGACTGTGTGAAAAAAGATGTACCTAGACGGTGGAGTTATAGAGAAGTATGGAAGACTTGCTGCGCTGACCTCAAACATAGTGGGATAAGCACAGAAGAATGATACTTATGATGATTGTCAGTTTACATGAGTATTTCTGGTGTACCCTGGAGACACTACAGACCCTAAAGACTCGCGTATTATTAAGCGTTGGCTTTCAATACTTGCCTTGTTGGTCAAGTTGATAGAGGTCCTGGCTTCGATACCCTGGTCAGCTACGTGTTTTTGGGTTTTCCATCAATAATTTATCAGTTGATAACAGCCATACAGCCAGTATAATTTTATCCCCGGCTGATAGCAATAAGCTCGCCCCTTGCTACATAAATATAAAAGAAGAAACGTGGATGTACTATAAGGTGGCACCCCTCTGTCCAACCCAATTTTGGGTTGATAAATGAATTTTTTTTTGTAATTTCAGCAGATTGATCAATTAAATTGATATATAGATTGAGAGCAGCGGTGGCCCAGTGGTGGCAGCCCCGACTTACGAGCAGTAAGCCGTGGGTTCGAACCCAGGCAGGCGCATTACTTTCTGTAATTTATTTCATCACCGCTGCTCTCCAAAACGGTGAAGGAAAACATCGTGAGGAAGCCCGCATGTCCTAGAACTAAAAATTATAAGTAAAAAACCTTTTTAAAAAAAGCTTTTATTTAAATGCTCTAAAAAGTAGAAAAATAAAATTTTCTTTTAATTTTTAACTTTCAACTTTTAACCTCATTATACACAATTTATATGATCATAAAAGCTTGTCGCGAGGTTTGCGTAAATACCTATAAGAATTTAATTAAACTGAAATTTGAAAAACTTAAACTTAGCAGCTTAAGTTACTCAATTAAATAGGTACTAGTTTAATTATACAAGTTAACCTCGCGACAAGCTTTTATGATCATATAAATTGTGTATAATGAGGTTAAAAGTTGAAAGTTAAAAATTAAAAGAAAATTTTATTTTTCTACTTTTTAGAGCATTTAAATAAAAGCTTTTTTTAAAAAGGTTTTTTACTTATAATTTTATTTTAACATTTTTAGTTTTGCCGTAATCGTTTCTGAACACATTATTTTCTCAATCTCAACACTTTGTTTCATATCCACGCTATTAACCGTTGAGGAGTTCCATCGTGAGGAGACGATCCTGGCTGAAGGATGCGTGCATGATACAAATCGTGATTATCCATCAAATATAAACACGTATGCAAAGTTTCGTGTCCACGCTATTAGCCATTGAGGAGTTCCCCCGTGAGAAGACGATCCTCACTGCAGGTTGAGTTCATGATACAAATCGTGAAAATGCATCTAATATGAATCCGTATGAAAAGTTTCGTGTCCACACTATTAACCTTTGAGGAGTTCCCCCGTGAGAAGACGATCCTCACTGCAGGTTGAGTTCATGATACAAATCGTGAAAATGCATCTAATATGAATCCGTATGAAAAGTTTCGTGTCCACACTATTAACCTTTGAGGAGTTCCCCCGTGAGAAGACGATCCTCACTGCAGGTTGAGTTCATGATACAAGTCGTGATTTTCCATCAAATATGAACTCGTATGCAAAGTTTCGTGTCCACGCTATTAACCGTTGAGGAGTTCCCTCGTGAGAAGACGATCCTTACTGCAGGTTGATTTCATGATATAAATCGTGATTATGCATCAAATATGAACTCGTATGCAAAGTTTCGTGTCCACGCTATTAGCCGTTGAAGTGTTCCCTCGCGCGAATACGATCCTGGCTGCAGGTTGAGTTCATGATACAAGTCAGGATTATCCATCAAATATGAACTCGTATGTAAAGTTTCGTGTCCACACTATTAACTGTTGAGGAGTTCCCTCGTGAGAAGACGATCCTGGCTGCAGGTTGAATTCATGATACAAATCGTGACTAGTCATCAAATAGGAACTAGTATGCAAAGATTCGTGTCCACGCTATTAGCCGTTGAGGAGTTCCCTCGTGAGAAAACGATCCTGGCTGTAGGTTGTGTTCAGGATACAAATCATGACTATCCATCAAATATGAACCCGTATGCAAAGGTTCGTGTCCACGCTATGAACCGTTGAGGAGTTCCCTCGTGAGAAGACGATCCTCACTGCAGGTTGAGTTCATGATACAAATCGTGATTATGCATCAAATATGAGCCCGTATGCAAAGTTTCGTGTCCACGCTATGAACCGTTGAGGAGTTCCCTCGTGAGAAGACGATCCTGGCTGCAGGTTGAGTTCATGATACAAATCGTGATTATCCATCAAATATGAACTCGTATGCAAAGTTTCGTGTCCACGCTATTAGCCGTTGAGGAGTTCCCTCGTGAGAAGACGATCCTGGCTGCAGGTTGAGTTCATGATACAAATCTTGACTAGCCATCAAATATGAACCCGTATGCAAAGTTTCGTGTCCACGCCTTTAACCTTTGAGGAGTTCCCCCGTGAGAAGACGATCCTCACTGCAGGTTGAGTTCATGATACAAATCGTGATTATCCATCAAATATGAACCCGTATGCAAAGGTTCGTGTCCACGCTATTAACCTTTGAGGAGTTCCCCCGTGAGAAGACGATCCTCACTGCAGGTTGAATTAATGATACAAATCGTGATTATCCATCAAATAAGAACTCGTGTGCAAAGTTTCGTGTCCACGCTATTAACCTTTGAGGAGTTCCCCCGTGAGAAGACGATCCTCACTGCAGGTTGAGTTCATGATATAAATCGTGATTATCCATCAAATATAAACTTGTATGCAAAGTTTCGTGTCCACGCTATTAGCCGTTGAGGAGTTCCTTTGTGAGGAGACGATCCTGGCTGCAGGATTAAGTTATGTCTGTCATGAGCATGTATTGTCTTCAGAACCAAAAGTGTGTGCAAAATTTCAGGTCAATCGGTCATCGGGAAGTGGTGCTAATTTAGCTTCCAAGATTTCACCGTAACAAACATACATACATACATACATACATACATACATTGCAAGTTAAATAAAAGCTTTTAAAAATCGAAGACATGTGACATCTATCAACCCGCATTGGGCCCGCGTGTTGGATTATATAGCCCACTGCCTCTCATAGAGAGGAGGCCTGTGCCCCAGCAGTGGGAACATTATAGGCTGATGATGATGATCAATTAAATAAAATTACATGCTCTAGCTGAAATGGCGTTTGGCCACAGAATAAAAAGTTTTACGGGCAATGGTTAATATTGATGCGGTAATGAGGAAAGGCTGGATTTAATTTATGGTGTCATGAATATTACAAAATTAAAGATCATTTTAATATCATGTAAGGAAACACTGTTCTAAGCTTTCACGGTTTAAAACTACACTTACATGTATGGAATAAAGCCATGAGTTTGTGTATGCATCTAAGTTGGCTGATGACGATGAATATTAAATCAATTTAAGACCAATGTAGTCTATCCGATAACCAACATTGGCTCCAACACCGAGTCTTAAATAACGCCAAGATTAGGGTCGGGCCACACCTCACCGCGGCCGGGTAAGGATAACTGACTGTGACATATTTCTTTCTTCATTTCCATACCGAATGACACTTTGAAGTAAAATGGCGCTTGGAAGGGTTTTCTTGTACCGTTATAGTGTCAACTTGTCATTTTGTACGGAAGCGAACATGTCGGGTTTGCTCTATTTTTTGTTTGTTTTTGTTCTCTGAATAAAAATGTACTTGGATGAAATAGCTGCCTGCCTTGATGTGTATGTTTTATCCTGCCAGTGATTGTTTAGGTCGAGGAGTGAAGGTTGAATTTTAGCCAAAAAAAGGTCCTTTTGTTTACGGATGTTTTCCTTGTGCCCAATACATTTCCACTCAACTCAGCAAAATCAACTTCGTATTCTACTTGTACTTACCAACTAGTAGCTGTCGATACAAGATGTGTCGCGTGAAAAACTGAGCAATTATGTAATATTATGTAATACTAGCTGTCCTGTAGCTGTGTCACATTTTCCCCGTTTTCGCAACATTTTTCATTGCTGCTCCACTCCTATGGGTCGTAGCGTAGAGATAACGGAAGTAGGATAATAGGTAGCGTAAGATATATAGCCTATAGCCTTCCTCAACAAAAGGGCTATCTAACACGGATCGAAATCGGATCAGTAGTTCCTGAGATTAGCGCGTTCAAGCAAACAAACAAATTTTTTAGCTTTATAAATATTGGTATAGAAGATTGCTTTTCTACAGACATTTCTCAGGTATTATTTCTACCTCTGACAGCTGCAACATTTTTGCATCCATTATAAAGATCAGTCTTCTTGGCGCACTTGTGAATTGAAGCAAGCCCAAACAAACTATAGTAAAAACGGTAACTTTACTATTGGAAGTTGGTGGCAAAAAAGTTAACGAAACAAACAAAAGTCACCGACTTCCGAAAGAAAAGTAATTTTCCTTTTTAGTAATTTTTTTTAATCGTTTATTTGTTTTTAAGCCAGAAAAAAGTTTTTTTGTCAACTTATTTTCACAATTGTTTACTGTTAGTGGGCGCTTATGACACACGTACCCACATACACCCTGCTACATATACCCTGGTAAAGCTGATGACTGAGCTATATCGTGACCACACCACCTAACTTTTATGAACAAAGTAATGGTACCTACAGTAAAGTGGAGCGTTCCATAATACTCGTCTGTTTATATCATTTGGTACTAACTGCCTGTGAGCACGACAGCAAGACAGGTCGCGACAGTAGTGAACATACACTATTATTGTTAGTGCCGCACTTATTAAGCAGTCTATGATGCAGAAAGAGTTTGAAAATTTCTAGGTGGCAGCATATTCAGCCTATATTATTTCCACTGGTGGGACACAAACCTCTCTGTGAGGAGTGGGCCACAATCCACCTCGCGGGTTCGCTGAGCGCCGGTGAAGTTTGATGGCACGGTGTGGCGGGTTTGACTCCCGCACGAAACAAATTTTTAGTGTTTGCGTGTTCTTATTTGGTTAAAAGTTTATGTGACTTTAAGGATAGCGGTGACCATGAAATCAAATTCATCATTCATAATTTCAGCCGAAAGACGTCCACTGCTGGACATAGGCCTCCCCCAAGAAGGGGGGTTTTGCCATAATCGCCACGCTTGACAGGCGGGTTGGCGATCGCAGTACGGTTGTTACAAAAGCACAGAGAACGCTGCTGCCCATTCTCTGCTAAGTCCCTTAGTCGCCTCTTACGACACCCACGGGAAGACATGGGATGGTGCTATTCTTTACGTCCGACACCATACAGAAATCAAATTACTTGTTGCGAATATATACTTGGTTTATACGTTAAGAACAATACATGTTTAGTGTACTGCGATGGGAGACCGACTGTGGCGACACGACGCGGTGTGTGGTGGCCTCTGGCCTACTTGCTGACTCGACTTAACGTTGCTAAGTATAGCCACAAATCTATATATATAAAATTCAAAGTCCTGACTGACTGAGATATCAACGCACAGCCTAAACCGCTGGTTATAGAGCCATGCAATTTGGAGGGTGTGTTGTTTGTGAAGAGTAGGTATGCATTAAGAAATGGTTTTTCGAAATCCCTCCTCGAAAGGGTTAAAATAAGGGCAACGGTTGTATGGAAACCGGTCATTTTCTCATCATTCTTGGTTTTCGGGGTCCCTGATAACAAAAATGAGATCATAATGAAAATCCAAGATGAAACCGACGAAAATTTTCCGTTTTTCCGTAATGGGTGTCTTATTCGTGGTTTTCGGGGCGGTCAAAATTTAAATCCAAGATGGTGCCGAGGAAAACTTACGGTTTTTCCTTCATGGGTGTCGTTTTCGTGGATTTCCGGGTCACTGGCAATGAAAATGAGGTCAAAGTATAAAATAAATTCTAGGTCAATCCATTTAGGTCACATACAATCAATAACATACTTTTTTTCTAACCAGAATGCATTCTCTGGCTTACTTTAAAAATCACAGACTTTTACACAACTATTTATCCTATACTGACACTTACGCGCGAGCGAAGCCGCGGGCAACAACTATTATTTAGAACATTTAAATGGCTATTTTTGACATTATTTTGCTGAGGACGCGCACGTGGGCAATTGCCGAACTCCAGGCGGGCAAAACCGCGGGCAGAAGCACGTAAGTACGAGCTTATACATTTTTTTTCAGGCCTACAGGTAGTTGTTCTGGGTCTGGCTGTTTGTGAATGTGAGTTTAAATGTTTGTAAATGCACACACTATATACTTGCAGCAAATCCCTTGCGTGGCGCAACGTTTCGTTGTTTTTTAGGGTTCCGTACCCAAAGGGTCAAACGGCACCCTATTACTGAGACTTCGCTGTCCGTCCGCCCGTCCGTCTGTCACCAGGCTGTATCTCATGAACCGTGATAGTTAGCCAGTTGAAATTTATACAGATTATGTATTTATGTTGACGCTATAACAACAAATAATAAAAACAGAAAAAAATAAATATTTAAGGGGGCTCCCATACAAAAAAGTGATTTTTTTTGTTCGTTTTTATAAATAATGGTACGGAACCCTTCGTGCGCGAGTCCGACTCGCACTTGGCCGGTTTTTTATATCCTTAACTATATTCGAAGATTGGCTTTCGAGTCATAACTCGAAAGCTACAGCTGTCTCCTCTAGGCCGGCATTTAATGAATTTATAGTTATAAATGATACCATTAAAACTTTCTCCCCACCCCCTAAATAACCAATGTTTTTCTTTCTAAACTCTAATAAATAACATCACGTTAACTAAACAATATTCCTTACACAAATAGAGTGCAAACGTCAGCTAGTTTCCTACGCCATTATTCTCAATTCTCTGCAAAAATCTTCGCTACGTTGTACGCTCGACCAGATCCAAAAATACATTTCCGGTATAAATTGATCTCTCGTTTCCATTCGATATCAGACGTTTCTGTTCTTTCACAGACCATCGGTTTACATCAGGTGTGTTGCAGCCAAATGCAAGCCTATTTAGTATAAAACAGACTTGATACTAACAATAACCTTATTTGCTACGGGAATGAAGATCCCTGTGGTTTTTATAATAGCAGTAAAAGGACTGATACACTCGATTGAGCAGATCACTCGGGAGACTGTATTTCATTTCAGTTCATCTGCTCATTTATTTCGTTTTGAAATCATTCAGTAGGCGAGTGAAATATGACCGTGTGCCGGAATCCAAAATGCTTGAAAAAATTATTTATCAGGGAACCCTTGAATTCGAGTTACTTTGTGTGTCCACTTACAGTCTTAACGAATGCATCTGAACATGTGCAGCATTTTACGTGGAGCGATTGAAACCCAAGGGTGAAAAAAAACGAGAAATGAAACCTCTAATTCGCCTCTGTTTAGTTTGGTAGTCGTCGTAAGCACCACAGTAATATATTCGTATCGACAAAACAACGTAGGCCGCCTCCTATTTGGCGGAAGATTTATACTTTCCACTCCACGGCGTGTGGGTGCGGCCTTAGAAAGAGCGATAAGGTTGCAGCGGGAAGCGGGTTAGTTGGATGAGTTGTGGAAAGATTGGTAGATTAAAGATTTGTAAGTGCATATTACAGTGTGTTTGGGTAAAGTATGGTCAGGAAACACGCTGTACAAGTTAAAAGGCGAACACGGAACGTACGTAATGTTTCTTGATAAATATGCGTAGAAAAAGGCTGTATCTATTTATAAGTTCTAATTACATAGCGGTAGGTATGTGGCTCTTTGTCATCCATATCAACTCGGGAAAAAAGCTTCATTTCAACTGTTACCTACTAAAAAGATTTGTATGACTTTTAACTGTAATAAATGAAAACATTCAGTAGAAGGGAAATGTTCAAAAACCAAGTTATGTACTCGATTTGCTTTAATAATTGAGCTTTTATAAAATTACATCTTACTTCATGGCCATACAATCAGAGTTAGGAAAAACCTTGTTTTCATATTTTCAGCAGTTTTGCTTTGTTTAATTGTTAATAGGATCGTGTTTTGCTCTGTGTAGAATTTATTAATGTTATCATAACGCTAACGCTATATAATCGAAAGACCACGGGCAGGATGGAGGAAAATGGGAAGACTACAAAAAAAATGGCCAGACGATCTAAATAAAATGTCCGGAAGAAACTGGACTGTCATGACACAAAACGAGATTTGGAAGATAAACTCAGCATTGGGTGGCCAAAGGTTAAAGAAGAAGAATCACCAGGATTACATATTCCATTCTATACCCAAGCATAACCAGCAGAGGGGTTTTTTTCTAAATAATAAATATAAGACCATTGGAAAGTGTACAAGTTACATCCGGAGTTATTTACTAAAAAGACCTTGTAGAAACTAGAACAAATTTTTGTGCGTTCAAGCGTTTTTGCCATACCTATTATTGAAATCACATATAGCAGCTAACAACTTACGACCCATTGATGACAATATTTATCCGTAGTGCTAGGCAACTGGGCTTTTGTAAATGTCCCTTGTGCCTACAGGACTTGTTTCGATCTGTCTCCCGCTATGGAGGGAAGCGAAATTATGTTTTATCCTACTTCGCCGCTATTACCAAATTAAGTGTCTCGCATCCCGCAAAGAAATTATTTCTGATTAATTTCGTTGCGGGATGCAAGACAGTTAATTTTTTTCTCTGGGACTTCATCGAGCTTTATGTCTCGGCGCTTTTATGGTGGTCGCCATTGATTTTGGCTTACAGGAGTTACGTGTGGCGCGTTTGTCCCATTAAAAAAAAATATAAAAAAGCCCAACGGGTTGACCTTTTAGGTCAAGCAGTGCTAGTGAGTATATTGTATACCTACCCAGTGTGTACCAATTACATATCAAGTTTCCTGCGCCCCTCGGAAAGTAAGTTATGCCGTTTAGTCGCGGCTGTCATGTGTGCCTAGATCTTTGACAGTCGTTATGGGTAATCAGAAGCCCGAAAGTCCGACTATCAGTGTGATGAAAGATCATCGTATTGACCAGTTTTCGGTTTGTGAGGGAGAGATAGACAGTCGCTCCATGATGCATCTGGTTAGACTGTTTCCAACAGTGTTTTTTTCAACACACAACGACACAAGGCAGATGATAACATAAGCATATATTTACAAAATTAGCCTATATTGAAATTACTGCTGGGACACAAAACCTCTTCTCTGTGAATCCATAATGTAATCATTTTGAACTTTTTCCTCATAAATATTTTTATAAATCAAGCTCATTTCATTGAAGTCTCAATGAGCTGAGTGAGCGCTAAATAATTGAGCGATGTCCTCCGCCGGGACAAGACACAGAGCTATTAGCTGCTTCAGGAAAAAATACGGCGACAGTATCTGATCCTAGTCTCTCCTGCTTAGATGAGAATTGATGTGTACAAAGGTTTATTAGATAAGATTTGGAGATCTACCTACAGGAGTATGGGTTTTTAGATGTTTATTGAATTGAATCTGTTTTCGAAGTCTTGAAGACGAAGGCATTCAAAATAAACTAATTACGGGACGGAAAATAAATACATAATCGTAATCTACTTGTTGTCGTTGTCGTTTACAAGTATGTCATTTTGACGGACACCAGAGTTTGACACATAATGTACTGAAATAGCTGTCAAAATCCGTCACTGTCCGCTGTCAGTCTGCTGTGCGGTCAGCTCAGTGTGATCGCACTTTTTGCATCACTGAGACATGGGATAACAGTTTCAATAACCCACTTCTTCTGATGACTTTTCTTCTCTTTGACTTTTTGAAGTAGATACAATACGATATAATGTAGGTGAATAATGAGTCAATCAAATTGTCTGACTTTCCTGGTTCATAAAAAGCTTTTAAACCCCAGGGTAACATTGCAAGTTAAATAAGTTGGAAAAGTGCTGAAAGGAACAAAAAACATAAAATTAATTTATAAAAACGTTGAAATGAATGAATCTTATAATGGGTGGCAATTTTAATTTTGAAGTAACAGTAAATAAATTCAAAATAAAAAATAACATCTTGCATGGAAATAAAAACGTAAGTACATTTTATTTAAATTTAAATTGAGAGTTTTAATAACATGAATATTCAGTTGTTTTCAACCCGTTAGTTACCACCGCACTTGGAAGAAAAAAAAATATTGGATCTTTATTTTCGTTTAATTTAATACAGACATGAGTATTTGATTTAAAACAGGGTTGCCAGAGAGACAGCTGTCATTTTTGAGATTGCTTTTGAAGTACATACATATTTTGTCTTCTGAAGGCCTATGACCGATTTAGTACCTCATGAATGCAGCTTTCTATCAACTTATTAACTAAATTAATTTACGAGTACACTCTTTAACATGTATACGAATGGTAAATGGTTACATTCAACCGTTTGGATCACAGCAAATACTACGTTTAAATTCTTATCAAGTTCACCATATTTGCATCGCGACCATTCGCAACGTACAGACGTGCTCGTTAGCAATATTTCATTAAAACAATAACAGTGACCTTCTTTTATTTTTTGCTAAGTGTACAGTTTAGTAAATAATGAAAACATTTACATAGTCAACCTGTTGAAAAATGGAAAACAGTAGTCCAGTGCAACCTAATGCCTCGCCAGCAAAAAGCCTCCAGCCGGACTTCTCCATACCTGTTGTATCCACGCCCGATATCCAAAAATGGATGTCATCCATTGAACAGCAGTTAAATGAGGTTTGCTCTATTGCCACAGATGGCAAACTCAATTCGGAGCAGAAACTGAAAATAACAAACCTATGCCGCAAAGTAGAATCTGGTACTTCTCAAATGGCAGTTCTATATCAAGCTCTGAAACAGAAAGCCCTGCAAGCCGTCAAAATTATCGATGATTTACAAGAAAAACGCACCTTGTCCGATCAAATTTCTGAACTGAAGCAGGCAATTGAGGACACAGGTACGAAGGGAAGTACATCGTTTGCTGACATGGTAAAGAAGGGGTCAAATGATTTCGTAAGACTAAATAATTTGAGCTCTGTAGCCATTTATCCCAGCGATAAATTAAAGTCGAGTGACGAAACGAAAAACCTCGTTCAACAAATTATACGCCCTGATCAAATGAAGCTGCATGTGCGTGGAGTCCGCAAAACTAAAGATGGAGGTGTTATAATCAGCACTGAAACCAAACAGGATGCAGATAAACTAAAGCAAGCAGTCCTGTCAACATCTGGACTTACAGCCGATGAACCTAAAAAGCGCAAACCGAGGATCACGGTCGTAGGAGTGCCGACTTCTTTAGCTGATACTGATGTCCTCAGGTGCATTTACGAGCAGAATGTAGCCGATAAGTTTCCAGAGATGTCAATGGAGTCCTTTTTGACCGTGGTTAAGTTCAGCCACAAATCCGGAAAGAAAGATGCGATGACCTGTAACTACATTATCGAGGTTCCAGGCAAGATTCGAAAAGCCCTAATATCTCAAGAAAGGCTTTTTATAAATTGGACTTCCTGCCCTGTCAGAGATTTCACTCTAGTTACCAGATGTTATAAATGTCAACAATATGGTCATGCAGCCAAATCATGCAGAGAGGTCAACTCTACTTGCGGTCACTGCGGAGAAGCAGGACACTCGCTGTCCGAGTGCGAGAAAAAAGCGCTCTCACCTACATGTGCACCTTGCTCGCGCTTTAAAAAGCCCAATAACCACAAAACGGGAGACACTGAGTGCCCTGCTAGGAAAATAGCAGAATACAGGTATATCAACTCGATCGACTATGGAGGCGCGTAAAGCGTCATACTATAAGTCAGACTTCCGCGTTGATACGCCTGTCGATGACACAACAACAACAGACTACTGTGCTGACCTACTCATCAATATTTGCTGTCTGCTCATAATGACATTAGTCGCTAGGTGTAATAATCGAAAACAAACAAGAGTGCCTCGACTGTGAATTTTTGCTCCATAGACTCTAACCGAATTAATGTTTCTGCTGACGCCTATTTTTCCCTGTTATTGTTACGTGTTTTAGTTCTAATTTAATAGTGTTTAAGTTAATTAGGTTTACTCTATGAAATGTTTCTAATTTGATCACTTTAAGATGTTAAATATTGTTTTAAAAATCTGTTGTCCTGTAAATGTTATATTTTTTGAGTTCCTTCTGCCTGTGATACAGGATTATCCTAGTACAGGCATCGAACATTGTGTGACCTACATTGTTTAATTAAGATTATTTTTGTATTTGACCCATTTTTGGTTCTGAATAAAGATTTATTATTTATTTATTTTATTTATTTATTTAAAAACGATATGAATAAGTTTAAAACGGATAAACCCTTGTCAAACATACAAAAAATAAAAAAACAAAAACCTACTTATAAAATCCTAAAATTGAAACATGAAAAAAAAATACACGTGTCAAAAAAAATTAAAGCTTAATTCAAATTATTTTATTGTTAGCCGATTATAAAAGGTTTAAACCAGACAGTTCTAAATAAAAACCCTCATCAGACTTAATAAAATAAAATAAATAAGTACAAAAACATATTCTGCACAACCCTAACCAAAATGTGCCAGTCAGAATAATTTTTTATAAAAAGAATTCCAATATAAAGGCTCACATTACATTCGAATAACGTTTGGGTGTGAATGTACTCATAATAACACTCTTGTGCGTGTATGTAGAAGACATTTAATTTTGTGCGTGCCTGTACTATTTGTTCTTTAATTCTGTCTGACATTGTACTCGCAGATTTTTTTATTCTTTCGGTAAATAATATGACGAGCAAATATTTGGTGAAGAATAAAGCTGATCCAAAAATAAAATGGAGGTTGCATGTGTACTTTTCGTAATCCGTAGAATGCTTTCCTTTATCGAGCAATAATATTTTTTTAAATCTCGTTTCGTAATTTAAAATGTCGGGATCTACTCATCTTTCTGAAAGCTGGAACAAAAGATTGAAAGGCTCTTTGGTCCAGTTGTCGCAAGCGCTACTGCTAAGTATGAGGTCCTGGTTTCGGTTCCCGGGTCAGGCAAAGTGTTATTGGGTTTTTTAATCAGTAGTGTCTCAGTAATAGCCCGAAGTCTAGATTGGTTCCCGATTGATGCTAATAGGCGCAATATCTGCCCAACCCTGTAGAGATTACAGACATGATGTTATGTGGTATCAGATCCTAGTAAAAAATATCTCTGCCCGCGATACGTTTATACAAATAGCAATTTTAGTAGGTATAAACTTTTACGTAATATAGAGCCAATGCTTTTAACACGGCAACCGCTATAATTTAATTTCCCGGATCGACTCTTTCGTCCCGCGATAAGCGTGTAATATATCTTATTTCTGGGCCACCGTCCTAATTTAATAAATGTCCGTCTCGATTCGATTACTGAAGATATATTCAATCCCCGATTGTGAGGAATTGGATTAAAGATGAAAGAGAAGTGATATTATTATATTCAATAAAATCTTTATCACACTATTGATGCAAGTATGTGCTCGTGTAAGTTGTCTATCATCATCACTTGACTTGCCTTTTTCCTACTTTGTCGGAGTCAGCTACCAGTCTAACAGGATAAAGCTGAATACATACGTGGGACACTCAGAAAGTTTTGCGAAACTAAAAAAAATTGTTCTATACGTACATATATTTTTATTAAATCTTTTCAAAGTACTTTCCACCAGCCTCTATACAAAGATTCATGCGCCTAAACCAGTTTTCAAAACACTTTTTCCAGTCCGCCGCAGACACCTCGTTTACAGCCTGCTCGAACCCAGCCAGCGCATCTTCCGGCGACGAAAATTGTATCCCTTTGAGCTGATTTTTTATTTTTGGGAATAAAAAGAAGTCACACGGTGCTAGATCAGGGCTGTAAGGAGGGTGACCCAGGAGTTTGACTGGCGTGCTGTCCAGGAAGTCCCTCGTTTTGAGTGCGGTGTGCGCAGGTGCATTGTCGTGGTGGAGCAGTAGCCCGCGGAGCCCTGTGTTTGGTCGCTTGTTGCTTATAACAGAGAAAACTTCTGGCAAACATTTGGAAGTATACCATTCGGCATTAATGCTTCTTTGATCCCGTAAGGGAATTGATACCAAGTGGCCAGTCAAATTAAAAAAGCTAGCGATCAAAATCTTACCCCCGCTTCTAGATCGCTTCACTTTGGTAGGCGTTGGCTCATTTTGAAACACCCAAACAGTCGACTGGCGCTTGGTTTCTGGGTCGTATTGATAAATCCAGGACTCATCACCTGTAACGATGTCGTAAACACGCCGAGACGAGCCTGCTTCAAATTTGTTAAGCATATCACGGCACCATTCCACCCGGGCCTGCTTCTGAGCATCGGTGAGGTTGTGCGGCACCCAGCGTGATACTATCCTCCTCACGCGAAGATGGCTGTGTAGAATCTCGTGAACGCTTCCCGATCCAATCTTCAATATGTGTTGAATCTCCTGATATGTAATTCGCCTATTGTCTTGGATTAAATTTTTCACTGCTAGCACGTTTTCTTCGGTAACAGCCGTCAAAGGGCGACCGCTTCTTTCGTCATCCCCCAAAGTTGGTCGACCGCGCTTGAATTCGTTATACCAACGATACACGGTTGCCTTGGAAGGGCCTTCATCCATGAATGCCATTTGAAGTCTATCGTACGATTCATCCGGTTTCAGGCGACACTTGAAATCGTATAAAATCATAGCTCTAAAATGTTCCCGGCGCAGATCCATATTTCAGTGAGACACAATACTTTGAATTAACTCGCAAAAAATGTGGAGGGAAATTTTGAAATTGGAACTTACTTATTTTTACTTATAAATAATCATATTTTCGAAAAACATAATAACTGGCCAGTCTCCCATATATAAAAACTTTTTTTCGCAATACTTTCTGAGGGGCCTGGTATATATACTGAATAAGGAGCTACTAGCACACCATTCTGACCTCCACAACAAAAGAAGGTCCAAGGTATTTTGAGAATCTGTCATTAATATTGAAAATACATATGTAGTAAAATGATTTTAAATAACTTTAAGCGGTTGAATCCTTAAACCGTGGTTTGGTTATCGTAAATCCAGCAAAAATCAAATTAACATATTTTCCCAAATGCGTTCATATGTATATAAAGTAAACGACGCAAAACGGTTCAATATCCCGATATTGCGCATTATATTTCGCGAATCCAATAAGAAACGCAATATATTCATGAAAGCATCGGTCTATTGACTGTTCCGCTGCGATTATTTCAAAAAAGATTATTGTATTTGCATTCAACAAATACAAGCAGCTTTACTTTGTAGAAACTTATTGACAAAGTTGCCTGACAGGAGTTGTAGAGTTGAGCTAGATGTACAAAGGAAAGGATTTGACAGATTTGATATTTATTGTAGCTGTTCTGTCGTTCCTACTGACTGCTATTTGAAAAAGGGTGAGTATAACAACGTCTCAAATATTGGGTAGGATACTTGGCTACCCAAGTAGACGCATTACTTTGTGTAATTTATTTCATCACCGCTGCCCTCAAAACGGTGAAGGAAAACATCGTGAAGAAACCAGCATGTCCTAGAACTAAAAATTCGAAGACATGTGACATCTAGCAGTCAAGTTCTTTAATCAGTCCATTGTTGATCTGCAAATAAAATATATTCCACAAAAACTGTTTCGGAATATAAAGTATCCAACATGGTATAGTTCGTCACTTATTAGAACAATTAAAGAAAAATATAAATACCTAAAAAGATTTAAAACCTATGGTAACTTATCTGACGAATCAACATTCAAGCTTCTTCGTGAAAGGGTGAAAACTATGGAATCCCAGTGCTATCGCAACTATTTGGATCTTACTGAAAGTTCAATTAAAAACAACCCAAAATACTTTTGGACTTTTGTAAAAAAACGTCACAACTCAAACGCAGTCCCAAGTACTTTGAACTATAACAGCGATACCTTGCGGACGGGGGAATCTATCTGTCAGGCTTTTTCGGAATACTTCCATTCTACTTTCCTCAATCCCAGTGTTAGTCATCCAATCTCTTCTCCTCTTCTTTTTAACGATCCGTCGAACCTAACCTCTGATATCTGCAGTATCATTGTTGAAACTGACGAAATTACTAACTTGCTTCGTAAGTTGGATACATGCAAATCGGCGGGTCCTGATAACATCCCATCCAAACTTCTTGTTCGGTGTGCACCTTCGATAGCGCAACCTATTTCAATTTTATTTAGAAAATCTTTGAATACTTGTGTTGTACCACAAATATGGAAATCTGCGTTTATAACGCCTATTCATAAAAAAGGTGTCAAAACAGACATAGTAAATTACAGGCCAATATCTAAATTATGTATCATAGCAAAAGTCTTTGAGAGGATAATATACAATCAGGTTTATTCTGCTCTGAAAAATTCATTTAGCTCGTTCCAACATGGTTTCCTAAAAGGGAGGTCTACTACCACGAACCTAATTCTCCTTAATGAATTTATAACCGATGCCATGTGCAACGGTAAGCAGATTGACGTCGTCTATACGGACTATAGCAAAGCTTTTGATCGAATCGATCATAGCATTCTGATATCCAAGTTAAATAGCATGGGAATCCGTGGCGATCTACTCAGATGGTTTTCTTCCTACCTTGTCAACAGATCCCAAGCAGTGGTACTTAATAATTATATATCTAGCTGGGTCCCTGTTCCTAGTGGAGTCCCCCAGGGTTCATTACTCGGTCCTTTGCTTTTTATAATCTACATTAACGACATCGATTCTTGCTTGACTTCGTCCAAACTTTTGTGTTTTGCCGATGACATGAAAATTTATGCCACAATATCATCCCAGATGGACGTTACGGCACTCCAAAATGACCTGCATCGCCTGGAGGACTACTGCCAAACAAACAAGCTGGATCTTAATCCCGCTAAATGCTCGGTTATTACGTATTCTCGGAAGCGCTCAACCATCGCTACATCTTATACCTTATGCGATCAAATTCTACCTAGATCAAACTCTATCCGCGATTTGGGGGTTCATCATGATTCCAAGCTTAGTTTTGAAATACACGTAGATGCAATAGTCGCTAAGGCATCTAAATCACTGGGTTTCATAATGCGGTTATCCAAGTGCTTCACTCTAGCCAAAACTTTAAAAATACTATACTGCACTTTTGTTAGAAGCCAATTGGAATATGCGTCTGAAATTTGGAACCCATGTTACCACAAATACATTGACCGCATTGAGAGCATCCAAAGAAGGTTCATAAGGTATCTATGTTACCATCAAAAAGTACCGTATCATTCGGATAACTACCTTAACCTGTGTAAACAATATCATATTTTACCTTTACTCAACCGCCGCGAGATTTCTGACTGTGTGTGTTTGTTGAAAATTTTTAACAACACCATAAACTGTAGCGATATTCTGTCAAAATTTTATTTCAACATTCCCATGAAGACTAAACGTTACAATCCTCCTTTGTGTGTGCCATTTGCTTTAACTAATTATAGGCAGAATTCATACATTGTGCGTGCAAGCAGAAACTTAAACAAGCTTTGTAAACAGTACGAAATAGATCCATTCCAAACTAGTGTGTCGTCAGCCAGAAAGTGCTTAAGTCGAAGCTTTTTCATGTAGGTTATTCATTTTGTTATGATGGTTGTTATTCAGTTTGAGCAACATATCAATTATGCTGTAGTATATAGTAACTTTTTGTTAATGTCCGTAGAATTTACTTTTTTTCTCTGTATTTTATAAGTGGAGACCTGTAATTGGCTTCCAGACTATTATACTGTCTTTGTTCTGTTTGTTTTAGCTGTAAGTCTCCCATGTTATTTAAATAAATAAATAAATAAATCTACCAACCCGCACTGGGCCCGCGTGGGGGATTAAATCCCACTCCCTGTCATTGAGAGGAGGCCTGTGTCCCAGCAGTGGGAACATTATAGGATGATGATGATGATGATACTTAGCAAGACGTAGTGATGGCAGTGGAGCAGAGAGGTGACCTAGTGACGTCCAAGGACTTGGTTGGTGGCCGTCCTGCGAGATGGTGGGTATGGTGGGTCAATTTGGGATGTGAATGAAGACTATGATAATGATGATAGAATGTATCAAAAGGGTGTCAATGTCTCAAACTCATTAAAACACTGTAGACGCCAAGATTTTGATACATTACACACATAATTATGTACATATCAATTTCGCGCCTCACCATGGATTCAAACAAAAACTACTTTTCTTAGCGGACGATATAAACCCTCCCTTACAGTACCAGCTCTCTGGCATGCCTTTGATCACAATAAAATGGGCGGCTATAGCAGCTTTTTTATTCAACCTACTTTACAATGAAACCTAAGAAATGTTTCTTTGACGGAACGTATTTTGTTAAGGCTTCATCGAAGCTTATAAAGAAAATTCTGGTAATGTAGTTAAACAGTACCCCGCCCTAGAAGGACATACCGTCTTCACCGAATTGCTGATGTTTGTCAGAAACGTCAGATGTGTAGCACCGGCGTGCGTGTACTGATGGAAGAACGTAGACGAAGCCAAAGGAGTATGAAAAGGTGCGAGTTTTATATAATTGACCAGATTATATGGAAGTTTTTAAGCTTCGCGGGTTGATTAGTTTTTCCGTAATTGTTATCTTGTGATTCGTTTTGTGAGACTCATTTTCATAGAGTTGATTTCCTCGAAAGGAAACCAAACAAAATATGATATGTAGCATTTCACATGCAAGTAGTATCATGATGATTATAATCAGACAAAAAATGTTCACAGTTGGACAAAAGCCTGTAATTCCTGAATAAGTACCTACAATTCTTTTTTACCAAAAATAAAATACCTCCACAGATAAACACCTGCCCCTAAACTTGTCCTATTTTCTGTCTAAGACTTAACAAGTAATAGTTCATCAAGTACTAACTTAGTAAGTGCTAAGTTAGAGCTTAGGAGCTAACTTGTTGTAATGAAGTCAATGATACTTGATGCCTATTCCTGGAGGCGGGTAGAGGCAGCTGCATAGTGGAAGCGTAGCTGAGGATACTAAGCATGCTATAGACTCAAGAAACGATGGATGGACTGTGTGAAGGATAATATGAAAGAAGGTGAATGAAGATGAAGAGTCATAAAAAAGTATGGGAGAAGAAGAAATGCTGGGCCGACCCCAAATACATTGGGATAAGACCAATCGGTTTACAATAATTTGTATAATCAATTAAAAATGAGGCGAAGAGATTTTTCCGCGAACAGTTTTTCGGTGAACTAAAATAATACGGAGGATGCGGCTTTATATTTTATGTCGCTAATTCGATTCGGGGCTCAGTTTGATTTCGCTGTGTTATTGATGCCATCCGATAGTACGTATGTATTTATTTATGGAACCCCTATTATTAACAACAGCGATTATGAAATTATAACAATGAAACGAACACCACTTTTTCATTACTTAGAATGTTGGCAATTAGTATGGAGACAGATAGCTACTATTTTATTGTTTTCGTTTCGAAATTGAAGCCCTAATTTCAATCTAGCGCGCACTAGATTATGTTTCATGACCCTTTTAATGAAAACCTATGGAAGATTTGCCATTACTGTGTAAAATTAACTGTCTTAAAATTAAATTAATGGTCTCAGGTTTTGTTATGCAAACAAAATACGTTGCAAATTACGTAACATATATCACGCCTGTAATCGCCAAGAGGTAAAGCAGAGGGATGTGCGTGTTAAGATGTTTAAGTCCCATGTAATAGGGGGCGAGCTTATTGTCGGTCAACAAATCCAGACTCCGAAAATCCCAATAAGACTTGGCCTGACCTGGAAATTAAACCTAGGACTTCATACTTGGCAGTAAAATACAATTCTCCTTCAACACAGTATTAACAGCAGTGAATTTAATGAAAGCTGCTGTCGAATGGAGCGGTTGGTCGTAATTGTAGCGAAACAAAACATTGTCGTGATTATCGAGCTCTCAAATGTACCCGCTAGGCCGACTGTGTCGAGGCATAAGGGTGCTTCTATGTTGACAAGTGGTGGCGGTAGCGGCCGCGGGAAAGTCAGGAATTATGAGGTTTGTTCTAAATGTTCACCGAAGAATTGTAGGTTGGGGTAAACTGTCAGGAAGCGCTGCTAGCGATTGAAGTTGAATTTGTGACTGAGAGGCTGTGTGCACATCATCATCTATCTAGCCTTTTCTCGACTATGTTGGGGTCGGCTTCCAGTTTAACTGGATGCAACTGAATAATCAGTATTTTACATGCAGCGACTGCATACCTGACCTCCACAATCCAGTTACTATTGGGTAATACAAGAACCCTTGGTATGATTGGTTGTCAGACTTTCGGGTCACGGACAACCTGTAACGAATGTCCAAGATCAGAAACAAATATGACGTGGACCAGCTCCTAGCATAAGAACTACAACACCGTCGCCGTCACCGTCGCCGTCGTCACCGTCGTATACAATAACCGTCTTAGTTAGGATAATCTTACTGTTGTATATTTTATGTTATTGTACTTACAAATGTTTCTTATGCTTTGTACCTTATGTTACTGTTTTCATTTTGTATGCATGTCATGTCCCTGCGACAAATAAATATTTTTTCTTTCTTTCTTTCTATATGCTATGCGCGTTTGCGTTAGGCCTATATATCTGTCCCGCTACCGCCCATGTTCTGTACACCAGCGCCAATCGTATCAACCGCTACAAACACGCATTGTTCGCGCTTCGCAAATTCGCAAATATCACAAATTGACAACATTTAATTAAGTAGGGAAGTAATGATTACGTCGCGGTTTGTGGCTGACATCCATAATAATATGGATACAGTGATCGGGCTACCGGAACGTACGTCGTGTAGGTACCTATCTAAAATTAGTTCATTAGAATCTGATGTTTATTGTTACCTTAGTAGGTGTGATAATCAGTTTTCAAGGCACGTGATGCGGAGGAAAGAGGAACATATCGTGAGGAAAGTTTTGATTACGAATGTGGATGGATGTAAGGGAACACAAAAGAAACAAAAGATTGTTTAGCTAAAGTTGATATGGCTTGAAAGAGAGACCATGAGATGGTGAGTGATAGAGAAGCATGAAAGAAGAAGACGTGCTGCACCGACCACAAATAATTTGGGATAAGGGCAGGAGGATGGTGATAAATTATGAGTTTAAAACATAATCTGACAACCGGTCTTTCCAAGGGGTATCGTGTTACCCAGTTACTAGGTTGCGGCGGTAAGATAGGTAGTCACTCCAGTTTAAATTCTAGCATTTATCTGCATTCGGTTAGACTGGAAGCCGACCCCAACACGGTTAGGAAAAGGCTAGGCCGATGATAACAATAAGATACTAAGATATTTTTCTATTATTTCCTATCATTCCACCACAATACTATGTAGCGTAGCTTCTTGCTCGCTGCTACTACAGCACAGTCTTAAAGCTGTAACATTATGCGCTTAGAGAAGTTAGTTACCAATGATTTGATGAGTACAAAAATAGATTCTTTTTTCAACAACAATATCTTAGTGAATGATTGATGTCAGGGAACATTAAACTAAGTAAGTATTAACAATTTACGTCAGCTATTTGATCAGTATTCATATGCTATTGATATTATTTTCTTGGTGTTCCGAACCCAACACCTTATGCTCACCAGACGCGCTTGTGACCTCTAGAACAATGTCGTTATTTGGTACACCCTCTGCCTTACCCTTCGGGTGGTGATACGTCACACATTTACCCATAAGTTACTAAGATATAATTACGTATACCACATAGCTGTGGCTAGAATACTCGAAATGATTCCACTCTGCTACTGACTCACTGCAGTCATAGTGTAATAGCATTACTAATGAAAGAGTCTATTAATTTAATACCCAAAATTAATGTAGTCGTGAGCAGAAAAGCGCTTTAACTTAAATCCCAGATTATTCTAGAAAACTTGAAAATAATATCGCATCGAAGTGTAAAGCCTCATTCATCTAAGTTTAGAACTTCTAAACGAACTAATTTTCACATTTTCTTTGAAAAACTTTTCTGTGATAATTTTTCAAAGCTGACACATTCTTAATTGCTTGTCAACGATATAGGATGACTAATCCTGGTACCTATTGTCATGTTAAAGTAATTACTTGAGCTTAAAGAATTACTTGTGCAATTTTTTTTTACGCCACAGACAAAACTTTAAACGGAGTAAGAACCTACAAAGAAAACACAGCTAAGAATTCTAAGTTTTGCAGTTCCAACTTCAAGCAACTACTAAGCTACGATATAAAATCGTTTCAAAAACTTTGACTTGTTTAATAAATAAGGCTGTTTGTCTCAGTTAAAAATATCGCAGTGACCTTGTACAGGCGTGTTGTTATTGTGATGAGGACGTCGTTACAAAGTCACTTTGCGGTGTTATGAGACGGTAAAGTTTCTAGACGAAGCTGAATGTTGAAAAATATGTTTTTAAATGTAAAAAATATGCCTTGTAATATAGTTGTAATTTTGGCTCAGATTTGAAATGTTTTCGGTAAGTTTTGACGTAGCAAAACAGGCAGTTTTCTTTTTTCTTTAATTTCAGTGGTTACCCAAATTTTTGGGAATAACTTCGTACACGAGTTATTCCCGAAGGATTTTGCAGAGGTTTCGTTACTTACTAATGACAAAAAAGGTCTAAAAAATATTGTGAGATTTGTTTTCGTCTCGCTGGATTTTCAAGTAGGTACCCAATTCTTCGAATTCAATTTATACAGCCCTCAATCATCTTGATAGACATGTTTTCCTGTAGTTTTCTTAGAAATCCGTTCTGGTTCTTCGTACAGACGAAGAACCAGAATGGATTTCTTTAAAATACAAAATAAATAATATCAATAAGGGTTCTAAGCTTTACCTTATTCAGAAAGATGTAGCAAAGTCATTATAAAACATAAGTACTTGTTTTATTAAAACTGCATCATCCCTGAGATTGATTCACACATCAACGTCATCAGGTGATGCGTCTACCCAAGCAAGACAAGAAGCAAGAAGGCAAGAATCTTCTTGCCCTTGTCCTGTATTATTTGGGTTAGACGAGACTATCATATAATTATTTTTCTTTCATGACTTTATTCACACAATCCATCAGTCTTTTCAGTCTTCCTCTCCTTCTCAGATTCTTTTGAATATTATTTCTTTACCTGAGAAGCTAGTCTACCATGTATTCTAAAAGATTTATTATTTACCTTTAAGCACCCCACTTGTGCCCCAAAAGCTACAATCAAACTTCCAACAACAATAATAATTGTAGTTTCAATATCAATGAGCATACACATAACATTAAACAATTAAACACACGATTGGATAGAGCCAGTGTTTGCTGTTGTTTCAATACACGCTGCTAGCGAACACATAAATTAGCCAGGCGTGAATATGCATGAGAGGCTTCCCGATACCGGGGTAAGCATTGTTGACGGTGGGGTTACCTATATTGATTTGTGGGGAAAATGGTATTAGTGGAATAAGGAATAGAGCGCATGGCACACTACTATAAGTTGAATATTTTCTTTTAGAACTCATCGTCGTCAGGCTTTATTACTTTTCTGGTGCTCGTCACTATTAATTTTGGCTTTGCAGTGGTGGTGAAAAGTGTGGCGGGATTGTTATTAGCACTACACCAGATGGACATCATCTCTTCTTACTGTTAATAGTGTTGGTCGCGATCCGAGACCACCAAATGCCATGACGATGCTTTTTAGTGTGCGTTGCAGTATGCAGTTAGAAAAAAAGAATTATGGATGGCTGTGTTAATGAATTGCTGATCCAGAAGTGATAGCCAAGTGGTGTGACCATCAGACTGCCACAAGTCTCAAGTTCGAACTGAAGACACGCCTCTGATTTTTCGGATTCATGTGCGTATTGTACAATATCACTTGATTAGGTGAACGAAAACATTGCGAGGAAATCAGCATACCTGAGAGATATTTACGTAGAAAAGGGAATTTAACAAGAAAGCATCCACATTGTGGAATTACAATTTCCCCATGTTATATTATCATTTAATTTTGTAAAGTAATATAAAACATTACCTACATAGAAATAACCTTGTTAAAAACAACACAGTTCATTTATTTAATTTCCTTCCAATTATACAGTTAAATTAATATTAAATTAACAACAACTTTTGAATTAGAGGAAACGTAACTCTTAAATCAGCCAATTAACATATTTAATTAAATCTTCGAATTTAATCAACCGGAAAATGTTGTAAAATTTAATTACTGGGAAAAAAGAATCTTGAGGTCAGCTTGGGCGGTTTTGAGTACAAATTAATTTCTTAAAGGTCACTAAATCATGAGTATGTTGTCAAAGGGAACCTTTTTTCGTGTCTTTTCGATCTGACCTCAGCTGTGAATGTTTTGTGTTGATTTACAATAGATGTCCGGAGATTTTGGATGTCTTATGTTGTTTGTATTCAATGTCAGCTGGGGGGGTTAAGTTCAAAGGTAGGTAAAAACAATTATTTGAATAATGGATCTTCCGCATTTTGACAGCAGGACATGATAGTTATTGTTCATAGCGTATACAACTATACAAATAAATAAAATTGAAATGTCGGTTTGTAATGTCAAAATATCAGCTTTTTACTGAATTAAATAAAAATATGAATGTACATGCGGTACTTAAAAAAATTACTTTTTTAATTTTTGTCTGTTGTTTTTTCCGGCTAATCTCCTAAACGGCTTGATCAATTTTGACGGGACTTTTACTGGCAGATAGCTGATGTTATTTTTATTTTAGAAAAAAGGGTTACGGCTGCATGCAATAAAATTAAAACCCTTGAAATTATTAACTAAATTCAAGTCGCAACAAAGTCGCGTGCATCAGCTAGTCTAAACTAAAATTTTAAAGAGGCAAGATTTGATTGTTTGTTGGTTTGTTTGCATTGAATAAGCTCTGAAACTACTACTCCGATTTGAAAAATTCTTTTTGCCCATTTATCGAGGAAGGTTATAAGTTTTATATCATCACGCTACGACCAATAGGAGCGGAGCAGCAATGAAAAATGTTGCAAAAACGGGGAAAATGTGACGCAAACGAAGTTGCGCCGGAGAGCTAGTATAAAATATAATGATAAATAGCAAGCAAAGTGTCATAAGCATGTTACACTTTGCGAGTCCCACAATTACCTATTCATGTTTTATCGAAATCAGGTACATATTGGTAGTATACATGGAGCGATTGCCTATCTGGCCTCCACCGCTGGCTCATACCCAATCGCAAGACTGCACGAATGTCAGCCGGGACCGAACGGTTTAACCTGCTTTCCCCATCCACGGACCAACCTCGGCAAGAGCAGCTTAACCTTCGATCGACCTGTGTGGATGTTATTATTTTCGTCAAGAGCCTAAAACCTAAATTTCAAATATACTATTATTTAAACCAGCTTTGCAACTTATACCACACAGAACACGAATAAGCAGAACAAAATATTGTATTTCAGATTTTCGTAAACAAGTTCGCTGTTTACTTCAAATAATTTCTGAATAAATATGTTTCTAAAAAAAATCTTTTTTACAAAAAAAGAAACCGACTTCAAAAAACACTTAACGCACTAAAAAGCTAAAAATAATTCTATAACCTACCTATATTAATAAACCTAACCTAACCTACGATTAACCTATAATAAAATTTAATAATTCTTTGGAGTCGGTGCCAAGCAATATAATTAGAATTAATGAATGAATTAATATTTAGAAGCTGTAAGATTTATGTTTTGCTTTTTTCTGGCATTAGTCTGTATATAGTCATTTAGGTATCGTATATTGCTTGGCACCGACTCCAAAGAATTATTAAATTTTATTATAGGTTAATCGTAGGTTAGGTTAGGTTTATTAATATAGGTAGGTTATAGAATTATTTTTAGCTTTTTAGTGCGTTAAGTGTTTTTTGAAGTCGGTTTCTTTTTTTGTAAAAAAGATTTTTATTTCTTATTTTTTAGTGACATATTTTTAATCTAATAATAAAATATGGGTAGGCCTAGTAAAGATGATTCTCGTGTGAGAAAAGGCGTCGAACTGAAACTGAGAAAAAGGAAAACGATTAAAAGAAATAAGGGAAAGAAATGATCAACGCATTTTGAATAAGAACCCTGATCATCGCGAAAACAGACTATCAAAGCAGAGGACCCACATGTTACTTAGGTTGAATAAGGAAAGTCAAAAAGTTAGTCTGTGGTACACGTGGAAAGTGCTTATCGTTACAATTCCAACCAGCCCAAACACAGCTAAGATACATTGTCTTATTATGGAGTTCCAGTGCCTGTCTCTTGGCTTCATCATCAGATCTGATGGTAGAATGGTTTTTATTGAACGCAAATGCTTCACTTGTTGTAGAAAATACCAAAATCGCTGTACGTTTCCTATAAAACTTGAAAAGTTCCCTCGATTTCGCCAAGATTCCATCATTAGATCCCGATTTGGTGACTATGGGACCAAATGGAAAGCATAGGCTTTGGAATAAAACAATAATTTTACAAATCGGTTCGTAAATGACTGAGTTATGCGCGAACAAAAAACGCAATGCAGAGTAAACTAAAAGTTAGAAATATTTAATTTTTGTTGATTTTTTCAGAAACGGCTTATCTGATTTCGATAAAATTTTCATGGGACCATTTGGAAAGTATACGCTTTCAAACAAAAAAAGAATTTTTCAAATCGGTTGGCAAACGACGGAGTTATGCGCGAACAAACATAAAAAAAAAAAATACAAACATCCGAATTGAGAACCTCCTCCTTTATTAGAAGTCGGTTAATAAGATGCCTTTTATTTTCGAATACAAATGATCTGGATTTTAATATTAAACCCATTGTTTGCAGTTCGTTCGCATTTTACTTACTACGTACAAGGTTTTACTCAAATTATTTTCAAGATCGAAATGAAGGAGATCCACCGCGTCCTAACCAAAGAGATCGTCGTGGTAATTTTTTAGGCGAACCGATACCTCACCCTTTCGGCTTTGACCTTTGGTTAGAACACGACGCTAGTTTCCAGATAACAATTCAGTCTCATCTCAGTCTCATCCCATTGTGAGAGAAGATTACTTAAGATTGACTTTCTGATAAAAGAAATACTAAATTTTTATTTGTAACTCAGTAAGAAAACTAATAAGTTTTTACCCAAGAGGTTGGATAATAAAACTAATTTAAGAACAGTCAATTCAGATGTTGATGAAAGAAAACATTGTGTTTGTAACATTATTCTTGAGAAGTTTTCTGAAAGAAAATAAAATGCATGATACTGACAAATACCATGTATTTGTTCATTGATTGGCATGAGATAGAGGTATACTATAATAGACATATTTACTTGATCAGTTTCTAAACGAATGCCTATTGAAGAACATTAAACAGTTGTATTATTAGTTTAACCTCCCTTTCTGAAGACATCAAAATATTTTGAAATTTATAATATTTGATGGTGGGTCGGAGCTCAAAAATCTCGCTGGCGTAACTCAGAGTCTGCATTTGTACCCGATTGATTGTAAAAGGCGCGCCCCCTTTTACATGGCACTTAAACATAACTGGCGAAATGTGGGTGGAATAAGGAATAAGAAATAATAAGGAATAAGGTACCTACACCTCTGCCTAATACTTCAAGAAAACAGGCGAGGTGGCCATCAGCAACAAATTAACACTGGCCTGTCTTCTCAAACGTCCAATAAAAAAGCCTCACATACTGACCATACCCCTACATTTTCAACAAACGGTCGATACATCAGTATCACTTAAATGAATCCATCCCTCTTGCCCGTCGGAACAGATAGCTTCTTTCAATCGTTCCAGCATATACTACACCTCGTAGATAGGTATACAGCTATACAGTGTGATTTTTAAACTCGGACAGTATGGGGAAATTCGGTACTACATAATTTCGGCTAACTTTCTTGGGAAACAAAAAAATATGCTTCTTTTTCAGGCAATTTTTTTTTTGGTCAAGTTTTTGTAGTCCTTAAAAAGTAAAACCGACTTCAAACTCACAAAACAGTGAAAAATTACTTTAGCTTCAGAAGTCGATGACTTTTGTTACGTTGATTCAGTTTTTTTGCAAACAAAAAAGAAATACATTTTTAATTGTATTATCCTAAACAAATATTTGAAATGCGTTTATTTTACATTGTTAACAATACATGGCTTACCAATAGGCTTGTCTATATGAAATTGGATTACAATTGGCAAAGATATCAGTCATTAAACACACGAATCATTGAAACGAATTGATAACCTCCTCCTTTTGATAGTCGGTCAAAAAAAACATTGTAAGTGCCAATAAAATTTGAGGGTTGATCTTTATTTTCCGGGAATCCTATCGTCAAATACCAACTTATATCTTTCATCATCAACTCAGCAACATGAGATGATAATTACCAGGCACAAATATCTGAATTGCGTTAGAAAGTATATGAAAAACAGTGAATGTGCCTATAAAATTTGAGGGTTGCCCTCGATATCCCTAGGATCCCATCATCAGATTCTGACTTGGTTCCAATGGGACCACCTCAGGAGTACAGTGTTTCGAATAAAAGAGGAGTTTTTTTAAATCGGTCCATTATTGGCCGAGAACACGGTGGAAAGACATAAAAAAATGTGGGTCTACCCTGATATACTGAATACATCTGCGTAACCCTTTCGAGTGCACAGGCGTGATGTTATGTTGTGCGATTGCGAAAACTATGCATATTTTTTTTTTCTTTATTTATTAGAGAGGGTTTTAATCTAGACAGATTATGCCACCCTCATTGTTACAAATCAACTTATAATACTTACATATTTATGCGATAGCAGCAATCGCGGTCGGTTTGCTGTCATTATTTGAAGAGTTCCGTTGTGAAACTCAACATCAGATATGAAGTTTAAATGGGACCATTTGGAAATAAACCCCTTTCGAACAAAAAATAATTTTGCAAATCCGTCAATATATGACGGAGTTATGTACGATAAAACAAAAACAAAATAAAAACATCCGAATTGATTTTGAGATTTTGAAAGTCGGTTAAAAATGAATCGTTTGACTCGGAATATAGCTAAGGATCATTAAATTTCATTGTATCGGAAGAAATATAATTATTATCTTTTGTTAATTTTTAATGGAAAACTTAACTCGACAAAAAAAAAGAACAGAATAACATACTAATTTTTGGTCAAGCGTGAGTTGTTGTAATTGCCTTTGTTTCGGTTTCGTTACGGTTTTTTTTACATCCATTAGATTCGTATTTCCCCACACTCTGCCCAGTTGACTAAAACACTCTGTATACGACACATAGAGGGTAGATAGCCGGTTTATATAAAACTAGCCGCGATTGAACTACCACTTGAGGTGGGCAGTTGGCCTGGTGAGGAACTGCGAATGTAAGTGAGCTCATTTGATATGGCAATATGTTTGGTTTTACTAGCATTAGAACTGATCCTAGAATCATTCTCAAACAGCAAATAGACTGTATAAAAGCTCTATGTTAGTTCGTTTTTTTACTCTAGTAATAATAGTCTTCCTGACTGTTTTTGGTTTCGACGGCCATCTCAGCGCGGTAAGCGTAGATATTATAGTGCAGAAGTGTGTGCGTAGACACAGGTAGATAGTACACCTGTCATTCTCGTAATCCGATGACAGGGCACTCCCACACGACCGTAGAGAGACCTGGACCAATGGCTTAACGTGTGCACCGAGTTACGTACGTTACGGCTATTATACCATCAACTTCCAAACTCCGGGCTACTATTGAGAAATTCTAATAATTGATAAACCCAATAACACTTTTTGTCTCACCCCGGGAATCGAACCCAGAACCAAAAGTATATAGCAGACAGAAAAGAAAACTACTTTACTGTTTTCTAGCTTATAATAATTGATTATAATTATTTGATTATTGTGACGATGATATAATTATGGATTATCCAAATAACATTCCTACATCTTGGGCTCCGTGCGGCGAGTAGCGACACTGATCGATGTTCCACCGCAATCTCTTCACTGATGGATCGCGCTGAATTCGCTGCTACGCCCCGCTACCAGCTACGAGCGCTCGTAGCGCTACGACGTAGCAATGCTACGCGACTACGGGCCGTCCGGGCTATAGGCAATTTGCTGACGTATTGATGATTTAGTTCGCCCATCAATTTGAACGGGTAGTAATTTACGGCAGTGAACGTTAAAATTAAGGTCTTCGTTTATTTATAAATGCGTTTAATTTCAAACACAACTGACTTTCTTGGTATGAATATGTGATGAGAAGGGCTGAACACACGTGATTAAAAGAATGATGACCATAAATGCTGATGAATGTAGAGGGAAAATAAGGCCGAAGAAGAGATGAACGGATTGTGTGAGGAATGATATGGCAACTGGCTGACAAGAGCGAATATAATGGAAAAAAAGTGTTGCGTCAACCTCAAGTAATGTGGGCAAGAGCAAGAATATTAGGATGAAGGAACTTACCACATTATAATACAACTCTACAGGAAAGCGAAGATTTAGACAAGTAGACTTATACAAATATCTTTATGATACGTAATAAACCAGTACATCTCAGCAAGTTATAGCGTACAGCCGAACGTGGTTCTGTTGCGACTAACATATTTCATGTTGATTTACGGTTAAACCACTGCAGTTAAGATAAAACTTCAAGTTGTGCATTGAAATACTGAGACCGCTACTGTGAGAAAATTCTGGCTTTAATTTCTATTTATCAGGCACAATTACCAGAAGGTTTTGTGATCAATCTTCTTGGCGTTTTTTATCTTCATTTTGACAGAATCAGATGACATTGGTGCCTGACATTTCTCTGACAGTTTGAATGAGCCTTAAAACCCACAGTTGCATGAAATATAATTAAACTAAAATAAAAACCGTGTAAAGTTAATTTGACTATGTTATCTTGTTGTTTTTGGTCCTAGTTCATGGCGAATAAGTTACACAAAGTTAAGAGCTCGTTTGAGTTTGAACCTACGACCTACGACACGTCGGAGTGCAGCTCGGACTGAGCTCACAGCTGTCTCAAAAGTTATTAGATAGATTCAATTTCATCAAACGCTCGGCTCATATAGCTTTACCGCACAAAGACTCAAGGTCAAGTCAAAACGATTTCACTTCGACTTCCGCGTCGTTCTAGTCGAAAAGAGACTCCAATAAAATGCTCTGTAGCAATAAAATCATTTCAGCTGACAACAGAGTTCTCGTCACTCAGCTTTTATTTCAATACTGGGAAAAATATTCCTTTCATGTCAGTGGTTGTGAACCTGAGGTAAACGACCGGATAGGTATTGAGATATGATTGTTAAATTAAATACAAAATACCAAACGATTAATTTTCATTCAAAATTCAGAGCTTAACTTTGAATTAACTTCATCGATACAATATTAATATTGTTTGGCGCGTTTTTCGTTGCATATTGATTAGGACAGCAACGAGATTAATTAGAACGTTAGCATTGTAACGTTGTCATATCTTCATCAAATACAAAATCACGGTACACTGTAATAATTTGTAAGAACGCAGGTACATTGGCGCATGCCAAACGCCTACTTTGTGTTCCATTCAAGTCGCACCATCTGTTTCCACTGAATTGGGATTTGTTTGTAACGCAAACAGTATTTCATCACCATCATCATTGGCAGCCTAGTTCCACACACCACTGCACTGCTGAGTATAGGCCTCCTCTCTGATGTGCCATTCTTTTATGGTCTGCGGGAGCCTCAACCCCTTACTATATATAAACAGCCTTGATACAAAATACCGAATAACTTTAAAATGTTTCATAAATTGCATAGGTAACCGTGTGAAGGTTGTCCTCCCCTGCTCAATACCGGCAAAGATCCTGCGAGACGAGTCCCGAACGAAGCGAGTGCGACTCAATACGGCGTGCATTTGACTTGCATCTGTTGACGTTATGCAATCCCTACGAATGCTATAGGGCTGCTCACACTTGGTGAAGGCATTTTTTATCTCTTATTTTCTGTGGAATCAGTAATATTCAATTATCAACCTACGCAGCCTGTCGCAGTCCACTGCTGGACATAAGCCTCTCCCAATCTCAGCCAGAACACTTGAACCTACGTCATTCCTTCATTCTGCCCCTTATAATTATGGTCACCTTTGTGTGGTCTCCTGGCCGTAATATTATTTATTTTTTATAAGTTTAAATACACGTAAAAACTGTACGAAAGCGGACTTAATACCAAGGGTATTTTCTACCAATCGTATCTTAGTATATTAATACCAGAAGTATTGCCAATGATTGCTGTTTTTTAATTTATTTCAATATACAATTTGGAATAATTAATATTGTTTTATTGATTACCGTAAAAACAGAGTCATTAATAGTTCGAATAAAATGTTTGTACGAAAACTGACATGATACAGAATTTATTCATTTCCATTTTCAAAGTATTCAACAAAGTATTCATTAATTTCGGCAAATGGTTGTAATTTGGCTTCGTCGAATATATATGTTCGTTTGTCGTATGTTAGTTAAATGCCACATAATTTAATATACATTGTGATATTAAATTTCAGTTAACTTTAGTATCGTTCAATGTAATTAATTTAAACTATTATCTACGTTATCGCAATGATTCTAATATGCAAATTATGTTTCATAGTAGCAGTTAATTTAAACCGATTGGAACTGAAATAGTGATAGTTAATCTGAAATGGGTTCTATTGTTTTCAGTTATAACTAATATTACCTGTCGAAATAGGATTCGTAAACCGTTTATCGAAGTGAAATAATTTGTACACACTCATACATTATGGTACCATTTAGCTAACACCTTGGAATGACCTTAGCTTGGACGTCTGTCTAGTGGTCACAAGCGTTACCTCTTAGCTAACTTATCTTGGGTTCCATTACCATGTCGGCAAAATTGTTATTAGGTCTTTCCATCTAATCCATCAATACACTTTTGTTCATAATTTTTTTAGCATTTTCGGCTCGCTCCTTATTACATGGGATTTAAAAACAGCTCGTGAAACTTTCAGGGTTACAGTTCTTGGTGTTATTCATTTAGCCAAAGTAACCAATTTTTATCTTAAATTTTTCATATTGATTATTATTCTTACCTTTTTTCTTCTTTGAAATTCATACGTAGAAATGCAAGTCGCCCTTAACATCCATGCTCCGGAGGCGAGCTCCGAAATGCAATAGATTTAGCTTTTATGCGCCGAATCGCGATATAATCCAATGCAGACTACCCCCGCTGTCTTTATGCGACGTTTATTAAACTAGCAGGCACTGTTACTGGGGTTTCACTTGGTTTACTTTAATATCTGGTATTGAAGAAGGGATCAAATTTAGATACTGCAAAAATATGAACAGGTTTGCACATAGTCAATAAGGGTTTTTGGGATGACAACCAAAATAAATGTCGAAATTCGACTCATGTCAAATTATACGATTGACTATACATAGTAAAGTCAACCAAGAACAGCTCTAATACAGCCATAAGATGTAGCGGCAGACCACGTAGAATATAGTGAGTCGAGCTGCACGCGCAGCATGACCACCGTAGAAATGGGCTATGTCGACGGAAGAATGGACAAACTGACACATTGTCATCGTCTATCTGTCATTATGTCGATTCGTCCGTAGACAAAACTCGAAATAGTTGGAAGACATAGGTCTTTGTGCCACGTAGTAGGACGATGCAGGTCGTGCAGGCTAACAGTCACCAATAACTAGTAATAGCAGCTGTTTACTTCGTGGTTTAGTTCTGAGTTATTTTAAGATCCAAAAACATGGCGTAAAATTGCTTCCAGTTGCCTTTACAGATAACAGAACAGAATTGAAATAATGCATACCAATTCAATTGCTACAGTGAAAGACTCATACTGCTATGGACAAATTATGGACCAGCTGCGGACATTGTACTCTAACATACTCTTCAACAATAGGTTTGTTTGCATAGGGCAGTCCGTGTTTGTTCGAACCGCGAATAATAAAAACATTCGAATATAGTAATTTATATATTTTATTTTACACTGTACTTCACATAATTATATTATGTATTTGGCGACGTACACAACAAAAGCATTCAATATTAATAATTATAACAATTTTAACATGATTCGTAGAATTTGAGTTACATTTGAACATTATTAAATATTTCTTACTTAATTAATAAAATTTGAGCTTGGCTTGGCAACGAGAGGTTTATTATTAAAGTATTTTACTCGTAATGATTATGAGATGAATGAGAATTATGAAGGGAATGAGTTATTGAAAATTTATTAGATTAGTTGAAATTAAAAATAAAATTGTGGGGATGATCTGATAAACGCTTAGAGTATTCAAGAGGGTGGGTGGATGTGGTTGATAAAACTTTGTCAAGAATAATAGGATTATCGTTGATATAAGTCTTTAAACAGTCCTGGTCACTAACACTATTATTAAAACTGAAATAACGGGAACTCAAAACAAAATTTAAATTATATATAATTATATAACACTATTTTCAGAGTTAATCGTTGTAATCTTTGTATATTATAAATTGTAATCGTTGAGTTAAATATAAGAGAGATTAAAATTATGTTGTCAACATCTTAACAATTATGATTGAATAAATTTATTTCTCAATAATAAATTACAAGAATTTCACAATTATCAAAATTAAAATGAAAAAAATATGTTTTTAGATCTGGATTAAAACAATCGAGCTATTTCTAAATGTCGATCTTAATACTGACAAAATTTAAAATTTCAAACGGAATAACTCACACGCTCACAGACTTTCTCAACGAAAATAAGGCAGCATGTTAATTAAGGAAACAATTCATTTATCTCACTTTCAAAATCAAAGCCTTAATTTCATCGAAACATCCTTAAAAGTGCTAGCACCCTCGTGATCTAAGAGCGTCAGCACTCTAAGTTAAACCTGTTAAGAGCACTTAAGCGCTTACTCTTCCCTTTGTGTAAGTCTTATCGAGCAGTCCGAAGACTTCTTATTTGACAATATAACGTTACGAACTCAAGGACTTCCGAACTTTATTACCGTGACCCCGGAGTTCAAGGAGTTTAGATGTTAAGTTAATTGAATGATTTATTTAACTTTAGTTACGTGGAGTTGGCTTGAGCCAGTCAGAAAGGGACTTTACATGTAATAAAAGGAAATAGACATACTGTCAAGTTACGTCGTCCGAATTGAAAGCAACTCAACAAGTAACAATGATCGCTCTTGAATCCGCTCCTATTTTGTGGCATTTTGGCTCGATTCACCTTTAATTCCCTGTATGCATCGTTGTTCCATCCTCAACGCGATCGAAGAAATTCAACCCTGGATTAGACTTGTATGCTGATGATGGAAGTAGGGTTCGCATCATCAAGATAATTATCGGATGAGTTATGATTATCGGATGAGTTATAATATAATATCAATGAATGAATAAAATTTTATCTTGATTTATATTTTCGCAAAAAAAAACTTTTTTAGCTTGAGAGGTGATCTGTACCTCAGGATCTTCCTATTTCAGACATCTTTCTCTAAACAAGATTGTACATATGAGAACCAGCGCCTTAAATTCTTGATGTCGAGATAAATAAAGATTAATTGATGATTAATGATAATTTTCACTTCGAACCCTGAATGGACGAAATCGTCTTCCATTGATGTTGAAATGTTTGCGTTTCTGTGAGAAGATAGAGTGATAGGATTCATTTAATTAAGTATGAATATGCTAATTACATTAAATTAATAATAAATCATGTTCGTTCCAAACTTTATTTCTAACTGATACCGCGTCGATGAGTGCGGTCAATTCTGAAGTCACCAACAAGAAAGCGTTTATCAAAGGTTAAAATTTGGGTATTTTTTACTATCACAATTGTATGAAACTTTGCAAAACTTGGATCATATTTTATAACGACTAATTTAAATTGTGAAAATAGATCTTTAAGATTTAAATCCGAATAACAAAATATTCCTTAGCAAATTATTAAATTCTTGGTTGAAGTTTAAATTGAAACTGATTTGTAATTAATGAATACTTTCCTTAGTTAGTATTCTCAATAAATATTATGAAATAATATTTTGGTACTATAATGAAGGTATGATTAACAATCTTAAGAAGATTTATAAAAAAATGGTTAGACCTGCTGTCTTGTATGGGTCAGAATATTGGGCCATAAAATGGATGAATGAAAGGCACTTGCATGTGGCTGAGATGAGAATGCTAAGCGGATGTGTGGTGTTACGCGAATGGATAGAATAAGGAATGAGTACATTAGAGGAAGTCTGAAAGTGGCGCCGGTGACTGAAAAGATGTGTGGAAACAGGTTGTCGAGGTACGGGCATGTGATGCGGAGGACTGAGGAAAATGTCGTGAGGAAAGTTTTGAGTATGAATGTGGATGGGTATAAGGGTACAGGTAGACCAAAGAAACGATGGATGGACTGTGTGAAGGATGATATGGCAAGAAAGGAGGTATCTCATGAGATGACAAGTAATAGAGAGGTATGGAAGAAGAAGACGTACTGCGCCGACCCCAAATGAATTGGGATAAGGGCAAGAGAATGATGATGATGATTAACAATCTTGGAATTTTTTAAGTATTGAAAAATCGGTGTGGTGAAATTGATGATCTTTAAATTATTTCATAGAGACAGGAATGACACGAGATGAATGGAAGAAAAAAACATGTTTCGTCGACCCCAAACAACATGGGACAGGGGCTGGAACATGATGATGAATTATTTCAAAGAGGTATTAGGAACGGAGTGAAATGTTCCTTGACCTCCATTGTGAAAATGTACCTTTCGACTTGACGGCTGTTGTGTCGGGCGGACTACTTCCCGACGAAATGTCGTAGACAACTCTGCTAGTACACTCGGCCACACACCAAGCTGTACATAATAATATCTAGTATAATCTGACGTTGTTTTGTATGAGCTTCCCGTACTATGAGAGATCAGCTTAAGTTGGTTTTGCAAAGCTTAATTGGTGGTCGTGTGTACGATACACAATGATGCTTGATCTCAAGTTTGGTGACTAGTTCGTACGAAGCTTGTAGATGTCGCCACAATGTCAATGTTAGAGATTGAATAGTTCATACAATACATACACTCATGCCTTTTTCTTACGGTCCTTACATACTCCGTTTGCTAGTAAACTACAGTTTTTAATTATTTCTTTGAAAAATAATTTCTTATGTGGCAAGGCATCCTTTCATGGTAGGTGCTTAAAGTAAATATTTTTGTTTTTAATTAAGATATGATGACGTTAAAATCTTGTCTTAGAAGAGTGTCTCCAATATATTCAGATCTGATACTCCTTGTAGTTCCAGTTCCAGGTTTTGTTGACGCTGTTGTAGTCGTTGTTTGGACTCATCTGCAGTTTGATCGTAAGGTCGGGCTGTAACAACAGATTGTTATCGTTACGATTGTATACAGGAGGGACAGGCAGAGGTGTTAATTCAACAATTCGCAAGTAAAGGTACGTGTTTCATGTCATAGAGGGCGAACATTTTAAATGACATATTTTACACTAGGTAAACTATTTACGGCCTTAGAACTAATTTATTTATGGCTACACCACATTTATTCAAAGGCCCGCTCGCTCTTGACCATTTCCTAGTGTTTGAGCTAGGCAGGAGAAGCTTCGGAAAAACTCCTAAGCAGCAAATGTGCTGCTTAGTAATTCTTACTTAAGATAAATGTTTCTTAAGTAAGAATTACTTGATTGTATTCAACTAAGTACCTAATTAATATTACCTAATTAATTTATAATGTAAAGTACCTAATTAATATTACTAATTTTATTTAGATAATACCTTGGACTGATCTTTACTTGGACCCGTTGGTCTAGTGGTCACAAGCTTTACCTCTTAGAACCCAAGATAAGTTATATCTTGGGTTCCATTACCATGTCGGCCAAAGTGTTAGTATGTTTTCCATCAGGTCCAGCAATAAAATTTTCGTTCATTAATTTTTCAGCATGTTCCTATATTTACGCCCGGTATAAGACAATAGACTCGTCTCCTCGCTCCTTAATACATGGGATTTAAAAACAGCTGGTGAAACTTTCAGCGGTTACAGTTCTTGGTGTTATTCATTTAGCCAAAGTAACCAATTTTTATCTTAAATTTTTCATATTGATTATTATTCTTACCTTTTTTCTTCTTTGAAATTCATACGTAGAAATGCAAGTCACCCCTAACATACATGCTCCGGAGGCGAGCTCCGAAATGCAATAGATTTAGCTTTTATGCGCCGAATCGCGATATAATCCAATGCAGACTACCCCCGCTGTCTTTATGCGACGTTTATTAAACTAGCAGGCACTGTTACTGGGGTTTCACTTGGTTTACTTTAATATCTGGTATTGAAGAAGGGATCAAATTTAGATACTGCAAAAATATGAACAGGTTTGCACATGGTCAATAAGGGTTTTTGGGATGTCAACCAAAATAAATGTCGAAATTCGACTCATGACAAATTATCCGATTGACTATTCATAGTAAAGTCAACCAAGAACAGCTCTAATATAGCCATAAGATGTAGCGGCAGACCACGTAGAATGTAGTGAGTCGAGCTAGACAAACTGACACATTGTCATTGTCTATCAGCCATTACATCGATTCGTCCGTAGATAAAACTCGAAATAGTTGGAAGTCATAGGTCTTTGTGCCACGTAGTAGGACGATGCAGGTCGTGCAGGCTAACAGTCACCAATAACTAGTAATAGCAGCTGTTTACTTCGTGGTTTAGTTCTGAGTTATTTTAAGATCCAAAAACATGGCGTAAAATTGCTTCCAGTTGCCTTTACAGATACAAAATCAACAGATTTTTTTTTTTTTTTTCTTGACCTTTAATTATTTCTTTTATTAACTATGTACATTATTTACAAACTACAAATAAATAAAAATAAAATATGTACAAGTATCAAAATTACAGGGCGTCAAAAAATTCGTCGACATCGCTGTCGACAGGAAAAGTGCCCAGAAGGCTGGCCGCATTGCCACGTTGGATGGCAATGCTGTTTCTTTGACCAAAAAAGAGGCCAGCCCTCTGGTCCCGTGAAGCGTCGACCAACCGCTTGGCGATATCTCGAAACACAAGATGGGCACTCGGGCCCCATGGCCCTAGTGTTTCAACCCCAAACGGCTCAAATACATAATTACCAATTAAATTATTGTATTTGCGCCGTTTAAGGTTTTCAGCGCCTGCAGCAGCCACCCCAGCGCAGCTCACCGTGCTAGGAAGATGGGATGGCGCAAGGGTGTCGACGCAAGTCGCATCCCACACCAAAGGCCTACCCAACTTCCATGGCATTATGGTCATACCATCTGGTCTCTTCCCATCGACACGTGCCAAGCCATTGGGTTCTAAGACAGCTGGCACCCCGGCGGTGGCAAGAGCACGACGAATTAGATGATTAATGCTAGCGTGCCGTGCTATCCGACCTGCGCTCTTACTGCAGGAGAAGCCATGGTGTCCGAGGCCGTCGACTGCTTCACCACATCGACAGCGATGTGGAGCCCCGCTAGGAGCGCCCAATCGCAGACATGTAGCGAGCCGGAATGTTGTGTCACAACAGAATTGAAATAATGTATACCAATTCAATTGCTAGAGTGAAAGACTCATACTGCTATGGACAAATTATGGACCAGCTGCGGACATTGTACTCTAAAATACTCTTCAACAATAGGTTTGTTTGCATAGGGCAGTCCGTGTTTGTTCGAACCGCGAATAATAAAAACATTCGAATATAGTAATTTATATCCTTTATTTTACATTGTACTTCACATAATTATATTATGTATTTGGCGACGTACACAACAAAAGCATTCAATATTAATAATTATAACAATTTTAACATGATTCGTAGAATTTGAGTTACATTTGAACATTATTAAATATTTCTTACTTAATTAATAAAATTTGAGCTTGGCTTGGCAACGAGAGGTTTATTATTAAAGTATTTTACTCGTAATGATTATGAGATGAATGAGAATTATGAAGGGAATGAGTTATTGAAAATTTATTAGATTAGTTGAAATTAAAAATAAAATTGTGGGGATGATCTGATAAACGCTTAGAGTATTCAAGAGGGTGGGTGGATGTGGTTGATAAAACTTTGTCAAGAATAATAGGATTATCTTTGATATAAGTCTTTAAACAGTCCTGGTCACTAACACTATTATTAAAACTGAAATAACGGGAACTCAAAACAAAATTTAAATTATATATAATTATATAACACTATTTTCAGAGTTAATGATAGGTAATCGTTGAGTTAAATATAAGAGAGATTAAAATTATGTTGTCAACATCTTAGCAATTATGATTGAATAAATTTATTTCTCAATAATAAATTACAAGAATTTCACAATTATAAAAATTAAAATGAAAAAAATATCTTTTTAAGTCTGGATTAAAACAATCGAGCTATTTTTAAATGTCGATCTTAATACTGATAAAATTTAAAATTTCAAACGGTAAAACTCACACGCTCACAGACTTTCCCAACGAAAATAAGCCAGCATGTTAATTAAGGAAACAATTCATTTATCTCACGTTCAAAATCAAAGCCTTAATTTCATCGAAACATCCTTAAAAGTGCTAGCACCCTCGTGAGCTAAGAGCGTCAGCACTCTAAGTTAAACCTGTTAAGAGCACTTAAGCGCTTACTCTTCCCTTTGTGTAAGTCTTATCGAGCAGTCCGAAGGCTTCTTATTTGACAATATAACGTTACGATCTCAAGGACTTCCAAACTTTATTACCGTGACCCCGGAGTTCAAGGAGTTTAGATGTTAAGTTAATTGAATGATTTATTTAACTTTAGTTACGTGGAGTTGGCTTGAGCCAGTCAGAAAGGGACTTTACATGAAATTAAAGGAAATAGACATACTGTCAAGTTACGTCGTCCGAATTGAAAGCAACTCAACAAGTAACAATGATCGCTCTTGAATCCGCTCCTATTTTGTGGCATTTTGGCTCAATTCACCTTTAATTCCCTGTATGCATCGTTGTTCCATCCTCAACGCGATCGAAGAAATTCAACCCTGGATTAGACTTGTATGCTCATGATGGAAGTAGGGTTCGCAATTATCAAGATAATTATCGGATGAGTTATGATTATCGGGTGAGTTATAATATAATATCAATGAATGAATAAAATTTTATCTTGATTTATATTTTCGCAAAAAAAAACTTTTTTAGCTTGAGGGGTGATCTGTACCTCAGGATCTTCCTATTTCAGACATCTTTCTCTAAACAAGATTGTACATAAATATGAACCAGCGCCTTTAATTCTTGATGACGAGATAAATAAAGATTAATTGATGATTAATAATAATTTTCACTTCGAACCCTGAATGGAAGAAATCGTCTTCCATTGACGTTGAAATGTTTGCGTTTCTGTGAGAAGATAGAGTGATAGGATTCATTTAATTAAGTATGAATATGCTAATTACATTAAATTAATAATAAATCATGTTCGTTCCAAACTTTTCTTTCTAACTGATACCGCGTCGATGAGTGCGGTCAATTCTGTAGTCACCAACAAGAAAGCGTTTGTCAAAGGTCAAAATTTGGGTATTTTTTACGATCAAAATTGTATAAAACTTTAGCAAAACTTGGATTGTGAAAATAGATCAGTAAGATTTAAATCCGATTAATAAAATATTCCTTAGCAAATTATTAAATTCTTGGTTGAAGTTTAAATTGAAACTGATTTGTAATTAGTGAATACTTTCCTTAATAAGTACTCTAAATAAATATTATGAAATAATATCTTGGTATTTTAATGAAGGTATGTTTAACAATCTTGGGATTTTTTCGGTATTGTAAAATCGGTAGCGTGAAATTAATTCTTGAAATTATTTCATAGAGACAGAACTAAATGACAGAGAAGAAAGGAAGAAAAAAACGTGTTTCCCCGACCCTACTAAATATGGGACATGAGCAGGAACATGATGATGAATTATTTCAAAGAGGTATGAGGAACGTAGTGCAAAGTTTCTTGACATCCATTGTAAAGAAAGTACCTTTCGCTTGACGGCTGTTGTGTCGGGTGGACTACTTCCGGACGAAATGTCGTAGACAACTCTGCTAGTACACTCAGCCACACATCAAGCTGTACATAATAATATCTAGTATAACCTGACGTTGTTTTGTATGAGCTTCCCGAACAATGAGAGATCAGCTTAATTTGGTTTTGCGTAATTGGTGGTCGTGTGTACGATACACAATGATGCTTGATCTCAGGTTTGGTGCCTAGTTCGTACGAAGCGTTGTAGATGTCGCCACAATGTCAATGTTAGAGATTGAATAGTTCATACAATACATACACTCATGCCTTTTTCTTACGGTTTTTACATACTCTGTTTGCTAGTAAACTACACTTTTGATTATCCTTTCATGGTAGGTGCGTAAAGTAAATAATTTTGTTTTTAATTAGGATATGATGTAGTTTAAAATCTTGTCTTAGAAGAGTGTCTCCAATATATTCAGATCTGATACTCCTTGTAGTTCCAGTTCCAGGTTTTGTTGACGCTGTTGTAGTCGTTGTTTGGACTCATCTGCAGTTTGATCGTGAGGTCGGGCTGTAACAACAGATTGTTATCGTTACGATAGTATACAGGAGGGAGAGGCAGAGGTGTTAATTCAACAATTCGCAAGTAAAACTACGTGTTTCATGTCATAGAGGGCGAACATTTTACCACGAACTTAATGACATATTTTACACTAGGTAAACTATTTACCGCTTGAAATATGTACGAACTAATTTATTTATGGCTACAACACATTTATTCAAAGGCCCGCTCGCTCTTGACCATTTCCTAGTGTTTGAGCTAGGCAAGAGAAGTTTCGGAAAAACTCCTAACCCTTAAGGGTTAATATAATAAGGGTCCTAACTCTTAATTAAGATTTGCTGAGCAGCAAATGTGCTGCTCAGTAATTCTTACTTAAGATAAATGTATCTTAAGTAAGAATTACTTGATTGTATTCAACTAAGTACCTAATTAATTTATAATATAAAGTACCTAATTAATATGACCGAACAAAAACCGAAAACACTTTCCCGGACACAGGCATCGAACCCGGGAATAGATTATTTATTAAGTTACGGTCTCAGTACGCCTATTACTCTAACGATGAAGCGCTAGAATAAAGCATTGATAGATATTAAGCATGCTTGTTTTTATGTGAAAACATGTTCAGTTTTGGTATAAAACATTGTTATGAAGGAACTTATTACAATAATTTTCAACTAAAAATAATAATAGTCCAATGCTTTGTTCTCCTCGCTACAACTTTTAACAATCATGTTCTATCTTGATATTCCTTTGTGCCAGTGAAAACATTCCAAGTTAAAACATGAGGAAGAACATCGTTGTAGGTAATAACAAGTTCTTGAACTGACAGCTCTATTACTAGGAAATGAAATACAAGCTGTTGTTTTGCATCGTCGTCAAATTCAAGGAGGTAACTATACTAATGATTCTCGACCCAATTCGATAGTAAAAGGGTAGGTATTTTTTTAATTTTACTTATTTACGGAAATAGGTGGGAGTAAATTTAAAAAAAAATTACATGGCTGTCACTGATTTTGAATTTAAAAGTACTGGAATACAATACACATCTAAATAAAATTAAAATTCACAGTCTACGACTTATACTTTTTTAAAAATTATAATACCCGGTGAATAAGTCAAGTAACTATAGTAACCCAAAAATAAATACCGTCAAACGTCCCAGTAACCATAGTTACCCAAACGATTAGTTCCGAAAAAACGCACTTACAAATGTTCCATGTCGTGCTGTATCTATGGTTTTGCCCTCTATATTATCTGTATTAAATTCCGCGTCGAATGCAAAAAGTACGAGAATCTCAGCCGTACAAAATTAAATGTCAAAAAAGTTTTAAAAGAAAGGTGTCAAATGTCACCGTATTTTCGTGGTGTGAATTATGTTCTCTGGTTTTAAAACGTGAATACTATTATATTTATAACCCAATGTTTATAGTGTTATATATCAAAATAAACTTCATTAATCAAGCTTTACGAATATCTAAGAATATCACGTTCGGGTTTACAAATACGCCTAAAATTTTTTCAGGTAAGTCAAACGTCCCGGGCGTAATTATGGGCCTCGATCATTATTTTTCAAAAATTTTGCAAAAATGGTTAAAATAGTGCTCGTACTATGAAAATTTGTTCAATTAAGTAATTATTAGTGTCTCCGCAATACAAAACACTAAAAAAAAACGAAATTTTAGTAAATTTTTTACGACAACACGACAAAATCAGTAGGTATCGAATCGATCAGAGCAGGGGTTGATTGGTTTGGTTAATTTGGCTACTAAGAAAGTGCCAAAGTAAGGACATATGGGTATTAAAACAAAGCTTATATAGTCTAGTTTAATTATAAATAGGTTTTATTGATACGAACTACAATTCTAATTGGAAAAACAAGACATTCTGATTGGAGAAACTGAAATTCCACACATTTTTTCAACTTCACATTTTTTTCGAAATACCTAAATCTAGTTGTCGTAATTAGTTTTAACGTAGTTAGATTCTGTATAGTTTCAGCTATACACACGTATTTTTTGTTTTGGTGTAGCTGCAATAGTTTACGAGATAATAAGCTTTAAGTGCGCCGTGGCACGGGTCGAAAAATTCCCGAGTTTAAAAAATGCGTAATGTACAAATAACGAGGCGTATTTTGTGGCCTTGGACGTAAAATTATCTTAAATATACATTTTGTAAAATTTGGGTATTTTGTAATAAAACAATAAAAAGTCGATAAAAAAAAATCCACAGGGCATGAGAAGTGTTTAGGGGTCTGAAAGGATAGCAGATGACCCCCCCAGTCGACCATTTCAGTTTGGCACACGATGAACCAAACACTGTATATTAGTATAGAAGTATAGATTAGCTAGGTACCGTAATTTAAATTGATTATTTATGTCTTATGTGACAACCACCTGAATTTTGACGAGGAGGAAACAACAACTTGTAGAATATTTACTTTGTTTATAATACTGTTTCTATAGTTTTCAGTCCGTTTTCACATACATAAAAAGCGCACTGGTGTGTTTTCTGAAAATTGCAATGAAAATTTACTGAATGTTAGTGAAAACAAACGCGCATTAGTCATTTCATACATATGTTACTCATTTTCCCCAGAGGTTAGTAGGCACTACAGAACGCCTCCTGCTTATGCTTTGCTGATGCTTCCCATAATTACAGAATTCAATATGTTTGGACCAGAACTCGGCCACTTACAGCTGTGACGATCTTTGCATACTCCTTTCGCCCCGTCATCGTTCATACATAATCATTCTCTAAGTTTACTTCAATATATTTATAGTCTCAGCCTTATACCAGCGTTTTTGCTGTAAAATGCTTATATAAGGCTCAATACTTAATATTGCCAGCGCAATATTAGGTATTTTCTAACAAAAAATTGTATTTCGTCCGCACCTACGTCATCGTCATTTTTTACAATCTCTCCCAAAAAATATGAAGCCATTAACACCCAATGTTCAATCCTTGTAACATATAGCCATCACCGTTCAAACAATCTGGCTTGCAACTCAACAAAAACGCGCGACTCCATAAACAAAACACGACGTGATGTATGGCCATGCTGCACCCCAGCACAGCACAGACGTGACGTATCACAGCGCAGCACGGCAGAGCGGCGTAACAGCACATAAATCGTTACCCCACTCAAGTTTGCCCTGATTGTTCCAGCTGCTGTGTTGGTCAATGTCGCTTTTTTTTTGGGGGATTATGTTGTATGTGGCTATTACTTTTTTCGGCAGTAGATTTACGTTTTGGTTTTCGCTTTTTCTACTTTGGTTACCTTTCCTTCATAAAATCGGACACATTTAACGCTAAAGGGGAAAGAAAAATAAAATGGAGTCCCTATTGTATAATAGGGAGTCCCTATTGTATAATAGGGACTCCATTTTATCAGCGAGAAGGGTGATTGGAAATTCACCAATGTTTGACATCTAGTTGCAGAAAATTGTCTGAAATGCTCATCTGAATTCTGTTGAAACTCGCTTGGGACATATAAAATGCTTTGTAAGTCATTAGTGTCACTGAATAAAGCCGTTTCACATGAAATAATACATACAATGGTCTCAAAATCGTCCAATTACCTCGTTATCATTGTCACGTTGAACTAATCGCGTTTATTTCGAATCGTCGTTAGCCCCACTATAAGGTGATATTAGTATTAGTCGATAGTTCTCTAAAGTTGTGTCATTAAAGCGATGCCGACGTCTGCCCGACATTATCCCTCCCAGTTTTACAAACGTTTTCAACAGGGTGGCAAAGCTTTTATGTCATAGAAGGACATAATAGAATTTGTTCTATGGAGGACATGCATTTTGGACCGCCAATATTGAGTGACATGTTAAGGAATCCATCCTACAGTTTCACTTTTTTATGTAATTTTTATTGTTATTTGTTCTTTATATTGACAGATAATTGGCAGCAGCCCTACGAAAACCATTTACGATTTTTAAAGCGATTTAAGCGGACTTCTAAACTTAAATATTAGTTATCCTCACGTCATTGTAAATATTTTTTTTCTAGATCCTTGTATCGATGTTTTTCTTTAACCCATGAAAATCGCGCTATGCTCTATCTTCCTGGCTACCCTACCCGCTCGGCTAATGCCGCAAGCTTCTTACCCACTAGTTCTTTCAGTAAATTTGAAATTTAAACTCCGACGGCCATTAGTAGTACGCCCAGTGTTATAAAAAAAGGATTATTTTAAATTGCCTCTCAGCCAGATTGACTTTATTTTTTCCAGCACCCACTACACCGCCATTATTTTTTAAGGCTTTTTCATGTAAATTTCTTTAATGAACACTAGAGCGTACATATACATAAGTGTGTAATGAATTAAAATTATTTGGTCTTGTTTATATTATATGTTTGTATTTGATTTACAATCCAGTTATGAAAAAAAGGTGAATTTTTAAGCTCTCTAAAAAGCGACACGGTTGGAATTAAAATTTGTTTAAAAAGTCCATTAACGAATTTGGGAGGCGAATTATTTTAATGGAATGGCTATAATAATTTTGTTAAAGCTTTTCTTAATGCTAGCGGGGAATTTACAAGCTACTGGTTATTCTTATTTATGATAAAGATTTACTTTGAGGGCGTAGAGTCATTCAATCGTTTTCAGTCAGCGTTTCGACGCCTACAATGAATTTCAACAGGATCGACTTCAGTTTTTCGCATGAGCAGATTAGCATGAGCCAATTCGATATAGGGCTGCGTTCCCCTGGCTCCAGGTGAAATGGGGCTGCTGTAGGTGTCTCTCACCTGGGGCTCGCAAACGATGCCTGGCGGCATCTTGTCTTGCATCACTCGCGGCAGGTTGGGCTGCGGCCCTGGCGGCTCCAGGTTGAGAGGCTCGTACTCATCAGACAGGCCGCTGTCAGGGGAGTCCGGCTGCTGCAGGTTGTTCTCGTACCCCTTGGGGCCTGCGCGACTCTTGTGCACGCAGTAGTCGCCAGTGAACGGGTTCTGGTACGCTACTACTGTTCTGGAAATGTGGAAAAGGAAAATAAATATATGAATCATTTTAATTTAGGAATAAGCAGGTATAGGTGCAGCTAATCAGTAAGGCCTACATCTAACAAAAAACTGCTGTAGATTTATTAACATACAGGCTTTGCCTAGTTTGGGGTCAATGCAAAACCTTTTTATTATATTTTTGGCAATAAAGTTTAATTAAGATAAGCAAGGATAAAACTTTCGTTATGGAAAAATAAGAAGAAAATTTTTGAGAAGATAGTTCAGCGGTTGGGGACTACATTCTTACTCTCGAACGCGAGTACTCTTTTGCTTTGGTGCATGAAAGCTTTTTTGATTTCTGTGAAGTCTGTTTGAGTAAGCTTGTACTGAACCAGAAGTGAGCTAGATTTATGAGAAATCAGCTTTGAATGGAAACATTACTTCTCCAGTCACAAATATTTTAAAAACAGTTGTAATAACACATTTACCTTAGTTCCTCAGTAGCTTCTCCTTCCTTCTTATGCGAAAACACAACCTTCGTCGGTCTCAGTAGTATCGCAATCTGAAACCAACAAGCGAATTTAAACTTCTTAATATTTTGATATCCCAATACAACTTGTGTAATTAATTCCGGAGACAAAGCAACGCCCGACAATTCGCGAAGATTTAGATTTGAGATTGATTCCAAATTAAATTACGGAAATAATTACAACTTGTAACTGTATAGGTAATTTGTTTGTTGTTTAATGTGAAATTGGGGAATTAAGTGGCAAATTATGGCTTAATTTGTTATTAAAACTTAGTTGTTTTCATGTTATCTGTCACTTATAAGTGTTAAGTATCGCGAACTTTTGTTTCTCAACAAATATTCATTTGTGAAACGAATTTTTGGGGGGCAGTCTTATACAGGCTGTTATTTTGCATCCTCGTAATTATTCAAGGAGGTAAAGTAACTATGCTAATGATTCTCGACCCGAATCAATAATTAAACGGGTAGGTATTTTTTTTTCTTATTTGCACAGAGGGCTGTCTGTCACACCTATGGTAAATAAGTGTTTGTTTAGGGGACAGTGGCCGGTTATGATACTACTTTTCGTCTGTCAAATTTAAAGTACCGGAAAACTATTAATATATACATCTTTAACATTGATTAAAGTAACATGTCATATGTCACTTTAGCATTGATTAAAGCAGAATGCAACTATGGGTTAGACAAAGATAGCTAGTGTTAGGAGGTACCTTAATCAAAGATTCGCCAATTGCAGACCTAGAAATTCTAAGAATACGATTTGATGGATGTTTTCAACTGTTGTCATGGAAACAACGGTCGAGATAGTTAAAAAATAGATTTGGGAAGGCTTTTACAGCCGTATCTATAAGCAAGTCAAAGTGTTTTTGATTTTTATTCTGTAGAGCTTTTCTTTTTTTGTCGTTTCTTACTTTGTTTAAATTGTTGTCTACTGCATAAATACAGTTGCATAAGTAATGACTTAAGCCAAAGTAATTACTTTAACTTGACTGTAGATACCCGGGTTAGAATAAGGGTGTTATTCTCTGAACGAATGTTCGTTTCGAAGATGATTGTTTAAAGCTCGAGGACGAATGTTTGCAAAACAAATTCATGGTGCGTATGTTCTCGGGGATTACCGTTTCTTAGATAAAATGAGTGAGTTTGCCAGATATAGCTATTAATGCCTTAATACGAGGTGTATTAGGACATTAAAGAATAAGGAACTAATTTAAAATACAAAAGCGTAGCTCTTGACATTGGCTTAAACATAACCCATAGCATATCTACAATCCAAAAATAACAGGAGCATACCAAATCAGAAATATGCAAATATTCTGTTTATCATTGAAATATCCCGAAAGTCGGGATGGACATAATATTTGATATTTTTCCGATTCCGATTGGGCTTATGTGGGCGCTCAGCGGTTTTGTGGGGCTCAGCCGAAACCCGTGGCTTATACGTACTGTATGTTGTGCAGTAAATTATGATCATGGGATTTTATTGGGTGGTGTGGAGATAGCGATTAAACGGTAGGTTAAATGTACTTTAAATTACTTGCGAACGTTTTAATATAAAAGCTTAAAATAAATGCGAAGAAGAGTTAGTCTGTAATAAGTAAAATTGGGCGCAGAGGAAATGGCATTCAATTTAATCAAATAAAAGTAAGTTATAACTAGTGATTGGATATTCGGATGCATATTTAAATGACAATTTTTGTCGCGGGATTGCGATATTTCATAATTCTTTAGTAAGTATAAAATGTGGTACCTAGGTACTTAAAATATCGTAACGAATATTTTAAATCTATTTCAAACCTGGCAAGTTTGTTGAAAATAACAAGGAAAAAAATACAACAACTATTTGAATTCGTATTTTTGTGCTGAAATGTCGAATGCTAAAACAAAATGGTAAATATGTCTGGGCATAATTCATTTGGAGCTAGACTACTAGACCGTTTCCCATACTGACGCGCGCTCCATACTAGTCGACACTCAAACTTTAGGTAAATATGCATCCGACTATCCGATCTCTAGTTATAATCTTGTACCTATTTATAAACCTTAATCACCTGTCCTACTTAGTTTTGTTGACTTCATATAAGTGCGCATATACTGGGATATAAATGGTCAAGATTTTACTATGACTATAAGTAGTACTTACCTCTCCGTTTTGCCGCATTCTGTTAACTCGGTAGAAACAGTAGACGCACATAAATAGTGTCAGACATAACTGAAACAAAAAGTAAATATACCTAAGTCACTACTTCGTCCACCAGTAAAACATATAAGGTATACAACAACTCCCTAGGCACTTTCAGTTTTTGAATATCTAAACTAATATTATAAAGAGGAAAGATTTGATTGTTTGTTTGTTTGTTTGCATTGAATAGGCTCCGAAACTACTGGTCCGATTTGAAAAATTATTTCAGTGTTAGATAGCCCATTTATCGAGGAAGGCTATAGGCTATATATCATCACGCTACGATCAATAGGAGTGGATCAGCAATGAAAAATGTTGCGAAAACGGGGAAAATGTGACGCAAACGAAGTTGCGCCGGACAGCTAGTTAGTTATATGATTAGTAAAATATTTATGTAATTTATTTATGGATTCCCTTGTTGGTCAAGTGGTCGCAACTGCTAAGAATGAGTTCCTGGGTTCAATTCCCGGGCCGGGCAAAGTGTTATTGGGTTATTCAATCAGGAAATTTTTCAGTAGCAGCCACGGAGTCTGGATTTGTGCCCAATTGATGGCAATTAGTTCGCTCTCTATTACATGGGACTTAAACATAACTGAGGAAGTATGTGAGTAGGTACTAGATACATCTCTGCCTAAATCTTTGCAGATTACAGGCGTGATGTATGTTATACTATCATCATCATCATCATTTCAGCCCAAAACACGTCCACCGCTGGACATAGGCCTCCCCTAAATTAAATATGTACGAAAGCAAATAAGTCCTATTTTGGCTAAATTAATGAACATGTGTTTGACTAAGGGTGTATATCCTGATGAGTTGAAAAATGCAATTATTCGCCCTATTTATAAGTCTGGAAGCCACCTGGAATATGTAAATTATAGGCCGATAGCCATATTGTCTGTCTTTGACAAAATAGTTGAAAAAAATATTGTTGGTCAAATTAGTATTTTTTTAGAACGTCACAATATATTGTCAGACACACAGTATGGCTTTCGGAAAGGTCGTAGTACTGTCACGGCCCTAACGGCGTTTGCTGACTATGTTAATGAGGGTCTAGACTCTGGTAAACAGCTGATAGCACTCTTCATTGATTACAAAAAAGCATTCGACACACTGGATCACGACATATTACTACAGGCGATGGATGAATGTGGAATACGTGGTCCCACGAATAAATGGTTTAAGAGCTACCTGACTAACAGGAGAATAAGCACGTTCATAGCTGGTGTGACTGGGGAGGAGGCAGGTGTGGATCTCGGAGTGCCGACCGGATCAGTTTTTGGACCAGTGGGCTATATAATGCACGTGAACAGTGTGTCGAATGTTGTAAAGAATTGTCGAGTGTTCATGTATGCAGATGACATGTGTTTAGTTTATGCTTCGAAGGATATACTGGAAGTACAACAGTACGTACAGGAAGACTTCGTAAGCATTACGAAGTGGGCCCATGACAATGGAATAATATTAAATTTGTTAAAAACAAAATGCATGCATTTACACTCGCCATACAATTTGCGAGCTAAAACCGAGTTAAGAGAGAATCTAGATATAATAGGACATACGTACGAATGCTTGCATAATAACAAGATTAATTGCAGGTGCGAAAAATTGGACTATGTGAGTTCATTTAAATATTTAGGTCTCACTATTGATAGAAATTTTAATTGGAAAACGCAAGTAACTGACATTTGTAATAGACTGAGATCTGTACTTGGGAAGTTCTATCAGCTGAAAAGTGTAGTGAATAAACACACACTATTAATTGTTTATTACGCACTCGCTGACTCACTAATCAGTTATGCACTTATTGTGTATGGACGTACTTTTAAGACATATTTACAAGAAATTAAGAATTAACAGATAAGACTGATCAAGTTCCTAGTTAGCAAAAAGGTTAAGATAAAGTGTAACAAAGAGTACGATACATTATTTTCCATTTGTAAAATCTTGCCAGTAGATTTGAAAGTTGAGTATTTGATAGGGTTAGAAAATTATTATAGTGATAACTTCAAAGTATTTTCTAAAAATAAGTATAACACAAGGAGTGTGAGAGAGAGAAGACTAGTACAACCAAAAATAAAAAACTATTATGGAAAAAGAACGTCTAAATATTTAGTGCCAAAAGTATTCAATAAAATTGAGTTATTAAGGAATAACTCTAACTTAAGCAAAGGTGTGTTAAAATCAAAACTAAAGAATTTATTTCTGGAGAACGCGGACACGTCGTCGAGCTGTGATAGGCGGTGAGTACTGGGTTGGAGTGGCCAGCTCCGGCTGGTCTCTCTGGTTTGGAATTCATTGTCTCTTGCATGTCGGTGTCGGTCTACCGTTCTCGAGAAATGAATTAAAGAGACTAGAGAGAGATGTAGCATAACATTAAGTTGGCATTAGACTTACTGTGTAATGTATTATGTCTGCATTCCTAGTGTCGGATAAATGGCGTGTTTGCTTGAGGGTAAAACCATTTTTCTTTTTAAATTGTTGTTATCAACAAAGTCAAATCATTTATTTCAATTAGACCATTAGACGGCAACTTTTAAAATAAATAATAATTAATTAATTCTATTGATTCTCGTTGTCCATCCGAAAACGTAATTTTATCAGCAAACAAATGCATGTTTGTCTGATACTGGGTTTAATTTTAAGTCATGTTTATAGTTGTAAGTCAAGTTTATAATTTTAAGTTTAAGTATGATAAACGAGCGCTTCTCGCCATCAAACTGTAAAGTTTGGCGAGTAAATATCGTAAAAAGATTACTTGTATTTTATATATGAAATAAATAAAAAAAAAAAAAAAAAAAAAGTGTCGCCATATTGACATTTTGGGGGGTTTTTGCCATAATCGCCACGCTTGGCAGGCGGGTTGGCGATCGCAGTACGGTTGTTACAAAAGCACAGAGAACGCTGCTGCCCATTCTCTGGCAAATCCCTCAGTTGCCTCTTACGAAACCCACGGGAAGATATGGGATGGTGCTATTCTTTACGTCCGACACCATACGGAGGTGTTATGCTATATTGAAATCAAAACAAAAGCCAGAAAATTAAAAACAAGAGTCTCGATTTTCTATTCGCCATGTTTGTAAACAAAGCCTCTACGAGGGCATTCGAACGGCCGCGGACGATGCGAATTGCGACAATTGTCATTTGTTTCCCTCGTGTGACTACCGAAGTTTATTGTGGTGATAGGTGACATGTGCTATCAATAACACTAGTAACGGGATATCCATGCCGAAATATCGGGAACACCCGATATTTCGGCGCTGTTGCAAACGCCATGATCACGGATAAACTGAAGGATCTTAGGTGGCATGCAGTAACCACTTCTTACATTAAAGTTTGTTTTCGTCGCTGTCGCGTCACGACGTGGGTAGCGTGACCAAGGGATAATTGTCATTCAAGAAATTGTTTATTGCTTACTTTTCACCGTTTTCTTTGTACGTAGCGTGCAGTCGGGAACAGGTGCTGTCCGTATTTCTTTCCCGCCGATCTCGAGAATGGCACATTTAAATAAACTAGCGAGTAGCCAGGTAAGCAGGTGTCGCAAACGACAACACGTTTTTGAACGAGAAACAATTTGAATTGGATACCAGGGGAATTGAATGGAAATTGAGTATCTTGCTGTTGTAGCAATGCTTTTTTTTGCATTAGCGATTCTTACTGGCAATTTGTTGACAGCACTTGATATAATATGCAACCATTTGTCTATTTAATAATTAAAATTTGTCAACAAATAATTGGAAAATTTGTGTAGTGTATAAGTTGTAGTTTCTAAGGTGTGTACTAACAAAAATGGTTCCTATGTTGTCCCAAATAGAAAGAGAAAAATAAAATAATTTATTTATTATTTATTTATTACTTTGAAGGTGCCGAGGAGCTTGATTAAAAATCAGAACCACACAAACTTATAGTCTACATAACATCAAGCCTTTTAAACCCCGAAGGGTTAATCAGAGGTGTAGTTATCAAGTACACCCAAATTTCACCAGTTATGTTTAAGTACCTAGTAGTAAGTTAAGTTAAGTACTTAGTAGTTGTAGGTGAGCCTATTGCCATCAACCGGGCCTAAATCCGTGGCTGCTACTGAGAAATTCCTGATGGAAAACCCAACTTAAAATTCTTTGCCCAACCCGGGAATCGAACCCTGAACTCATGCTCAGCAGTGGCGCTTGCGATAATAATAAACATCATCATCATCGTTTTAGCCCAAAAGACGTCCACTGCGCACTTGCCATACTTGGCCACTTGACATAGGCCTCCCCCAAGTGTCGCCACATTGACGTTTTGGGGGGTTTTACCATAACCGCCACGCTTGGGCCTGCCAAGCCAAGGGTTCGCGATCGCTGTACGGTTGTTACAAAAGCACAGAGAACGCTGCTGCCCAATCTCTGGCAAGTCCCTTAGTCGTCTCTTACGACACCCACGGGAAGATAAAGGATGGTGCTATTCCTTACGTCCGACACCATACAGAGCTATAGATACTAGACATATAGTCGAATATCTCTGTTTTCATATCTTTCAAATATAGGACTACCCAGCAGCCTGGGCTTGTCCTTAAATACACTTGCATAGTGCCAACACTGGCTCAATCCATTTAAACTATCAATCGACCCCATGCGAGGCGACTTCGGCTCTTAATACGTTTATTTTTGTTTCATTTTTGATGGCACGGTTGGCGCAGTGGTTGAACGATCGACTGCTGCGCTGCGTGTCGCGGGTTCGATCCCCGCACGAAACAAATATTTGTATGGCTTACAGATAGTTGTTCCGGGTCTGGCTGTTTGTGTATGTGAGTTTAAATGTTTGTAAACGCACCCACGGTACAGGAGAAATTCCAAGTGTGGTGCAACGTTTTTTTAGGGTTCCGTACCCAAAGGGTCAAACGGACGTCCCATTACTGAGACTTCGCTGTCCGTCTGTCCGTCCGTGCGTCCGTCTGTCCGTCCGTGCGTCCGTCCGTCCGGCCGTCCATCCATCCGTCCGTCCGTCCGTCCGTCCATCCGTCCGTCCGTCCGTCCGTCCGTCTGTCACCAGGCTGTATCTCATGAACCGGATAGTTAGCCAGTTGAAATTTTCACAGATTATGTATTTCTGTTGATGCTATAACAACAAATGCTAAAAACAAAATAAAATAAATATTCAAGGGGGGCTCCCATACAAAAAAGTCTTTTTTTTGCTCGTTTTTTTATAAAAAGTGGTACGGACCCTTCGTGCGCGAGTCCGACTCGCACTTGGCCGGTTTTTTATTTAAAAAAAAGGCAAAGTTAGGTAAATATTTTCTCCCGCAAACATAACCCGACCCAAACCACCAGAAAACTAGTATTAGATACTGACAAAGTAAATTCAAATTAGAAAGCCTAATTTTACATTGGTAGTTGGTAGGTAGTTTAAGTACTTATCACCACACTAGCCCACCACCACAAATGTTTTCAGTACTCGACCCGTACTAAACTAACTCACTAAACCGATGTAAACTCGACTAAAAGTTCTGCAAGTTGTAAGAACTTCATCCCAGTGTTTTCTAGTTCTAATGCTAGGGCTTAGAGAGACTCATGGGCAAGCGCACCGACATTCTATCCAGGGTTTTAATTTTAAAGTTATCTCTTAAAATATGAAAAGAGTTTTGTGAGGTAAGTAAAGAGTTATCTTAGCGCGCAAAAACCTCATGATCGCTACTTGCTGGTTCCAATCTAATATGTATATCAAGGAACAGTTACATCATAAACCAGGTGTAGAATATTTTATAAATAGCGCCAGTGCGCACGAAGTCTTTGGTTTGATTCCAGGTCGGGCAAAGTCTTACTGGGTCTTTCCATCAGGCATTTCTCAGTGTCGGCACAAGGTCCAGATTTAAGCCCGTTACATCTGCCGAGCTTTTTTCCCAAACTATCGGGGTCGGCTTCTAGTCTAACCAGGTGCAGCTGAGTACCAGTTTTTTACATGAAGCGACTGCCCATCTGACCTCCACAACCCAGTAACTGGGTAATACGATACCCTTGGATGTCAGACTTTTGGCTTCTGACTACTCGTAAAAACTGCCAAAGATCTACAAATGACAACCGGGACCAACGGCTTAACCTGCTTTAATATGTATATGTAATTATGGTAACCCATTCACAGACCAACCTCGGCAAACAAGGCGTAACCTTAAAGATCGACCCATGCGTATGTTATTCATCATCATCATCATCATCATTTCAGCCTTAAAGACGTCCACTGCTGGACATAGGCCTCCCCCAAGTGTCACATTGACATTTTGGGGGTTTTTGCCATAATCGCCACGCTTGGCAGGCGGGTTGGCAATCGCAGTTGAGTACGGTCGTTACAAAAGCACAGAGAACGCTGCTGCCCATTCTCTGGCAAATCCCTTAGTCGCCTCTTACGACACCCATGGGGAGATATGGGATATGGGGTAGGTTATTATTTAGCCACAAACCGTTTGCTGCCGTTTGATGGCTATAATATGCTTACCCTCTATTAAACGGGATTTAAACATAACTGTAAAAATTTACCACTTCTCAATCATCATCTACACTACGCTAAAAAATTTCAATCACTGAACTCAACATGTCGTTTCATAAATAATAACACCACAGTGTACTTATTATTCAAGACATACATATTACGTTTCTTAGCTTATTAATACAATACAACACAACATAACACCATCATTATCTAATGGGGGCAGAGACAAATGACGATCAAATCGACGATTTAAAAAGGTTTTGTGTTTCTACCGCGACTTAAACAAGATTGACATAGGTAGGTAAACTTTCCACATTTTTGACTTTTCCATCATCGTTTTTGCTGTTATCATGACACTTTCTCAAGGCCAGGTGGAGTTTTCTTGACTTGCTAATAAGTACAACGTTATTTACAAATAGAGAACAGCAGTTGAAATGATGACAAAACAAACTTACCAGTATGATTAACAGCAATATATCAATGTAAATAATGATCATATTTCACTACAACACTTCACACCTTATAAACAATCATCGAATCATTATATTAATATAAAAATAAACTATTTTGTTAAACAAAACACTGACTGACTCAGAATGTTCTTAGCTGTAACTCTCTTAGACACCATTGGTTTATAAAGATAATGTCGGTATTTTTCTCGTTCATGATTGGTCAGAAAGTTTTTTGACTCTGTGCTCATTGGTTGAGTATCGATGTGAATCTGGGGATGCCAATGGGGTTGCTCTATAAACAAGGGATGATTCGTCTGCAGTGAGTTTGGTACGGACAATTTAAAAATGCTGGACAGTTTAATGCCTATCCAGTTGTGTGCACCTCTGAGGCTGACAATGGTGTCGGTCTGTATTTATCTGTTTCTATATTATTATGTTGCTTATTATTTACAGCAAACTGCAGTGTCTTAAGACAACGTCGTGATGTTTTAATGCTGCAGCAGTGCTAGTAAGGGCAGGACATGACTGCCGCATGCCGAACCAACGGTGGCCAAAATATCTGGAAACTAGGCCCTGAAAAAATGAGGCGGGGTCGAGGCAATCCACGAAGGAGATAGCGGGACGAAATGGACAGGTTCCGTCAGAACTGGAAGGAGGAGGCTCTTGTTCTCGAGGAAGAGTGGAGAAAGGTCTTTAACCAGGAGTGGGACAGTACAGGCTAGGAAAAAAACGTTGATCTTGAAGTATGCCATTAAAAATGCATAAGTATAGTCTGGTCCACAGTCTCTTTTAGTCGGTTGAACACTGCTGGAGTTGACGTCGTCTATTCGTAATCCTTTGACCACGATTACACGACGCTCTACTGACTAAACTTACTCAAGACCTCAACCATCATCTGCCTGGCTTTTCGCAACTATTTTGGGGTCGGCTTCCAGTCTAACCGGATGCAGCTGAATACCTGTATTTTACATAAAGCGACTGCCTATCTGGTGTCGGACGTAAAGAATAGCACCATCCCATATCTTCCCGTGGGTGTCGTAAGAGGCGACTAAGGGATTTGCCAGAGAATGGGCAGCAGCGTTCTTTGTGCTTTTGTGACAACCGTACTGCGATCGCCAACCCGCCTGCCAAGCGTGGCGATTATGGCAAAACCCCCCATGTTATGTCAATGTGGCAACAATTGGGGGAGGCCTATGTCCAGCAGTGGACGTCTTTCGGCTGAAATGATGATGATGATGATGACTGCCTATCTGACCTCCTCAACCCAGTTAGTACTGGGTTGTACGATACTCCATGGAAAGACTGGTTGTTGGACTTTCGGGCCAATGACTACCTGTAACGACTGTTAAAGATCTATAATTCTCAGCTGGGACAAATAGCTTAACTTGCTTTCAGAGGCACGGAGGAAACTCGGTATGTAATGGGTGGCCACCCATACAAGGACCAAATTAGGCAAGCACGGCTTAACCTGAAGATCTATGCGAGTGGCGGTTATTATTAAGCCACGAGCTCCCCTACTTGTGCAACTCTTTGGTCCGTTATGGTGCATAGCACAACCTATTCATAGGCTATCTTACAAGTAATCACGTGACACCGCCTACGATCTTCCCTCTTTCTACCTTCCACCCCGTCTGCACGACTATCCTACTCCGTGGCTCGCCAGTGGGAGCTGGCGCCACCACTGTCGCGACGTCTGCCGCCACCGCCGCGACCTATATTCGTACTCGCCGACTATCTGGCCTCTGCTCATACCTGTGTTGGCATAGCGCAACGATAACTGTGTAGGTAAGGGTTTTTGAAATTGGAATTGGGATAATGTTCTTTATTTAATTAAACGTAAGCCTCAAACAGTGTTACGGGAAACTCTCGATATTTGTTTAAGCGTTTACCGAAATAGATAAAGGCATATATGATTTTGGAAAAAAATAAATTCTGCGTCACTTTTATGTGATTACTAGCTGCCCGGACAGACTTCGTTCTATCAAGAGTTAATGCAGTGCACTTTTCCTACCTACCTACCCTACCCTACCGTACCAACCTACCCTACCTACCCTACCTACCCTCAAAATCAAAATCAAAATATTTTATTTTACATAGGCCTATATGGGCACTTATAAACCGTCGACAAAAGATGCACGGTTCGGGTTGGTCGTTTCCTATGGAGAAGAACCGGCAAGAAACTCCATGGTTACTCTTTCAAAATCATTTGGTTTTACAATATTTGAGTGTTACAGCGTTAATACATAACTGTGGGAGGACAGCGTAGGCCCGACAATAAGTCGTTGCTTACTACAAAAGGCAGAACAAGACAATAAAAAAAAAAAAAAACTAATTTACAAGGCCTACAATGTCCACACATTAACAAAAAATAGGTAAATGAAAAAGAATCTATACAAAAGTAAAAATAAAACATTATAAGAACACTAAATTAAACAATTGACACAGATGTTGTCATCAGTGCTGTAACTATTCTGAACAATTAATGAACGATGCAATTATTTGAAAACTACTGTAAAACATCTGAATAATAAAAAGAAAGGAAAAGATAAAATTGGGAATAGTTAGAGACGACCACACATTTGTGTCGTTTATGAGCTACCAGGGAAGCCGCATGAGCAGAAGGAACTAGAGCCAAACTTCTTTATCTTCAACGTAGTCCTTAATTTTGTAATATGCTTTTTTAATTAGGACACGTTTGATGCAATTTTTAAACTTTCCATCAGTCAGTTCCGTAACTGACTTTGGCAACTTATTATAAAAGCGTATACTGTTTATAAGAAAAGACCTACCTACCTACCCTACTTTACCCCTACCCTACTCTACCCTACCTTCTTACCTACCCTACCCTACCTTCCTACCTACCTACCTACCCTACTCTACCCTACTCTACCCTACTCTACCCTACTCTACCCTACTCTACCCTACTCTACCCTACTCTACCCTACTCTACCCTACTCTACCCTACTCTACCCTACTCTACCCTACTCTACCCTACTCTACCCTACTCTACCCTACTCTACCCTACTCTACCCTACTCTACCCTACTCTACCCTACTCTACCCTACTCTACCCTACTCTACCCTACTCTACCCTACTCTACCCTACTCTACCCTACTCTACCCTACTCTACCCTACTCTACCCTACTCTACCCTACTTTACCCTACTCTACCCTACTCTACCCTACTCTACCCTACTCTACCCTACTCTACCCTACTCTACCCTATTCTACACTACTCTACTCTACCCTACCTTCTACCTACCTACCTACCCTACCTTCCTACCTATCCTACTCTACCCTACTCTACCGTAACTTCCTACCTACTTACCTACCTACCGTACCCTACCCTACCTTTCTCACCTTTTAAACCTTCCCTAGACTACGACAAACATTTCAAAACCAAAATCAGTCAAATCGGCCCAGCCGTTCTCGAGTTATAATATTACAACGAAAGTAGCATTGATTTTTACACATAGATTAGACATATGTAGCATATTCTAACAGTTTTGTACATTAACACTAAGTATGACTGGTGGAGTGACTAACGTCTCACATTTCTACGGTTTCGTTAAATAAATTTTTATACTTGAAAACGCGAATCGAATGGAATGATATATCCATTGGTCTCCATTGGCCTTATTCACCAACAATAATAAATAAAACAACCACAGACATTGTGAACGCGAAAAGGTTAACGTAAAAAGTTCGCTATTTAAAACTTCCTCTATGGTATTCCAATATCATAAAAAGCTATAATAAAACCTAAAAAAAATTTAAGAAACCCACAGCTTTCCAAACAGCCATAACACATGTCAACCCCTTAAAATATATCCCCGAAGGAAAAAGTTTTGGGGCGAATTTCCCTTACCTTGGAAATAAGGCGATTGGGTCGAAAGTGTTAACTAAAACAAAACATTGTCGTCTTAAATGGCAGGCAGGAGGAGAGCAATCGGGCACCTTAGGCTGTAAATATGTTGGGGCAGAAGTTCAACAACATATTTAACTTTACTAAACAAATCAAATCAGCATATTTTGACTTTGATAGTAGTAGGCCAAGAACCAGTAATGTCACAACACAACGTTAGTAGTTCAGGTGATAAACACTACTTAAATCAATCAATGAGCAGATATTTTGGAGGACTAACTCAGTGTTCTGTATGGTGTCGGACGTAAAGAATAGCACCATCCCATATCTTCCCGTGGGTGTCGTAAGTGGCGACTAAGGGACTTGGCAGAGAATGGGTAGCAGCGTTCTCTGTGCTTTTGTAACAACCGTACTGCGAGCGCCAACTCGCTTGCCAACCGTGGCGATTATGGCAAACTCCCCTTCTTCGGGGAGGCCTATGTCCAGCAGCGGACGTCTTTCGGCTGAAATGATGAACTCAGTAGCTCAGACGCACACTAGTTGGATTTTGTATTGACGGTCTGTGTATCAATCGTATTAGTAACGCGGACGACATGCTGCTGCTGAGTCCGTCAATACGCGCACTCAGGAAGTTGTGGGCGGTCTGCGAGGCTCATGAGCAAGCACACAGAATAGTGTGTAACGCACGAAGAAGCAAATTACATGTGTTTAGGGCAAAGCTTAAAAAATCAGCACGTAATATGCCACCGGTTTGTTAAAAGGTGTTGCCTTTGAAGAGAAGTGAGTACTTGATTGTACGTACTTAGGTATATAAGTAGTTATTAAGGACTTAAAGGACGATGCTGATATGGAACGAGAACGGAGGGCGTTGGCTGTCCGATGCAACAAGATGTGCAGAAAAGTGTTTCGTGTTTGACAACTATCTAACAAGATGGTAGACGACAATGCGGTTGATGGTGGAGCCCGCATGCTTAACTTTTACAGTAGACAAATAACAACCAATTATTTAAGTATAATGTGTTTTTGCTTGACAACGTTCAAGTTTTTTTGAAGTTTGCGTATTTCACGATTATTTTCGGGAGTCAGACCTAGTGTATCTTCTTCCCTTTAGTTCGCATTGCCAAGACAAACAGCGTCCCGAATACCCGATAACTTTAAGTTGATACTCAGCTACCTGAGCTAAGGTACGAACTTGTTCGGGGCGTGTACTTTTGAATCTGCTCAATAATAGAGCAGCCAGCTATGAGCGTAATATTTATTGTTTGCCGCCGGTTTGCCAGACGTATAAATTAGTTAGCTCGAGTTTGTTCTTGAATGTTGCTGTAGTTAATGAATGTGGTCAAGCGTGATGGTTACAGTATACTTAACTGTTCGTGGTGTGAGCTCTGGTTTTATTAAGGGGAAGAAAACTGACAAGTTCGTTTCAAGTAAGTGTTTGTTGCTTTGTTGAAATTTTTTCCGCGAGATAGCGCTAAATGTTTTGTATTTTAGTGAATTATTTGTTTTTATATTTCTATTTGAAGATGACTGACAAGTGACAAAAAATCAGCTCTTCAGCGGCTTAGCTTCCAGCCTCATGGATATAGAAAAACACACTTATGGAACATACATACATGTTAGTTAGTGGAAGAAAAATGTAGACGATGAAAAGTATGCATTTACATTATAACTGTAGTTTATATAAAACTCGTCTGCACGTGAAAATTTATCCGTACGAGGCGCCTTCAATGTGTTTATTAAACTATTGTTACTATTTCCGGGGCTGATGATTTGAAGATAAGTCTTTTAGCACGATAGTAGTCTGGATTACCTCCATAGATGATCCTTTTAAATGCAGAATACTTCTCTTTAGATGTTGTATATCCCTCATCTCTGCATTATATTCCTTAAAAGTAAAAAAACCGTAATGGATAGACTGTCATAATGAAAAGCTAGCAACATCAGGTGTTGGTTATGTAACGTTGTTAATTTCCGTCTGCCTCAAACGAGGGTTAAATTAGACTTCATTAATAAACCGCTAAAAATAACGGTAAAAAATAACGGCTATTTTTGGGTCTGTTTACGTGCAAAAGTGCTTTTTATAACGGAGGGTCAAAGGATTGCTTGCAATAGACATGAGGGTGAGTTTTTAAGTACGTAATAATGCGGCCTCCTTTTAAATAAGTAAGGGATTTTTTTTTATTTTACACGTTAAGGGGTTAAAGGAGGTAAAATGAACATATCACCACATCTGTTAGGCCCGAAGGGTTAGACGAAGCCTATTGACATCAATCGGGAACAACTTCAGAGTCCGTTGCTGATACTCAGAAATTCCTGATGGATGGATATCCCGATATCAATTTGCCAGACCACGGAATCGAGTCCAAGACCTCATACTCAACGCAGCTCGTTTGACCACTACACCAACAAGTAACAAGATAATAAGTATCAAATCAACAAAATTGTAAATAAGTACCTTAAGGAATCCTTTGACAAAAGTTAACGGTTACCACGAAATCGAACAATGAAGAACAAACCAACTTCTAAACAATCATCGACCCAAGACTGAAACTCGAAAACTATTGTTTTATGTTTATAATTAAGTTAGAATCACCTAACAATTACATAACAACACAAATAGCACTCGAATGGGACCTAGACCAAATTCAAATTAGATTTTAATCTATTTTATTGTTCTACTTCGCTCTTGTGCCACCAAGTTTTAATTGATCGTAGGAATTAATGGCGTAATAAGCCTAGAGGTAAGATTTATCGGTATCGGTATAATGTTTACTACATTTACCGGTACTGGGGCTAAGTATGATACGTTGGGGACTTAGGTCTTGTGATTTGTTGTGTCTTCTGAGTTAGTTCTAGAAGTTAATAATGGGGAGATTAATGCAGGTATGATGTATGGGTTTGAAGGTAAAGGGACCTAATTTTCTCTGTCAGTACCTATGTTGTACCTACGTAAATCTTTTTGTATTTATCTGAGTCACTGGCAAGAGCGCGCAGTGTAAACGTCGATTTTTAAATGAAAAATACTTGTTTCCCATTTAATATTTTCATAAGTTTCATTGATATCACTATGGATGATACTGATTGTGTTTGTTGCAGATAATTAAACTAATATGCTTTTTGATAATTGTATTTTCGATTCAAAAATCGACGTATTTAGTGCACCTGGTCTACGATATATTCCAGTTACCGGAAAGTATTAAAACCAGATCAAGACCTGTACGATGCAGTTGCTATAATGTTTTAGAGCAATAGCACTATAAAAAATCAAGGTTGGTCCATCTAACCCAAAATAGAAAAAATATCAAGAAAATAAAGTGCCTCCCTTTTTTCTTTCATATTTTCTCTATTTGGCCCTATCGTAGGACGCAATAGACTAACAATTGAATGATATATTATCGTCAATTCCATGGTAGAACGTACTTATCAGATCAGTAACATAATTCCCAGAAAGACGGCGTTAGCTTCACTACATAGTATAAAACAAAGTCGCTTCCCGCTGTCTGTCCCTATGTGTGCTTAGATCTTTAAAACTACGCAACGGATTTTGATGCGGTTTTTTTAATAGATAGAGTGATTCAAGAGGAAGGTTTATAGGTATAATATATGCATAATATAGTAGAGAAACACTGATAATTTTAGAGGTTTCCAATGTCATGCCGACAAATATTCTGTAGATATTTAGTATCAGCATTGCACCCGTGCGAAGTCGGGGCGGGTCGCTAGTTAATTATAAAATAACCCACTTTTACCTTACCAGGTAAAAAAGTTTGTTTTTGAAACAAAAAGTTTAACGAAAAGGGTTCAATTTAAAGGATACATTAAACAGGATATGAGATAATGAAGGGTAGCATTTTCCTGGATTAATTAACGGTAATTTTTAATTGCTATCTTAATTGAGACAAGATTAAGTTACTAATTGCATGAAAGATCTTTGATCACATAATTTTTACTAAAGAAATCGTGACATTCTTATTTAAAGTAGTGGCACTTTACGGTGTCCCCTTTTTTCGCAGACAGAAATTTTATAGAATTTCGTTTCTCGAAAAAAGTTTCACATAATATTTGGTACTTGAACTTTTTTTCGAATGTTTTTGTTTCAACTACTATTTACATTTTACTGAAACACAATCCAATTAATTTTATAATCACATTTTTTTTTATTTTACAAGCTTATCACACATTAGAATTATGTGCAAACGAATGTTGTTTTTCGATGTGTTTTTCCATGGTCTTTTATTTAAACGGAATTACTAAACTAAAATTAAAATTATGTCTTTAAAAGTCAATATGTTGTGCTACAAAAATTAGTGACAGAAACGTATCTCGGTTTCTAACGCTAGCTACCGCAGCTACGACTTGATGGCCGGAAGGGGTCCGAGAGGGCAGATGCCTGCCTGTGTTGACTGTTCGAAAGAGATACCGTGGCCCTGGAACACAAAGGGCTTAGAAGGAACATGGATGGGTTTTAGTCAGTACAAGTCTGACCCTCCCTTAAGCTCCGCCCAGAGCGGGAGGAGTTATTTGATAACTTAACATACGAGAAAAACTGGCCAGCTAGCCACGGCGGCGAACGTTAATACCATCATCTGCGACGAAAAGCTCGCGTGGGATCGCCGGAGTCGTGCAGCGCCGGAGCCGTGACAAAACCATATAACACAAAGGAAGGAAAGAACTAACATCAAAATTCTGAATCGGGCTATTAAGATAAACCGCGACTTATCACTAAATAGGAAAACCCGACCGTCACGTAGTATATAGGTAAACCAGAAACAAGGGGTGGTAGGATCCTCCCTGTTCTACGGGGATCGAAGAACTTTACAGTCTGTTCTTCATACCTTTATAGTACTCACGCTAAAGAAACAAGTTAGCACGCGCGTATCTCTTAACACAAGTCGCAAAGCCTGAGGTCGTGGCACGGGGTGTTAACAGGTTCTATTGTTCCAAAATCTTCAGAACAGGCTTCCTATTCAATTTATACCGATAACTAAATATAGACAGACAAGTATCGATTTCCTTCCCACTAAAATGGCTTTTATCTTTATTTATAAATATGGAGTGTTTAGCCAAGAGCAGCCCCTTAACAGTTGAACCCCAAGAAACTCGATCAGCCCACTAACTACTACCCCTGGGACCTCGCAACATGATATTATTTGAAAAGTAATCCTTTTCATAATAGCGGGTGGAATTTACCGATACGTACCGGTAAGGGATGTTTGTAAGGGTATTTTTTATGTGGCATATTTTCTAACAAGTTTTCATTTGATTACGTTTTATAGATTTTGTAACTTTATGTTGGTTAGTTGGAATGATTAATATTGTTTTATTATAATGATTCTAGAATAGCCTACTTCTCACCGTGTCGATGACAATTTAAATTAAGTCCCACCATGGCGACGAGTTTTTTTTTCAATTAAAAGAGTCATATCCCGACACCGATATCAAAATATTTTGTGATTGTGCGGACCTAAAAATATGGTTACATTTTCTTTTCATATCTCTTTTATTTGAAAACTCTAAGAATAAAACTCATATCCACATAAAAGACGTGCAATTTAAGAGAATAAACCAGCGATAGGCGTAACATTTTTACGATAACCGATGATAACGCAAATGGAAACTTTTCCATTTCAAGTACAATGTTGCCAACTCAAATAAACATCCAACTTTTAAAATTACGTTTTATCTGTCGTGCACTCAGCTTGCCAACTTTTACGACAAAATCTGCCAAAAAAAGAGCAAAATGTTTCACGTCGAAGTAAAGTTATACCCTTAATTATTTCCTCATTTCAGCACATCGGGGAAATTCGTGGAAAAATTTCGGTTGGAGAACAATTTTCTTCAAATATTCTTTTATAAGTTTATTTAATAAGGGCTTTTATAAGATTGAGTAATTGAAATGTAACAAGAAACTGGGATATGAATAATTGTGTTTGAAAATGTAAAGGTCAAAGGCACTTTCGGCCAGTCTTTGGCATTTCGACCAGTCTTGACGTTCAGACGCGTTCGTTGCTCATTCGTACGTAACGTTAAGTGACTTACGAACATTATTTTAAGTAGTTTACAATGCTTAGTTTACTATCATTTTTAGATTGTGTGACCTGAAAATAAGAAAGAAGAGGTTGGCTTCGATTGAATCAGTTTATCTGGAGAAGAACTACCACAGGGTCTAGACAAATATCCATCAATTTCATAGCGATTCCTATTTCTACATCCACTTCAACTGGATTGAAGGCATTTGTGACTTTTTTAATAATCAATGATGTCACTTCATCTATGCCCTTGCCTTGCCTATGTCTATGCCCTTTTATGGAAGTTCTTAACCAACTTCAAAAAAGGAGTGGGTGAATGTTTAGCTATATACATATATGTATATTTTATGAATGTTTATCGATGTTTCCGTCAATATGAGTAGTTGGTTAGTCATTTCCTTGAGGTAAGTTAATTTCTAATTATTTCTTCTGGATGGTGTCGGACGTAAAGAATAGCACCATCCCATATCTTCCCGTGGGTGTCGTAAGAGGCGACTTCATCATCATCATTGACTTTCCGGAGAATGGGCAGCAGCGTTCTCTGTGCTTTTTTAACAACCGTACTGCCAAGCGTGGCGATTATGGCAAAATCTCCCTTAATGTCAATGTGCCAGTGGACGTCTTTCGGCTGAAATGATGATGATGAAGTTATTAACAATGTCTTCAAAAACTTGACTTCGTAATTCAGACCAAGTCACTTTGATAAGACCTTAAGCCAACCCAAAAACACAAGACAAGATTGTAAAACAAACTGTAATATCAATAAAATTGACTCGTTAAGGGGGCATGTTCTTAAAGAGGGCTAAGAAAATTGATTACCGGCAGAGCAAGATTTATAGGGCGCAGGATATTAGCAAATTATGATGGATGACTGGAAGGGACTTACTTACGGAGGCTTTATGTGTCGGTTATACGAGATTGATATGTTGCGGGTGACCTTTTTTTTTTTTTTTTTTTTTTTTCGGATGGGAAATCATCAAATGACTTCTTCCGCTCTGGGCGGAGCGGAAGGGAGTGTCAGACTTGTACTGACTAAAACCCATCCATGTTCCTTCTTAGCCCTTTGCGTTCCAGGGGCACGGTATCTCTTTCGAACAACCCGCAGCCCTGGCAGGCATCGGCCCTCTCGGACCCCTTCCGATTTGCTGACATCTCCTTGAGGCGCGCGTGGAACACGAACGCGCCGTCGGCACGGTCTGTCGTCATAAGACGGACGGACGGTGAGCTAGCCCATTACTCACCGTCCACAGGCCCGCGCCTACGGTGGCCGGGGGCCACTGGTTGCCCCCCGACGCCCGGGGCGTCTCCCGCGGCGGCTGGGACGTGAGGTTCTCTCCCTCTCACGTTCCGCCACCTCCTTCGCTAGCATGACTGCTTCGCAGAAGGAGGCGACGGCTTCCCATTCCCTCTCGCTCCGGACCATGGATTGAACCAGGGCCGGACGCGAGAGGTCGCCGCCGCCAATCGCCGCTACGAGGACACGGCGGTGCTCAGCCCAAGCGGGGCATAGCTCCACAGTGTGCTCCACCGTGTCCTCCGGCCGATCCTCGCAGTGGTGACACCCGGGCGTTTCCTCCCGCCCGATTCGGTGCAGGAACCTCCCGAAACAACCGTGTCCGGTGAGGACCTGCGTCAGGCGGAAGGTGAGGGCGCCGTGGCGCCTCTCTAGCCACTCCTCAAAGAGGGGACTTATCGCCACTATTGTGGCGTGCCCTGCACGGGGTTGCGACAGTCGCTCTCTCCATGTCGCCATGAGATCGCGCCGGAGGTCTGTCCGCTGAGCGACAATTTGCCGCGGCAGCGGAGTTTCCCCCCGGCGTAGTGCCTCCGCGCGCCATTCGTGCAGGCACGCGAGGACTATCGCCTCCAGATCCCATGGCGGCAATCCGGCCAAGAGGCTCGCCGCCTCGCCGGAGATCGTGCGGTACCCCCGGATCAGCCTTACGGCTACCACCTTCTGGGGCGCGTTCAGGTAGTGGGCGGCTCGCCGCCTCAAAGAACGCGCCCACACCGGGGCCCCGTAAAGGGCCATGGACCGCACGACCCCCGCGTAGAGCCTGCGGCAGGAGGCGTTTGGACCCCCCAGGTTGGGCAAGAGCCGCTTGAACGCAGCCCCTGCCCGTTCCAGTTTGGGGGCCAAGCGTCGGAAATGCTCCACGAAGTTCCACCGGCTGTCGAGGACAAGCCCTAGGTACCTCAGCGTCGACTCGACGCCGATGGGAACCCCTCCTACCGTCAGTATGGATCCCGACGGTGGCGCATTCCGAGGCCCATGAAAGCACATGGCCTCGGACTTGTGCAATGCCACCTCGAGACCCAGTTGCCGGATTCTCTCCACGACTATCGCAACCCCGCGTGTCATAAGTTCGGCCGCCGCCTCGTGCGACCTCCCTTGTGCCAGCACCAGCGTGTCGTCAGCGTAGCAAACTACACTGACACCGCTAGGGAGGTCGGCGCGCAGCACCCAGTCGTAGCCGATGTTCCACAAGGGCGGCCCCAGAACCGATCCCTGTGGAACACCGCACGACATCTCTCGCCGGTTCCATTCTCCGGTGCGACCGGGGTAGATGACGGCCCTATCCGTCAAGTAGTCCCCGACCACACGACGAAGGTAGGTCGGCACCCGGTGATACCGGAGTGCCTCCCTAATGCAGCTCCAGGGCATGGTGTTGAAGGCGTTGGCGATGTCAAGAGACACCGCCAAGACTACCCCACCCCTGGACACCGCATCCCCCGTCGTGAGAGCCCTCACGCGCATGATGGCATCCACCGTCGAGCGCCCTCTGCGGAAACCAAACTGGTGTTCCGCCAGATCCGGCCCCATCCCCACAAGGTGCCCGGCGAGGCGGTTGGCAATGACTCTTTCGAAGAGCTTGCCCACCTCGTCGAGCAACACAATGGGCCGGTATGCGGACGGAGAGTCCGCAGGGCGCCCCGGCTTCCGGATGAGGACCAGCTTCCCCGTCTTCCAACGAAGCGGGAACTGGCCTCTCTCCAAGCATGCGCTTAAGAGCCCTTCCAGTCGGGGCCCGAGAGCCTCCGAGGCCAGGACCCAGGCTTTGCCAGGCAAGCCATCGGGTCCCGGGGCGGTATTTTTGGCTTTAAGCCTGCCTACCGCCGCTCTCAGGTCTACCTCGGTCACTTCCGGAATGTCGTCATCGTCCTCGATGTGGTCCGCTTCCGGCACCGCAAGCGGCGGAGCCATAGGCGGGGGAGGATGTTCCCCTCGCAGAGGGAACAGAGCGCTCACCACGTCCTCCACGAGCTGAGGGCGGAGACTCTGCGTCAGCGGGGGGGCCCAGGTGCGGAGTTTGTCCCGCACCATCTTGTAAGGGCGCCCCCACGGATCTCTGTCGAGAGTCTCCAGCATCTCCTCGCGGCCCAGGTCTCTGGCCCGCTGGACAGCCTCCTGGAGGGCGGTCTTCGCTGCTCTGTATCCCTCGTACAGCTCCGCCTCAATGGCTGCCGCATCCGGAGGGCGGATGCGGAGCCTGCGATGCCTGGCGTACGGGTGCCGCGCGGCTACGCACGCCTCGCGCAGAGACGTCAGCTCTCGCGACCACCAGTACACCTGACGCCGGGCGCTTCCTGGCCGAACTCGGGGCATTGCCACGTCGCAAATGTTGGACATGGCCTCCTGGAACCACCCTGCCTCATTGTTGACGTCGGCAGGCCTGTTCGGTGATGTCACCCAGGCCTGCACTATCGAGGCTTCCAGGAGGAGCTCCCGCTCCAGCTGCTTCAGCGCCCAACGCGGACCACTCGGGGCCTGTAGGACCGGCGCGCTTGAGTCTTGGGCGGAGACATCAAACCGGATGTACCGGTGGTCGGAATAGGTCTCCACCCCCTCCATGACGCGCCAGTCAACGACACGCGGTGACAGAGCGGGGCTAGCGAACGAGATGTCCACCACCGACTCGCCCCGCATCCGCACACACGTGGGGACAGAACCCCGGTTTAGGACGACCAGGCCCGCCTCCAGAGCCCAGTCCTCCACCATCCTACCCCGCACATCCGTGCAACGAGAACCCCAAGCCAAGTTTTTGGCATTGAAGTCCCCGAGCACAAGCACGGGGAGGGAATAGTTTCGGATGACGACACTCAACTCCATGAGGGAGTTGTGGAACTCGGCGAGAGTTCGGCTCGGGGAGAAGTAGACTCCCGCTACGACGATCTCCCCGAACCGTGCTGCTACGCAGCCCTGACCCTTCCTGACACTCTCAAGGGTCGGGGTACCGGCGGCGGCCGACGAAATTATGGCCACTGAGCCGCTCAGGTCCTCCACCCAGTCTTCCCTGGGTGGGACAAAGTACGGCTCAGCGACCACGGCGACGTTAATCAACCACTCCGCCATGCTCTGGAGCAACAGATCCTGAGCACAGCGGCAGTGGTTGATGTTCGCCTGGAGAAGGCGTAATGGGGCCATTATTGGCACTCCATTTCAGCCCCCTCCCGGGCCCCCTGTGAGGGCCCCGCCACAGATGTTGCGGCGGCAGACGTGGCGGCAGCGACAGCGACAGTGGCGGCGGCTGTGGCGGTGGCGACGGTGGAGCTGGTGGCTGGAGGCCTTCCCTTGCCCCTGCCCCTGGTCCTGTTGGGTGGTGCGCAGGCCTTGCCCCCTGCCCGGTGATCAGCCGGTTTGCCCGCTGCCGCACATGCAGTGCAATGCGGCGTGGCGGAGCAAGCCGCGGCCATGTGACCGGGCTGACCGCATCGGAAGCAGTCGCCGCTGCGGTCCACCTCCGAGGAGCACCGACAACTCACGTGCTGCCCCACGAGGCACCGGTAACACCTCAGAGGTCGGGGCTCCAGCAGCTTCACCTGCGCTGACACCCAGCCCACCAGGAGCCTTCCAGCCTCCACGATTTTACTTGCCGCCGTCACAGGGCAGCTTACCATAACGGTTCGCATACCCGTGTGGTCCGGACGTAGGGTGCCTGCCCTGACCTGCTCGGCAGGACACCCACCGATCCTGGTGACGGCGGCGACCACCTCCTCTTGGGTCACAGAGTCGTCCAGACCCAGGATGCGCAGGTCTGCGCATCTGACGGGCCTGGACACTCGGGCCTCGGCCGCATCTAGGGACGCTCTAAGCTTTTCAGCCAGAGCGTCAGCGGATGGGCCGCTATTTGCACCCGGGATCTCCAGTGCCCGAGCCCCCGTCGCGGTGACTTTGAGCCGGAGTCCCTCGGTGATCCCGAGCTCTGCGAGATCCACCGTCGCTTTCGCCTTCGCGAGCACGTCGCGGTAGGACACGCCCCTCTTTTCCGCTTCCGGCTGTAGCGTGATCACTACAGCTGCGGTCTTCGGGGCGCGGAGTCGAGCCGCGACGCTTCGCGCCTTGTGCTGCCGCCTTCGCTCCTCCTTTTGGGCCTTTTTGGCCGCCTTTCGCCCCTTCTTCCTTTCCCCGACCACCTGCCACTCGGTTTCGGCCATGGCAGGCAGGGGGGGTGGCGGCTGTGGCTGGGGCCGGCTTGCTGCTGGCGCTGGCACATTCGCCGCCTGAGGAGCCGCCTTGCCCTTCTTCTGTGCCGCGGCCGGCCTAGTCCTGCCGGAGGATTGCCCAGGCTGCCCCGGTCCAGAAACTGCAGCTACTGCAGCCGCATATGTGGCCGCATTCGCGTTCGCGTTTGCGTTTGGGCCCGGGACCACCCTCGGGCCCGGGGCCGCATTTGGGCCCGAGCCCGCCCCGGGGCCCGAGGCCGCCTTGTTTGCCGCCAGGGGGGGGCGCAGTACAATGCCCTCCAGGACGGAAAACCGCGCCTGGAAGGCAGCCAGCTCCTGCCGAACCAGGTTCAGGACCTGGTTCTCCACCGGCACGGGTTGGCTTTGCCGCTGGGGCATCTCGCGAGAGCCAGACTCTCGCAGACCGGTCAGGTCTGCCCGAAGCTTCAAGTTCTCCTTGTGGAGAAGCTCCGTTGCGGCCGTCAGGCGGGCGACCTCCGCCCGCAGTTTCGCCACTTCGCCTGGTGGAGGATAACTGGCCTCCACCGCCGCCATGATGGAGGCGGAAGCCGCAGGTATGGCCCCGAGTTTTGACGATGTCAACTTCTTCAAGGCCACGACCCTAATCGCAGCTTCCACCTCCTTTTGAAACCTGGCCTTACGCTCCACATCGGAGCCGCCAGCTTCACCTGCCGCGTCATCACATCCCGAACGGGCCTGTCCGCGACCGGCCACCCCCGATCTCTCCGAGGCCGAGAGCCCCCTCCCCGTGCCCCTTATTCCACCACGCCTGCTGGTGGAAATTTTAGGGGCCGAGGCAAGCTCCCCTTCGGAAGACGACTCGCGGTCGCCTTCCGGTCTGGACCGCTTGCGTTCCTCCGCAGCAGCCCCTGTCCTCTCGACGCGGGAGCTCTCAGAGCATCCCGCGCTCACCTCACTGGATGCGGCTTCGGACTCCGACCCCGCATCCCTCCTCTCCCTCTCTTCGCCTCCATCGGCTTGGTTTTTATTTTTTGTTTTTTGTTTGACCATTTTTAATCCCACGAGTGTGGGGGAAATAAGAGGTCCATCCGGGCAGTGCCCCCTGTACCCGGATAAGCCTTTGACATTTATAACCCGCCAGAGGGTCGGCTGGTACTCTGGCGGGGGTCGCACTAAAGACTGATTGTTCCATGGGAACACCCGTCAGCCATACATCCCCTCACGGTGCGCCGCCGCTTGAGATTCGGGGTAGCTTTTTATAGAGGTTTTCTACCTCGCGGTCCAGGCGGTTAAGCCAAGACCCTCGGTCCCGATCGAAGCCGCGAGACGTGATCCACGACACTCCGATGATGGGATTACGAGAACGACGGGGACAGAGAAGGACTGCGTCCCTCGCTGTCTGCTCGGAGGCAGGGTGAGTGCACTCCGAGCCCGCCCTTGCTCCTCCGCTGTGCCCTCTGCTTTTCAGAGGGTCACGCGGAGAAACGCCGCGTTGGTCCGGGTTGGACCCCACCACGTCAGAATATTCGCCACCGGCAGTGACATTCCCCGGGGAATAGGAATCTCTTCCCACTCCTCGGGGAAGGACACTGCCGGCGCCCAGGGTGCACCGTCCCGACAGCAACTGTTCCCTCCAGACGTATCGAGAGGGACCAGCGCCATCGGGCTCACGAGGAGGTTTTCTGACCCAGCACCCCATGTTGCGGGTGACCTTGAAGTTGTTATTATGTTATCATCAGTATTCATCGTAACTTCGTAAGCGGAGCGCGTGCGGTTCATATGCCAAGATAAATGGACTTGGATAGATCTAAAAGTGTATGTGAGAATCACAGTAGTCATTGTTCGGTCAGACTAAATACATAGGTATGTATTTAGTCTGACCGAACAATGACTACTGTGATTCTCACGGGTAGGACCTTCATGACCCACAACCCTCACACAGGTAGGTACCTGTGTGAGGGTTGTGGGTCAGTAAGGTCCTACAAGGTAATACAGTTTATGTTAATACCTTACTCCAGGAGCTAAGTGGGTGAATTTTGTTTAAGAGTCAGTTTTTCTGAGACATAATTAGAAAATTAAAAATAGAATTCGATGTCAATTTGAATGAAAGTATTCTCTAACCATAGGTGGGTAATCTTCCAAATCAGATGAGTTCTTAAATATTTGTGTTGTTAGGAAGTAATTACCAGATGATTCATCTTGAAGCATTAGTAATTACTCCGTATACACCTACTGCAAACGCGAGACGTATAACTCCTAGTATAGAGTTTCTGCTAGTATCCTTAGTAATCTAAAACTTTTTGTACCATTGAAAAACCCTCATTATTTTGTAAATACATTCTATCATTTAAAAGTTCAAAGGTAAACCCAAAAACAGCAAGCCTCTAAACATGATGACTCAATTCGAAGGGCCAGTCCCTAATTCATTCGACCACACATTGTCCCCTTTAGGGACAGCTTTATAAAAACGATATATCCACCGCAAATAATTACTAAACATATACTTCGACATTAGGAACCTGCCCGGAAACAGGGGTGTCCCGAAAAAGGGTGTAAATATACACGTATATAATGTTGGACATAGGACAGTTCCCTAAGGGATGAACCACGGATCGTAGAAATAAAATAATTGGAAGGATATGGTAAGTCGTTCCAATATCAGCAAATTGGGCAGGTTACTTGCTGTTAATTTATAAATTGCGTGAGGTTAACTGTTGTTGCTCATTCTGGGCATCGTATCTGCAGGGATATAAAAGAAAGATTGTTAATGTGATGACTTCTAAATTATAAGTCATGAGATTTTTACTCCTTTGTTAGTATCAGGTGGCTTACCATATTGTCTTAAAACATTATTGACTCACTCCTTTTCCAGTGAGGCGAAAAGATGGCGCTAGACATCCTGTATAGCACTGTCTCTTTCCCACACTGGAATAAGAGTAAAACAATACTGCTTTAAGACGTCATGGTAGGCCAGCAGTTGTCGGTGTTACAAATGCTATAGTGACTTGCATTTAATTGACACCTGTAAAATACTCCGACTTTTGCTGAGAAATGGAAAATGACCGCAAGTAAGATCCGCAAATAACCGCAAATAACATACCACAGGCCCTTACAACTGTTCTTCCTAATTTCATGATTAGTTGTGTAGACCCTCCGTCTCTCAAGGGGCTATCCACTATGTAATCGGAAAATGTGGCGCGAAATTAAATATTGGGGCTTGTTTAGTGAATTAGATTCAAGGTTGTTTCCCCAAGGGCAAGTGGGAGACCATTCCCGAGGTTATTATGGGCGAAATGGGAAAAGATAAGGCGTAAGGTTGATATCAATTTCAGCGCTGCACGTGTACTTGGGTGGTTCTACGATCTGGTCAAGGTCGTTAGGATATGCTGGATGTGGGAAGCTTAGGGCATTATTGTGGCATTGATTAGCTAAAGAAAGCTTTGTGTTCAGCCGTGGAAATCTTTCGGCTGAATGATGTTGAAGATATCAATAATAGAACAACTTCTTATTAGAGAGTTGAGATATACTTACTATCACCAATTATGATGACTGATTACTGCACTTACCTACTCCTATTGTAGATATGGGATAGTAAAACATTAATCCAAAAACACTTGTGTAGAAGTTTGTTGGTCACCCACCTTTTTGCGCCTTAAAGGGCTGAACCGTTTTTGATAAAAACTAGGCTCACAAGCAGACCTTGAGCAGGGTTAGGACAAGGATGCTTTTTTGTGGGAGAATTTACACGTGAATTTGCACGTGAATTCGTGGGCAAAAACTAGTACAGCATAACTTAAATTATTATTGTAATAACATAAATCAGTTGCAGACAAGATCGCAGCTCTCTTAATTGACTGTCAGTGGAGATATCGTAAGTCGGTGGAGATAATATCTCGAAGTTTCCTTTTTCCCCCTGTCTCGTAACAGATGTGTCTCGTTATGTGACGGACGTGACGTAATCTGACGCGGAACGTGGCGCTAGTGTGATTAGCTACAAACATAAGAATAATTGTATCGCTTGATATTGTTTTCCTGATTATTAGTAAATAGAACTGCCTAATAGGCCTAGTGGCCGCGAGCACTACTGCTGAACGTGGTGCCTTGTATTCGATTTCTAGATCAAGCAAAGTGTTGTTGGGTTTTTCTACCAGGTAACTATTTCTGACTAGCAGTCTGGAATCTATATCTATGTACTGTTGACTTCCTAACTGCCCAAATGTGCGTATACTGTGGTATACAGAGAGGCAGGCAGATGTGTCTCTGCTAAACCGTACGTGAAATAATTAATACCAATATAATATAATCTATCTCTGCCACTAAGCGACGTTCCAGTATAGAGGTTATCTTCTTAACGAATATTTCTATTACAAGAAACTTAAAATACTACGCTGCTGAAAGCCTAAAAAATGTTTTTGTTAAGTGTTTTCCCCGACACCTACAAGGAAAACCTCCTTTTATCACATTCCCGTGCAATTTCATCTACGTTACATAAATAAGTATCCACACTTAACGTAATTGAGTACTGTAAATAAGGTTGTTGTTTTTACTTACTTTCTGCTTCCTGATTATGATTTTGGATAACATGCGACATTGAACTACTTTTCTTGATCAAATAAATTATTCGGAATCAATGACTGTCCATTTATACAAGGTGTTGTTTTGCATCCTCGTCAAAATTCAGACGGTTGTCACAAAAGACATTAATAATCAATTAAAATTACTGTACCTGGTTAAATATTAATAAACGTTGTTTAAGTTTGTCAGTATTTCAGAATAACCCGCATAACGTGGTTTAGGGAATAAGAAATTATCGAATAAACGTTTGAGATTGTTTGTATGTGTGAAAGCGCGATTATAGGGCGAGGATCAGACGGGCCACGTTTATAACACGGGTGGTTTACACTTACCGATTTCCGCAAAATAAGAAAAAATAAAAAATCCCTACATATTATTGATTCGTGACGAGAATCATAGGCATAGTTACTTTCTTGAATTTGACGAGGATGCAAAACAAACAACTTGTATAGTAAAATAATATTAATATAATCAGCATGCAAGGTCGTGATTATATTGGTAATGGACAGAAACACAATGCTACTTATCCTCTGGACGGGATGTTATGGATAGCGGGCATCTTCATCTTCCATGACATGCTACAAACCTTGACGACGTAAATAACGCTCTAATGCAGGTCCATAACTGGTTTACCGCTAACAATTTAGTATTAAATGGGAAAAAAACTAAGTGCATAAGATTTTCTCTACCAAATGTCAAATTTTGTGATACTGACATAGTATTGAATCAAGAGAAACTTGAATTTGTCGATGAAACTGTTTTCTTGGGGATCACGCTCGATTCAAGGCTACAATGGGGTCCTCATTTAACATCTCTTGCAGGACGGCTGAGTTCAGCGGCATATGCTGTTTATTTTCATAGTATTATGTCATACGGTATTTTACTATGGGGACGGGCTGCAGACATCGAGTCTATATTTATTCTGCAGAAAAGAGCCATCAGAGCCATATATAACCTGCGTAGGCGCGGTTCTCTAAGAGAACTGTTTAAGGAAATTAACATCATGACTGTACCTTGTCAATATATCTATGCAAACATCATGTACGTTAGGAAAAATCTGCATTTATTTAGTAAAAGAGGTGACCGGCACCACTATAATACTAGAAACAGGGACCAACTAGTTCAGCCAGGTTTCAGGTTGGCTAAAGTAGACTCATCTTTCATGGGATACTGTTTAAAATGTTACAATAAAATACCTCCCTCCATTCAACAACTGAATGAAACGAAATTTAAATCTTGCATAAAGCGCACACTATGTAGGCAAGCATATTATAAGTTGGGGGATTACATTGATGATAAAAATGCTTGGCGCAATGCTGGTCCTGCTCCACAACCATAGGGGCTATCAAATTACCATTTGAAGTTATTGTGGAAGCAGCAGAAGATTGTAAAAATATATTTGCACTGTATAGATTCAATCTAGTATTATATAATTGCATAGCACATGTGTGAGTACTATGTACTGCAAAGCCACCATTTACTGAGTACCTACATCTTTCATTGACGCGATTATACCCTGGTAGTTGAGTGAATGTCATGCTCACTTAAATGTCACGCTGATGGTGGCGGGTGTGTCGGGTCATTTAGTTCCCTTCAATATGGTTGAGTTGAATGATGGCTGATACATGCGTGATGTTCGTGAACGGGCGCTGTTAGTTGTGACTGGTCATCTCTTAGCTGCCACGGTTTATTTTAATTTCTTTGTTTTTGTATTGCTGATTTAATCTTTTACTCTGGACGCTCTTAACTTGCCCGTATTTCTACATCGTTCTCACATATTTGTAATTCTTAACATGAATGATGTAACCAAGATTTTGTAACATATTTTGATTTAAAAGAGTGTCCATGGAGTTTCTTGCCCATTCTTCTCCATAGAGATCTACGCTTTGGAATGGGCAACTACAGTACTTTCACAAGTTACTTGCCTTGTGACTGGGACTGTAGCTTAGCGTTATTTTTGTTTTTTTGACTTTCAAAAGTGCCTGTAATGGTCTAATTGAAATAAACGCTTTGAGTTTGAGTTTGAGTTTGAGTTTCCTGCCTTTGTCCTAAGTTACTTGAGGTCGACGCAACACTTTTTTTTCTTCCATTCTCCTCTTTCTACCGTCACGCTAAACTCAAACTCAAAGAATTTATTTTAACCATCATCACCACCATCATATCACTATCACTAACGCTGTCGCTATCATCTACTCCTTTTTCTTTTCTTTCATATCATTTCTCACACAATCCGTCCATTGTTTCAGGTCTTCTTCTGTTGTGGATAGTGGTACGAAAACTATTTATCATGTATATCGATATCTATTACGTCTGTGGAGTTCCACTAGCTAGTTTAATTTAACCTTGTAAAGGTACTCCATAACTAAGCGTAAGCAAAGAATGAACCGATCACATTGAAACATATGGACCATTTTCACTACTTCGATTCGAACGTAACTCGTAACTGAAAACACGTAGGTGGACAAAGAAAAATAAACTACCCCTGAATCCAGCACTTTCGATCAACATAAGTAAACGGAGTTCCCAGCTGAACTTACATTGAGGGTTCAGTAAGATAAAGTGGCCAAAATAAAAATCTTTCGCAGTTGTCAAATGAGAGCAGTTTGTCAGCCGACAGAAACATGGCTCCGTATATATCATTACGGGGACAACGAATTGGGAATATTATTAAAAGTCCCGACTAACAGTGAGTACAATTTGTTTCTTATTTTTAGAACCTTTTTTCTTATTCTTATTCTTATTCTTTATTGCACACATAAAATTAAAAGATATACACACAAATAATATATAGCTAATGTACAACGGCGAGCTTAACCCAGAAATGGGTTTTCTTACAGCAAACCTTATTTAACAGGAGTATTTGCCAAAGAGGATACAGCTTTGTGCATGAACAGTACTTTTAAAACTTAATTCAACTAATTTTATAAACTAAACTAATACATACAATAAACGTAATACATACTATACATATATAGATCAACATACATATAAAATACTATATATATACTATAATCATGTTGACAGGAAATGTTCTCTAATTCCTCTCTTGAACACGTCTAACGAAGGGCTATCCCGCAAGGAGTGTGGAAGTGAATTCCAAAGACGCACAGCACGAACAGTAAAAGATCCATCATACCGACTTGAGGAGTGGGGAGGGAAGCGAAGGAGAAGAGATGATGATGAGCGACAGGGTTTACCTCGAGGAACAAGATATTCGAAGCGTTCCCGAAGATACGAAGGAGCTTTAGGGTTATGAAGAACAGAGAAAAGAAAAGAAAGAGTGTGAGAATCTCGACGCTGCCGAATAGGTAACCACTTCAGCTGCCTCCGAAATTCCGACACGTGGTCGTACTTTCGAAGCCCGAAAATGAAGCGGATACACAAATTTTGCAGACGTTCGAGCTTATCAAGAAGTTCTTCAGTTGCATCAAGAAAACAGACATCAGCATAGTCTAGAAGAGGTAGAAGAAGAGATTGAGCGAGAGTAATTTTAGTTTGAAAGGGCAGGAATTTCTGAAGACGCTTAAGTGACCGATACGAACAAAAAACCCTCCTGCTTACTTCAGCAATGTGAACATGCCAAGATAGGTTGCAGTCCAAGAATACACCTAAGTCTCTTACTTTCTTGGAGTAGGCTATAGCGACACCATCGTACACAACCGGCGGGAGGGACTGATGACCCAATAAATTTACGAAGTATCTGCCACCAATAATGAGAGCTTGAGATTTAGATGGGTTCACTAACAGACCAAAATTTTTAGCCCACTGACGGATGTTTTGAAGATCATTATTGATGGCATCGATAGCTTCTGGAAGCTCTTCCAGTTTAAAATGGCTATAAAGCTGCAAGTCGTCTGCATAGAGATGATAATGAGAAGTTAAAATCTTAGTGATAGCGTTAATGAAAACGGAGAAAAGAAGAGGAGAAAGGACGCCACCCTGAGGAACACCCGCAGAAAGATCACACCAATCAGAGTAAGCCTCATTCAAGTGTACCGACTGCGAGCGACCCCGAAGATAAGAATCAAACCAAGCAGTCACAGGAGGAGATATGTTTAGAGAGGAAAGGATACCTAAGAGGATGTCAAAATCAACCGAATTAAAAGCACTGCTGAAGTCCAATAAAACCAACACTGTAAGAAGCCGGTTTTCCATGGCCAATCGGATGTCGTCAGTTATTTTAAGTAAGGCTGAAACAGTGCTATGGCCAGGACGAAATCCAGACTGGTAAGGACTAAGCAGGCTATTAGAGAAAAAGAAATGAGACAGTCGATTATTAACAACACTCTCAAGAACTTTAGAAAGGATTGGAAGTATGGAGATAGGACGAAACTGAGACACTGAAGAGGGATTTGCAACTTTGGGAAGAGGCAAAACATAGGCCTTCTTCCAAGCAGAAGGAAAGGAGCTAGTAAAGAGGGAATAGTTTACAATGTGTAAAATTACAGGAATAAGGACATCAAGGATAGGAAGAAGCATCTGAAGTTGGATCCCATCATCACCATTCATCATTTTTGTTTTTTTTTTTTATCATCATTTGTTGAGATTTCGTGTGTTTCTTTATCAAGAAATACTAGGTTTGTACGTTTATCATCTTTTACTGTAATGTTTTTGTGTACCTTAATGGTTTGGACTGAAATGAAGTGGCATAAACTGAATATTCCCATTTTCATATTATTTCAACGATATTAATGGTATCTTGTATAGCACCATCCCATATCTTCCCGTAGGTGTCGTAAAAGGCGACCAAGGGATTTGCCAGAGAATGGGCAGCAGCATTCTCTGTGCTTTTGTGACAACCGTACTGCGATTGCCAACCCGCCTGCCAAGCGTGGCGATTATGGCAAAACCCCCCATGTTATATCAATCTGGCGAAACTTGCGGGAAGGCCTATGTTCAGCAGTGGACGTCTTTCGGCTGAAATGATGATGATGATGATGATGATGAATTGTATCTTAACCTACAGCAGTTGTCAATGTCCAATTGATACCGAAGATGAGCTGTTAGTTTAGGTACTACAAGTTTATCCATAATTGATTCTCGATAAGGAAGGCTACATTAGTTGAACGACTGTCAAAATAAGTATATTTATTTTAAATCACTCAGTCCTACTTGTTCCACAGTGATATGTTTTAAAACGAGCGTGCGTTGTGCATGGCGGTGAAAGCGCTCTGATTAAAGGGCTTGCTCTGGGACAGTTCACATGGCGACCGCACTCCGACGAGCCATCATATCTGATACTAGGATTGCACATACGTGGAATGGAAACCCAAATAAATAATTATTTTGAGTTTTAGAGTGTGTGTGTGTGTTTTAGTGATCTTGAGCTGTTGGACGTACTGAAATCAAAGAGGTAATATTAAGAGGAAGGCCAAAAGATTCAATGATTAAAGAACATTACGCCTGTAATTCCCGAAGGGTTAGGCAGAGGTTACCTCACACCTACATTTCGCCAGTTATTTTGAATTCTTGAGTTTTACCACAAAGAATTTCTATGCGTGTTTACTTAAATATATGTAATCGTTTATCGTGGTAATAACGTTAACCCCAGCTTCGCTCCCTCTAAAAAAACTGATTACATCGTCATTTCGCTACCGGTATAATCAAATCTGCAATTTAAAGGTCCTATGGTGCGTAACAGACGATCCTAAGGGAGTCATAATTTACTGCTGGTGGCATTTTTAGGGCACGTTGGAATAATGTTCTCAACCCACAACCCGCAAACGAAAACGACGTAAAAAAGATGAAACCTTCTGATCTTTTCCTTAAGATTTGATATAAATCTCTGGATGATTCTTCGCGAGTCTTATCGTGTAAACGGGTTTGAAATATTGCTGGTTCTGCTGTATTCTATTTGTGGATAAAGCTGAATAAAAAGAGCTTAACAATGTATGACGTAATAAATCAGCTTTGATTCGTATTCTTTATTGCACACAAAGTAAAAATAAAATACATACAAATTGCAATAATATAGCTGTTGATGATGTTCTGATTTTATATTGGTCATAAGTTCTAGTCCAGTTTCAGCTAATCCAAGTTGATGGTATCGAAACAATAGCGCTGCAATCAGTGTTGTGGCCGTTGGTCACTGCACTGACTGTTTGCGCATTTATTATATCACTAACAGTTCAAAATGATTTGTTTTATAAACTATTTAATACAAAAATCGTTTGTAATGTTTAAGTATAAAGTAAAAACATAATCTAGAATTCTGTAGTGTGAAAATGAAACCACAGACCTTACAATTTAAAAGACAAATTAGGTATCCTGGGACTTGGGATCAACATAATTAAGCTACTTTTCGTTCTGGATATTTGTATAAAAATAGTAAATTTAAAATATAAAAAGCCCCGCACAAAAAACTTCTAAAAAATAAAAATAAATTAATCCAAGCGTCGGCGTCGTTGCATCGGGGGTCCGCTTTTTGTGCTTGTGCTAACTAAACGGTCTACTTTGCGGTCGGGAGGTTTTTAGTGTGATGGGTTTTTAAAATTTTTAATTGAATTTTATGTTTTTTTAAACTTATATAATTTTTTCTTAACCTTGTCTGTCCCACTCCTGGGCATAGGCCTCACCCCAGTTTATTGGTGTTTTTTCATTTTACTTCCACTTTTCTTGGTGTTTCGCCTCTTCTCGCTAGTTAACGAAAATAAGGAAACTTATAAATTAAAAAAAAAAACTCGAGCTTGGGGGAGGAGGGTGGCGGTCCTCTGGCGATGCCTATGGTGACAAGTGACAAGTTTTAAATTTCAAATCAACCAGATTTGTGGAAGTTGTTTATATCCCTTCATCAACAAGAAAAGATGTGATGATCTTTAAACGGCTGAGCAGCTGTACTCGTAACATAGCTAAGAACAGTCTCGACTATAACACCTATCAAACGAAACCAATTTTACCAAAATCGGTTAATCTGTTAAGGAGCTACGATACTACAGACAGATACACATGACAGATCCACAGATACACACGTCAAACTTTTGATACCCCTCTTTTTTCGTCGGGGGTTAAAAAAAAAATCAAAACAGTTGAAACTTTGACCACCATATATCCGTAATTAGAAGCTGGCCAGGTGCGGTATTAAAAAAAAAAGAATATCGTAATTAAGAGGAGAACAAGTGCCTTTCAGTTTCTTTGAGGGTAATTTAACACTCATTCAAAACAAAAAATAAAAATTGCATCCCCTTTTAAGTTAATGAACTTGGAACATCGGACTGACACCGCTATAAACATGGACGGCCGTTAACTGATAGAATGCTGGTTATAAAAACCTGCATTCATATAAATCACAACACAATACAGGTCAGTAATACCACTCAGTACCATACAACAAGCTGATAACGTTCCCACCGCTGGGACAAGTCTTTTATCTGTAAGCGAAAGAGGGTCATATGCCCAGTGCAGGATAGAAGTAGAAATAGAAAATAGTTTGCTATCCAGGTAATATATCAGCAGGTACAATTATTTACAAAAGATGGTTAAAAGTGGCTTAAAATACTACCTAAAACTAGTTAACATAATGTTGTTGCTGTTTGAGACCCAAACTAGATGTCACACGTCGTCGATTTTTGTTTCAAGGACATGTTTCTTCACGATGATTTCCTTTACCATTTTGAGAACATTGGTGAATAAATAATTTACGCAAAGTACTGTGACTACATGGACTCCAGCTTTCAATCCACGTCTTAATAAATCGTGATCACCGTGGCAGCTTTGCTCACGCTACAAGTATCTTACTGGCATGCTGCTAGCTGGCACGCTACCAGCATGCGTTCTCCACGTGCTGCTTAACTATCTCGTACGGTACTTATTCTGCTACCAGGCCCCTCAGAAAGTATTGCGAAAAAAAGTTTTTATATATGGGAGACTGGCCAGTTATTATGTTTTTCGAAAATATGATTATTTATAAGTAAAAATAAGTAAGTTCCAATTTCAAAATTTCCCTCCACATTTTTTGCGAGTTAATTCAAAGTATTGTGTCTCACTGAAATATGGATCTGCGCCGGGAACATTTTAGAGCTATGATTTTATACGATTTCAAGTGTCGCCTGAAACCGGATGAATCGTACGATAGACTTCAAATGGCATTCATGGATGAAGGCCCTTCCAAGGCAACCGTGTATCGTTGGTATAACGAATTCAAGCGCGGTCGACCAACTTTGGGGGATGACGAAAGAAGCGGTCGCCCTTTGACGGCTGTTACCGAAGAAAACGTGCTAGCAGTGAAAAATTTAATCCAAGACAATAGGCGAATTACATATCAGGAGATTCAACACATATTGAAGATTGGATCGGGAAGCGTTCACGAGATTCTACACAGCCATCTTCGCGTGAGGAGGATAGTATCACGCTGGGTGCCGCACAACCTCACCGATGCTCAGAAGCAGGCCCGGGTGGAATGGTGCCGTGATATGCTTAACAAATTTGAAGCAGGCTCGTCTCGGCGTGTTTACGACATCGTTACAGGTGATGAGTCCTGGATTTATCAATACGACCCAGAAACCAAGCGCCAGTCGACTGTTTGGGTGTTTCAAAATGAGCCAACGCCTACCAAAGTGAAGCGATCTAGAAGCGGGGGTAAGATTTTGATCGCTAGCTTTTTTAATTTGACTGGCCACTTGGTATCAATTCCCTTACGGGATCAAAGAAGCATTAATGCCGAATGGTATACTTCCAAATGTTTGCCAGAAGTTTTCTCTGTTATAAGCAACAAGCGACCAAACACAGGGCTCCGCGGGCTACTGCTCCACCACGACAATGCACCTGCGCACACCGCACTCAAAACGAGGGACTTCCTGGACAGCACGCCAGTCAAACTCCTGGGTCACCCTCCTTACAGCCCTGATCTAGCACCGTGTGACTTCTTTTTATTCCCAAAAATAAAAAATCAGCTCAAAGGGATACAATTTTCGTCGCCGGAAGATGCGCTGGCTGGGTTCGAGCAGGCTGTAAACGAGGTGTCTGCGGCGGACTGGAAAAAGTGTTTTGAAAACTGGTTTAGGCGCATGAATCTTTGTATAGAGGCTGGTGGAAAGTACTTTGAAAAGATTTAATAAAAATATATGTACGTATAGAACAATTTTTTTTAGTTTCGCAAAACTTTCTGAGTGTCCCACGTATAGTCCTTCTGAACAATATGTCTGTCTTACACCATCAACCCCTTTTCCCTGGCTCAATGCCAAGCTGTAACCGAATGAGGCACGCACAAGCTACGCTAGATATACTCGTATATCTCTACTAATAAAGCCAGTAATCATAATAAAATATTGATAATACATTACCACAATAACTGCAATAGGGCAGTATCATAATTGATGTTATTTAGGGGATTAATAATTATGTTTGTAAAATTGTGGATTTGCATGATAATATCCCGTTGTGTTTGGAGGATTTATAAATAATTCTGGTATAAAGGGTAATCGGTATAAATGGTTGGTATAAATGGTTTCTTTCTGTGAGTTCTTAAAACATCATGAGGAAACCGGCATGTCTTAGAGCTAAAATATCGAAGACATGTGACATCTACTAACCCGCACTGGGCCCGCGTGGTGACTTGCAGCCCACTCCGTCTCATGGAGAGGCGGCCTGCGTCCCCGCAGTGGGAACATTATAGGCTGATGATGATGATGACTATGTTTTCTTTAATAATAACCTCTATGATAATTATTGTCATCATTCTTCTTCCCTTTACCCAAATTAATTAGGGTCGGCGCGGCATGTCTACCTTTTCCATATTTTTCTATTAGTCGGCATCTCAATAGTCACCTATTGGTTTATTAACTTAACTAGTTATGCCGGTTTTATAAGCAACTTATTTCAACCTATACAAATGACTGTAGGCAATAGAAGAATCGAACTGAGGACCTCTTGTTAGCCAGTCAACTCAAAAGTTGAACTCTAATTAAAGTTATTAAGTACATAACAATTAAAAATCATATAACCAAAAACATTAAAAGGTTAAAATGTAGGAATTTTACATAGAGTGACAAAACGGGCGGTCTTAAATAGAATATCAATAATAACATAGCCTTGAATCAGATAAATACGCGCTTGAGGAAAAGCCGGAAAATAATAATAATCTGGCATCGAAAAAATATTGGCTTCCGAAATTGACTTTGTCGTATGTCAAATAAGTGGCTGAAACGAATCAAAGTTCGCGGATTGATGAGACGAAGCGAATAACACCGTAATGATGGTTTATAACTTTCTTCACCGCTCCTAAGGTGCTTATATAAATTTATTATTTCAGTCTAGAAAGAAAAATGCACTCTAACTCCATTTATTTATGGTTGAGTTTCAGGAATACACGTCAGAAAATGCCATAAGATTAGTTTGCAGGCTTTTATATCTTTGTAAAATATTCGCGGGCAGCAGAAAATTGCATGAATCTGTTGATGCCAACACATAAAAATGTAATGTCTGCAATAAACGAAGATTTTTGTGGTTTCTCGTATTTTTAATGGTATGGTTATGGTTCCGTACATAATTTTCGCGGAATTACTATCTATTAAATTGGTAAGTCAATAATATTGTTATTGGTGGTAGTTAATTAGATTTATGATATTGTTATGAGCTGGGTATGGGATAAATTAAAACACTACCAATTAAACACTAATTATTTTATTTAACTCAAAAAACATAAAACCTAGTCACAAATGATCACTATTCACTTCGATATCGCACTAGTAGTTCACTTCGTTCTATAATCGAAATTAGACTGACTACTCCCGCTAACCCGTCAGCTATTTATATGGCCGACCCGCCTTCGAGAAACTTCCCTAACTTACATGAACGCCTAGGCAGTATCTTAAGGGGGAAACCTAGCCTTCGAGAAATGTCCACAACTGTCTTGAACCCTTTAGAAAGTTCCAGAAAGGTCTAGCTAGAACTTTCTCGAAATTTCTAGACATTTCCATCGTGGAACATTCTAGGATTATTCTTGAATCTTCTAGACATACTGGATCAATCTAGATTCGAACGTATTCCTAGAATGTTCTCGTAAAGCAGACGACGAATCAATATTTTGTTTTCCGGTTTATCAGCCAACATAATTGATTGTAATAGTAACAGCACATTTCGCCCATAACATTCCTATCGGGAGGGGCACACGCTGACATTCTATGAGAGGGTGTGCTATATTTATTATTTGTTTATGTTTATTTGGTGTCCGGAGCTTCGTCCGCAATATTTCCGTAACGGTTTGATCATACCTTTCTCGTAGTAACATTTAAAATGAATTATTTAAGAAAGCTACTCGGCAAGCCTCGTAAAAGATGGCGGGACGAGCTAGACCAAACGTTTTCCCACACTAAACTAGCCCTGGATTGAAAAACCGAAAGTAATGGGCAGAGGCCTTTGCCCAGCGCTGGGGTAATGCAGGCCAGTAAAAACAGTACCTTACTATAAGTAGAATTGAAAGAACATCATCAAAACAGACACAGTAGCATATTTCTATTACCATAATTATTTTTGGGCTATAGAATAGAAACTAATTCCGCCAAATTTCTTCGCATACACAAGATTCTATGAACCGTACATTTCGAACCAGCCATTACAGACACAAATCACATACACACATCCTCTTATGAATATTAATGGTTTGAAAGTCTATTAGGCTCAACTCTGCCGGATTTGTACCAGCTATAATAGTTAGCTGTAACAGGCTGTTTATACTGTGTAGGTTCTTGTTTGGAACGGCCCAGACGTGGGGTAGGGAAATCATGAACATAGGATTACGCTTATGGCAGTCTCTTCTGTCTGTTAGTAAGAACTCGTCATCTGCCCAGCCTTTTCCCAACTTTATTGGGGTCGTCTTCCAGTCTTACCGGATGCAGCCGAATACCTGTATTTTACATGGAACTACTGGCTTTCTGACCTCCACAATCCAGTGATTAAGAACCATGGTGACCATAATATTGAGAGAAGATGTTATTGGCTTCCTGTTATCTTATACCCCACGTAAATCTATACTGTCTATACTAATATTATAAAGCTGAAGCGTGTGTTTGTTTATTTGCTTGAATGCGCTAATCTCAGAAACTACGGATTCGATTTGGAAAATTCTCTCAGTGTTAGATAGCCCATTTATGGAAAAAGGCTATAGGCTACATATCATTACGCTACGATTAATAGGAGCAGAGCAGCAATAAAAAATGTTTCAAAATCGGGGGTTTATTTTCCTTTTGAGAGCTTCCGCTGCGTGCGCTGCGTAAACGGTTAAACTTTCGCAAAAATCAAGTATGACAGAATTGTTTCCTTCTTAAAGATCTAAAAAAAAACCGCAACAGCATATGTCTATCTTCTAAGGTTGACTCACTATAATCTTTTTATACTAACCCGAAGGTGTTCGATAAACATGATATTATTCCTTATCCAAATAAATACGTTATCTATCACAAATATTTAATTTAAAACAAAATTGCCCTTTGCATCATTCGATTTCAATGATTATGTATACTTATTAATATTACATAGCTGAAGAGCTTGTTTGTTTGGTTGAACGCGCTAATCTCGGGAACTATTGATTCGAATTGAAAAATCTTTTGGTGTTGTTTGGTAGCCTATAGCCTTTTTATCGAAAAAGGCTATAGGCTACATAACATCACGCTACGACAAAAGGAGCGGAGCAGCAATGAAAAATGTTGCGAAAACGGCGAAAATGTGACGCAGACGAAGTTGGGCGGGACAGCTAGTCTATTCAATAAACCATCATCTGCTTAGCCTTTTCTTAAATATATTGGGGTCAGTTTCCAGTCTAACCGGATGTAGCTAAATACCAGTATTTTACATGGGCATTCTGTCTATTTGACCTCTAAGCCCAGTTACTAATGAACTGGTTGCAAACTTTCGTCCATTTAATAATTGAAGAAATATAATATTTATACAAACATGCGTTAGCTGTAAAAAAATAATTCAATGGTTTCAAACAAGGTAGTCTACGCTACACACCAATTCAATGGTTTCAAACATGGTATGACATGGTCTACGCTACACCCCTTGGAACATTAATTGCACCTTATTGGACGGCCGTTATGTATGCTATGTTCTAAGACAGCTGTCTATTTTAAATATTTACACGTACTGTAACCGAGCAAGCCTTTTAACGTAGCAAAGTATTTCAAAACGTAAAAATCCAGCAACTATTCCAAGTAAAACCGCAGGAAAACCTGTTGTATCAATAAATTAGCGTGAAACGGATCGCTGGGGCGGGGGGGAGGGGGGCAGCACCGAACAAAGCGACCAAATATTTCAGCGACGACGTCTGAAATGTGAAAAATTTAAATATTTTACAAAGAAAACTAGCGTTTTACGGTTTTTTTCGCGGAATGGGTTACTTTTGTTCCTATTGTAGTTGTTATTTATAGCCTGAAAGATGCGGCTGAATGTTAACGTTACTCGTTGTGGACTCAAGTAGTTTAGTCAAGGCCGAGACGGAGAGAGAAGAATGGTTATTGAGGTTTTGTTAACAATATACAGAAAGTATAAAACAGATAAATGCGCTTGACTGTATGCTTGTTGTGGACAAGTTGAAATAAGTACCGATGTCATTAATTTCATGTGATTTAATTGTCCATAAGTATTGTTTTAGTGTTCATTTGTATGTAATTAATATGGATTTTAAATTCTCATATTGTAAAATAGTGTATGCCCTAATGGGTACTTTTATGAGTTACCACAACATAACTATGTATAAGACCTAATGTATCACCAAAAAATCACACTAGATATACTTTGACTTTGACTTCAGATCGCAGTAGGTGGCATTCTGTACTTTCTACCTGTGTCTATCTATTCTTTCTGCTGGAGTAAATGGCTAAATCAACTATTATTATAGCACGTAGAAATCTAAACGCTGAATGAAACACAGTCAACAGTTCAACGCTATGGCCACTAATGGGTAGTGTTGCTTACGGGAACAAGCAGGTAAACGATTGAAAGGTTTATGGACACTTAATGTTTATTGCATTCTACTCTTGTAGTCTGTGACACATAATATAAAGCCACACCTGTCATTCTCGGAAGGTTAAGCAGAATTAATTCTAATAGTACATTCACATTTGCCCGTTAGGTTTTAAGTCCCTTGTAATAGGGGGCGAGCATATCACCCAGGCACAATAATTTAAAAATAACAGTACAAATATTTTTATGTACAACTTCTTAGTGTAAACATAATTTTAAAGGGTATTTTATTTGTCTTCTGATATTTAAGTCTTACGCCATTTTCGTTGAAGTTAACTATTATTATAACGACTGTCGCTGTTGTAGAGACGACTGTGCCTCTTGCTGATGTATACGGACTGATAACAATGCTGACACGTAAGAAAGCAAAACTGACACTCAATCTTATTATTGATAAGTTTAAATAGAATTAGAACCTTACATATTCCTATTAATAAAAAAAGTGATTTTTGTGGACTGTGACTCATAAACATAATCATTTTAGGAAAACCTATATCCAAAAAAGCAAAATCATGTCTTTACATGAAATTTCAGAAGCTAGGCAGGGAGCCTAATAGAAACGGACCATGTCCTTTAAAAATTTACAGACAGTCAACCTCGATGGACCACTTCAGAATAGACGCTCGTGTAGGCAGGCTCTTGTATCGCAATCATCTAAATTGGATATAACATGTATGTTCATTGAATAGAGATAATTTTGCTCAAACATTAACAACCCAATCTGTGATTTTCTCATCAAGAATTTATTTCTAAGGCAAACTCAGGGAGAGGTCTAGTGTTGGTTAATACAATGAGATTTTATTTTACTCTTTCAGATAAATAATATGGAGGAGAATGGCGAAATATGCCTAAATCCAATCGGGCATGCAAGTGAGATGTTATGTTTTAATAGAAATTGCTGTAAAATTATTTGTATGAGAAATAAATAAGTCTAAGCTAAAAATCAAGCTACTTTTCGATCAATAATCAAGTGTTTTCGCAATCAAGATTAAAATAATTACCAAGATCTTGAACTTCATCTCTCAAACATACCTCAAAGTTATTCAATCGTAGAACTTCAAACAATTTACTATTATCAATGTGGTTGATGTCTACAATAGTACAGACTCCTAAACTACAACTACAATCATGCAGCCATACAACTATGTACCATCGCAAACTTTGCTCAAAACGTTGAGGTCAAGATAGTCCGTTTGAGAGGGTAAATTGACCCGTTTTGACCCGTTATGGGGTGCGGTCAGATATGGCAGCTATGGGTTAAATGATTTTGGGGACTGTTTATGGGCTGTTTGAGTTATAGTTTGAGGGTTACTGTGATTGTGGCTGGACGTGTGGTGGCCGAGGAAAGGATGACCCTGTCTCTAGCTGACTGTATTGGGACAAGCGGTTATGAGGTGTGAAAAAGATCGTTAATGTCCTTCTGTTTGTTGTTGACAGAAAATTAAGATTAACAACTCGTTTGGTAAGCTGGTGAACAAGTAGAGGTTAAAATGAAGACTACAGCTGAACTAAGTACCTACTTTCTTATACGTAAATAAGAAGAAGTCAACCAATTGATGAATATGATGAGTACAAGTAGGTACTTATTGAAAAACGGGATTTTCTTTGAAATAATTATTTGAAAAGCCAGCAACACGCACGGGGTGGCGTGTTGGATTACCCGCTCAAAATAAGGAGCCCTGTGTCACGATAGTGGTACCGTTATACGCTGGTTATGCGTTATTAGATGGACTTCTTAAAAGGCGAAATAAAGTCCTTTTTAGTAAAATAAAACGCATCTCTAATATTCAAAATTGCAGAGCAAAATTCTTTTCATTTCGTAATTAAAAACGCGTTTGATCACAATCCACTGAGCTTCATCCGCAGACTTTTTAAACTTATTCTTTTGATTCATTTGGAATAATACAGCAATCAATGCGAGAGGCTCGCCTCTTTATCGCAGCCTCGACGAGGAAGGGTCAAATATTTCGATTGCAAAATTGTCGACTTTCGCTTAAGTTTGAAGTTCGACAAAACGATTTGACTGGCGTAAGTCAGGCGTGGTAGCGTTTTGGAATAATCACTGTGGGAATGATGGTCATCATACAAGAACACGTACGCACGGCTTGTCCAAAGCGGTTTATGCGGACCTCTCGTTGTATTGGAAATCTATACAAAGCGAGGCCATGTTATACTGGAAATTTATAACTTGATGTGTCGCCGTATGTACAGAGCTGTGTGTCATTCCTAGCTGTAATGATTTTAAAAACAACATACCTGGGGCCCTACTATAACCTCTTGAAGCAGTGTTATTTAAACATATTCCACTGTGGGAAAGAGACGGTGCTTGCTATAGAGGACGTCTAGTGCCATCTCGTTCCCACTCTGAAATAAGATTACAACAATACTGCTTTAAGGCGTCACAGTAGGCCTCCTACAGAGTAATAAATAAATTGTAAAAAATTATACTTATAAATCTGTTATGGGTAAATAAGAACAAACAAAGCAAAATACTAGAACATTTTAGGATTGCCCTTTTCGTTGCAACTGTTCATTTTACCCTGCCGTGTTCTCTATTAGATTAAGCTTGACTTATAAAATATTCTCACAAGTGACTCGCAAACATAAATGAACAACAATCATAGCAAACACGTGTCTCCCTAAGTTCTCTTCGACCTGTAGTCGACACTTTCTGACTAACAGGCGTCTATTATTCCACTTTATTTGACTCCTCAGCTTCGTAGTTTCATTTATTTCGCTGTCGAAGGCTAATTTATTATGTCTTGAACACTGCGAACGGCAATTGATTGAGAACAAATGGCTAAAAGACGACTGTTTCGGTTTCTTATCTTCTTTTTCTTAAACTTAGGCCACATAGCAAGCGTACGTAATAGGTGTAAAGCGAGGTCGCACTACAAGAGTAGGGAAAAGCAGAACCTGCTTATATTTCGTACTACTTACATAGCAAAAAACGCGAAAAAAACTTCGCTTGTTACCGCTTTCTCCATAGCATAGGCGTTACTTTGGAAAATATAACGTTTTCACCAAATAATCACGATGTATCCGATCCAGTCATCTTATCTAAGCGGTTTTTGTTTGAAACAATTCAATTGGAGGAGGCTCAGACGGTTCTAAACGATATTTGGTTTACCAAAAATCACGAATTCACGAGTCTACTTACATTCAATTGTTTTATTTAGGTGTTGGTCCAAGTAATAGTAAATCCCACCAAAAACATTCTGTAAAAAACTGGCCAAGTCTCGATGGAGCTGCTTGTTTATCTCTAAAAAGTAGTGAAATCTTATTCTTTAATCTAGACAAAGTCGTGCCAAGTCTAAGGTTCCTTACTGCGATTTCTTTATCATTATAGTTAATGTTGTGTGACTTGGCCGTTCAACATTCTTTATACGTTAGTGGGTACAAGTCAATTTTGTTTACACGTAATGTTATATCTGTTGTAACTACCTATGTTTGTTAAGCGAGATAATAGCCCATACTGGTATTGGTAATTGGACGCTAGTGGCTCCTTTTGGGCTGTTGTTGATTGTGCAACTTATTATTTACTATAATAGTAATACATATAATATAATAGTAGTACTTATATTGTTTGTTTCAGGCTGGCCTATGCATAAGTATTATTGAAATACACAGCTTTATCAAGCTTACAATTGACTGGTTATTGAATCAACGTTTTCCAAGTCGCACTTTTCCATCGTCAATGGGTAGCGGTTCTGTCGACAGATTGGTGCAATGGTGTCATGGAGCACCTGGTTTTGTACCCTTGTGTACCACTCAACGGCCAAGTCACACAACATTAACTATAATGATAAAGAAATCGCAGTAAGGAACCTTAGACTTGGCACGACTTTGTCTAGATTAAAGAATAAGATTTCACTACTTTTTAGAGATAAACAAGCAGCTCCATCGAGACTTGGCCAGTTTTTTACAGAATGTTTTTGGTGGGATTTCACTTCTTTTTGTAGAAACGTGGGCATAATGTGGGAATATAGATTTATTTTATTAGATTTTTTTATTTGACACATTTTTTTTAGGAGTAGTTTTTTATTATTACAAATCTTTTTCTTGCAGTTTTCCTGTTTCTACAGACATCGAGTAAAGGGCAATGCCCATAAAATGCCTGAAATGGACAAACACTACGAATAGTCCTTAAATGTATTTAAAATAAAATATGTATAATGAAATAATTCTCAAGTTTGTTTCAGTAGGGTATAAAATACAGGAATCATCAAAATATTTAGCTTGATATCCGTTTAAGTCATTCTTATTTTTATTGTAGGTCAGTGTTTATTTGACACGAGTAAGTGACATTCAGCCAAGCAGAAATCGTCAAATAACCCCTAACGAACTATTTTATAGAATTAGTGCACAGTTATCATTAATTTAATATAATTCGACCTATTTGTACCATAAATATAATTCAAATAATATAATACATGTCAATATTAATTAAAATCAAATTATTTTTAAAGAGAAAACTTATCGTGGGCTGTATGAATCACATGTCCTTTGCCTTACTGACAGTTTGACATTAAGTACTGCAATTTCGATTGTCTGTTTACTGATTTTTGGTTTTGCGCTTGCGACTTGCTAAAGCAAGTCAAAACTGACCTGTTTTCAATACGACGTTGTTGTGTGTTTTGGACTTGTGCCCCGTGTACATTTAAAAATGGATAAAAACCTGCACTGTGGTAATTTTTATCCTGGACTCAACCTATATTTCAGAAAAAAATGTTTGTAACTGACTTCTACCTCGTTTTTTGATATTTATTAAAATTGTAACGTGTTATCTACGATATGTATTAAAATTTGGCGTATATTTCATTGTTGTTCATTGTAGGCATTTTTATGGTGGGTGGGCATTCCCCTTTGCGCAGTAGTTTGGAGGCTCAATACTTCGAAAATGTTTTTCAGTTTTATTAAGATTCCATCATTTAATACGCACAATGAATCCGAACAAGACCATGTCAGACTAATGGACATTTCCTTAACATTTGTAAAGGTTTTTGCTTTGCCAGTATCATCAATCTCAATAGCTTTTTCTTTATCTTCATAAACCTTATAGGCTTGTTCAGAATAAAATGGCTCCTGATTACTGCGTTGTTCTTATTTACCAAGAAATGCTTCAAATTTGTCTTTAATATCCGTGCTTTCAGGACATATTTTTAATTTCTCTAAAGCCTCTATTATTTTTTCTTTTAATTTATTTGCAGTCTTGTTCAAATCTTCTAAAGTTCTTTGCCTATTATGGAGATACTACTTAACTATTTTCTCTGATTCTAATCTATCTTTAAGTTTAGTTGTAAGAACTCTAGTGATTGTTTCTGTGTTTCCCTTAAACTTTAGTTTGTCAGTAGATCTCTTTCGCGCTAAGTTTTGTCTGTTTACTTCCGGATGTGAAGCACGGTAGCGAGATACTGCGGTCTGACTGACTTCCGAATGTAAAGCACGGTAGCGAGATACTGCGGCCTGATTGACTTCCGGATGTGAAGCATTGTAGCGAGATACAGCAGCCTGATTTACTTCAGGATGTGAAGCACTGTACTGTGCTACAGATGCCCGGTTGGTGCCTGGATGTAAGGAATTATAAAGTTCTACGGTTTCTCGACGTTTTTCAGGGTGTTTTTGTCGGTAACGAGCCGCAGCATCTCGAAGATTTTCAGATCGTGACAGTTCGGATACCTTAGGTCTTTCTTTTTTAGTTTTAGTCGGTCTACCGCCTTTTCCCTTTTGCTTTATGTTCAATTCACTTTGCGTGGAGTTTAAGACATATTATAATGTACATATAGCAGTATCTGATGTTACAGAATTTAATGTTATGGGATCAAAGGGGGAAGAAGATGGAGAGGCATCTCGTATAGGAATGTGTACAAAGTAGTGGCCGCTTAAGTAACTACCGGTAAAACGTAAACACTTTTTTTGGCCAGCATCACCAAAAGAACCTCTTAGTATACCGTTCTCATACACTTCAAAAGTGAAGGTATAGATTTCATCATATCGCTCGTGTAGGATTGCGCGCTCGTGTATACGTCACCATCAGCATCACACGTGTACACTTGCATTTCGTCCCAAGGTTCAGCAACGTATGCAACTATAGCAGATCTGACACTGCAAGTTGAGTCAGTTCTACCATACACCAAGAAAGATATTGAATGGAAGAGACAAGACCCGTCTTTGGGCATACTAACTATTTGGTAGCCACTAAGTTCATCGTCGTCTTTTAATATTATCGTCATTTTTTACGATATTGTCTTACGAAATCAAACACAAATAAACTCAACGACCTTTAGTATATGGACAACCTCACGAAATAATAAGCTAAATCAACGAAATGCAAATAATCCCTCCTAATCCCTAGCAAACGTTTTCAAGCGCAGCTCGCAGTAAAAGAATGTCGTAAACGACTGTAAAGCGGCCGGTTGCCACTTCGCCATGTATAAAGTTAACGGAAAACAAACGTAAGCGCGTTTTTAAATCGATCAGGGCCATCTAACGACGTGTGCGGGTATCACCGCCACTCTTACTCCAATGCATTATATTTTGACCAAATTTTCAGCGAAATTTATATTTTAGCGTAATTTGTTTATTTTAATTTGTGTAATGTTCGAGTAGAATAAAGTTAATCGTTCGACTACTTCTTCTTGTAAACTTGTAAGTATAAGTATAAAACTAGTAGCCAGTCTAGTCTTATCCAGAGTTTTCCTTTGATTTTATTTATATGCGTACTAGCTGTCCCCGGCATGCGTTGCAATGCACTTTTTACCTACCCTATCTACCTACCTACCATACCCTACCTACCTACCTGCCCTACCTACCTGCCCTACCTACCTACCCTACCCACCTACCATACCCTACCTACCTACCATACCCTACCTACCCTACCTACCTACCTACCTACCCTACATACCCTACCTACCCTACCTACCCTACATACCCTACCTACCTACCCTACCCTACCTACCTATCCTACCTTTCTCACCTTTTAAACCTTCCCTGGACTACGACAAACATTTTAAGGGGAGGCATTCGCCCAGCAGTGGGACGCTATAGGCTAGATTAAATTTGATTAGAAGATATGTTCCACTACGCTGGATTTTTGCAATTGACAGTCGATTTTTTTATGTACCAATAATAAAAGGGGGCATTACCATATCTTTAATACAGCTGAGAACAGCTGAGGGTTCTTCATCAGATACTTCAGACCTTCGATATTTGACATCAAATGGAGCGGCCCACCAAGTTGAATATTTTTTGTAAAGGCAGTATATGTCGATCTCTAATAGTTTGGTTGAGCTCTTGTGTTTTATAATCAGGGTCACCAGGTACTCCAGATCTTCGATTATCCTAGTTTTTATAGTTTTCCCTTTATGTGGCCATTAAACCCTAACTCTGTACCAAATTTCAGCTCTCTGAGTTTATGGGAAGTACTAGTTCTATTTTGATGATCATGAGTGAGTGAGTGTCATAAATCCGAAACTTTGCTTTCGCTTAACTTCAGAACTAAATGACCTACAGACTTGAAATTTTGGAATTTAAGTAGGTGATTATAGCTTACTGGATGACGAAAATTTCTGCGTTCTGGTCTTATCCAGAGGTTCTCAAATAGGGGCCTGAAAATGCGGCGAAATGGTTCCAGTAAAGGATGGTACGGCAGTGTTTGCTTCGCGCTCGACTTGGCGGGGGCACTGCCGTGCCCCCCGATTCATTTTCTATTCGATTTTGGTTTCTGATGACTGACGATACTGCGCCTTTGAAAGATAATACCGTAACGTAGTGCTCATTGATTATCCAAAGATATTTGATTATGTCAATTAATTAGCCAATGAGCGCTTAGTCTCCTGGGACAAGTATTAACTTTGAGGTCCAACTCTCATGTCGCAGTCGGAGATACACATTACGTCATAAAATAGATTAAATCTACTAAGCTTTAAGCTTATAAAAATGCACTCAACAAGTGCCCTAGCCGTTTCAATGAAAGTTTATCGGGGGGCACGGCAGTGCCCCCGCCAAGTCGAGCGCGAAGCAAACACTGCCGTACCATCCTTTACTGGAACCATTTCGCCGCATTTTCAGGCCCCTATTTGAGAACCTCTGGATAAGACCAGAACGCAGAAATTTTCGTCATCCAGTAAGCTATAATCACCTACTTAAATTCCAAAATTTCAAGTCTGTAGGTCATTTAGTTCTGAAGTTAAGCGAAAGCAAAGTTTCGGATTTATGACACTCACTCATGATCATCAAAATAGAACTAGTACTTCCCATAAACTCAGAGAGCTGAAATTTGGTACAGAGTTAGGGTTTAATGGCCACATAAAGGGAAAACTATAAAAACTAGGATAATCGAAGATCTGGAGTACCTGGTGACCCTGATTATAAAACACAAGAGCTCAACCAAACTATTAGAGATCGACATATACTGCCTTTACAAAAAATATTCAACTTGGTGGGCCGCTCCATTTGATGTCAAATATCGAAGGTCTGAAGTATCTGATGAAGAACCCTCAGCTGTTCTCAGCTGTATTAAAGATATGGTAATGCCCCCTTTTATTATTGGTACATAAAAAAATCGACTGTCAATTGCAAAAATCCAGCGTAGTGGAACATATCTTCTAATCAAATTTAATCTAGCCTATAGCGTCCCACTGCTGGGCGAATGCCTCCCCTTAAAATGTTTGTCGTAGTCCAGGGAAGGTTTAAAAGGTGAGAAAGGTAGGATAGGTAGGTAGGGTAGGGTAGGTAGGTAGGGTATGTAGGGTAGGTAGGGTAGGTAGGGTATTGCAGCATTATCACGCTGTTTTCGGCTGAATAAAAACTATTCTGTTCGTGTAAGTCGACCTCATTTCTAATCAATTTACTTTTTCTTACTTCGGTTCAAATTTAAAAATATGACGATTCCATGGATGTGACAGAGAGGAAAATTTTTCTCAGATGGACGACGAATCTTTGGAAATAACAGACATATTATTCCGTTTCGTAATTTAATTGATAAAGTAAAAAAAGGACCTAAGAAAGATAAATTTTGTAGTGCTGTACTGTATAGTCGGTTATCAGTGATTTCACCAAGAACCGGTATGTATTTGAAACATTTTAAATTTTTTCTGCTTAAAAGATTCTCTCGGAGCATGGTGTTAATTTTTCTGTATTTTTCTCACCATAGATTCGCTCAGAATCGGTTCTAGGACTTTTATCCTAGCTAAGATCTAGTGACCCATATACTTTCGGCGCCGCGACTCAAGGCCGACCAGGGGTCGGGAGACGCGTACTGGCGGTTGGCTCCGAGGCTTGCCGCCTGAGACCCGGAGCAACAGCGAAGATCCGATTTCGAGCGAGGATCCGGACCTTCAGGGAACAAATTTTGTTTTAATCTTTTTTTTTAATCTTTAGCAATAGTATAGTTTCTCTTTTTTTTTTTGTTGTACAATCATTTAATTTATTTAAACCTTATTCGTGTCAAAAGGTCGCGCAATGTATTTTTTCCGGTGTAATATTTAAACTCGTATACATTTTGATCGCGCCTAGGGCTGAATAGGTGTTGCAACCCCTTTCTCACCTTGTTTTAATTTTCAAAATTACAGATTTTATACAATTCTGAACAACCCATTTCGCTGCTTTACATAAATTTATATTACATGTCGTCCATCATTTAATTCCTTTTTTGATCCTTTTAAATTTTTTTATAAAAAATTGTATTAGTTTTTTTTTATAACAGCAAAATTATACGTTTTAACATGTAGCAGTGACGACTTTTATTTTTATTTTCGCTACAAAAATGGCGCCCGAACAACTAAAGTAAGTGTTTTTTACCTAATAACTTTGAAATTTGAATGATTCTACATAAAATCTTTTTTGCCTTATTGAGGATGGTCACTCCCTCCGGGAGCTAATGATTCTTAAGCTTATTTGTTTCAGGACACGGATATTCTTTCATTCTAGAAAGGTATTCTGGGATTTTTACCACCAGTTCAGATCTGTGAAGCTGTCATTTTTCCTTGACATATATATATATTTTTTCATTAAATGTAATTTATTTTAAAGGAAAAATAATTTTGTGAACTATATAACACATAACTGTCTTTTATTTTACCCACTTATCGCAGCAAATATAACGATAGGTCTCCTGATTTTTATTCCATATCCTTAGCTAGCGGTAGTTAGAACCCGTAGAGTATATATGGTGACGTATGAATTTATAGGCGTCGGTTTTCAAGGTAAGCTTAGTATGAACGGTTATGTAGCCTGTATCTTTGTTTAATAGCTTGGCGTTTACTGACTGCTGGTTGCTGGATTATTTTTATCCGTCTGTTCATGCCGTGCCTATTTTTTCGCTAGGATTCAATCGCCTTTTGTCTGTTCTTTCATACGTTATTAGGTCTATTCTAGTTACATCATGTCAGAAGAGGGGTTCCCTATTGTTGAGACTCCACGTCGTGCTAGTCCCATTATTTCGCGACCACCACCTCCTCCTATTCCGCCAAGACCTTCTCACGCTTCTTCACAGAGTATCATTCCTTCCCCAATAAGATCTGAGGAATGCCTACAATTTACCAGGCAGTTCTCTCTTACTAAGTGGAAGATTGTTTTCGATGGTAAGACCTGCGTACGGGAATTTTTCACGAGTTTAGAGGAGTGCAGGGAGGCCGACAATTTGTCTGATGGTTATTTAGTTAAGCGATTTCATGAAGTCTTGTCAGGTGTCGCACTTCAATATTTTAGGTCGATCCGTCGCCCTGGACTTTCCTTCTATGAGATCAAAGATGCCTTTTTTCAGACATTCGGTACGACCGATTTTGAATTTAAGATAAGCCAGGAGGTCCGTAACCTCAAGCAGAAACCGGAACAGCTAATAAGAGAATTTATTATCGAAGTTTCTTACTTAAACGCTAAACTGAGCAAGCCTATTGAAGAATCGGAGTTGTTGCAGATTATCACTCACAACATGTTGCCAAAGTATACTCCTTGCTTGTCTATTCAAAAATTCCATGATGTCAATAATTTAATCGAGGCCGTTACTCATTTCGAGTCCTTTTTAAAACCTTCAAAGGCGGTAGCCAGTCTCGACTGTGTTGCCGACCAGTCGACTTCTCAAGTATTTAACCCACCAAAACCTAGGCCGAACAAAACTTCCCATCAGCCAACATCTAGTAACTCTCAGATTTGTCCTGGTTGTAGTCAGTCTCAGCTTTGTTTAAAATGTAACAAAGTTGGTCATTCTTACCGTTCTTGCCCAGAGATCACAGGCATGATTTGTTTTAAGTGTCGCACTCCTGGATTTATTACTAGGGAATGTCCGAAATGTAATCCAAAAAATGCATAAACCACTGGCGATACGCTTCTTTCCGTACAGTATCCCCAGTGTTTACTTCAGATTCATTTGATAACCGACCGTTTATAGAAGTATTATTATGTGGTAGAGTTGTTAAAGCATTGCTCGACTCTGGTGCTCAGATGTCGCTTGTTAGCGATAATTTTATTCAGCAACTTGGTGTTTCTTTGACATCAAAAGACGCTTGTCCCCGTGTTATATCGGCTAATAATTCGCCGATTGATATTCTTGGTTCTGTGTACCTTCCAGTTAAATTTAATGGTACAACTTTTATTCATGAGTTTTTAGTTGCAAGTTCGATGTCATCTTCTGTTATTTTAGGTATCGAATTTTGGAATAAATTCGGTTTGACGTCTATTTTTAGTCAGGCTTTTAATAAAAATATTGATGGTAATATGTTTATCCCTTCTGTTCAGCACTCTTCCCCTCAAGTTTCCTCTGTCAGCGAGGTCCGTTATATTCATCCTCGTAACATCCTATCGCCGGATCAAGAGGCTTGTCTTCAACAAGTTATTAAAGAGTACGAAGTTATCTCTTCGGAAAAAGTTGGTCTTGGTAAAACATCTTGGTTGTCCCATAAAATTAATACTACGGGTTACCCTATCCGTCAAAGATATTATCCCTTATCCCCTGTCAAGTTGAAGATTCTCAATGAAGAGATTGACAAAATGTTAGGTATGGGTGTTATTCGTCCATCTCGTTCTTCATGGGCTAGTCCAGTGGTAATGGTGACAAAAAAAGATGGTTCTGTTCGGTTTTGTGTCGACAGTAGAAAACTGAATAGTGTGACAGTTAGAGATTCATATCCTCTTCCCCGTATTCACGATATCCTCGACAACCTTCGTGGTGCTAGATATATTAGCTCATTGGATTTTAGAAGTGCTTTCTGGCAAATTCCACTCGCTGATAGAGAAAGTTGTGAGAAAACAGCGTTTATTGTTCCACAACGTGGTCTCTTTGAGTTTGTTAGGATGCCTTTTGGTCTAACGAACGCTGCTTCGGAGATGCAACGCCTTACTGATATGATCGTGAATTTCGAGTTTACTTCTACCAGCGACGACTGTATTTTTGGGTACGTCGACGACTTGATAATCGTGTCTAAAGATTTCTCTAGTCATATGGCGCTGCTCAGGAAGGTGCTTGCTCGACTTAAAGAAGCAGGCTTAACTATAAATTTAAAAAAATGTGAGTTTTGTAAAAGCGAACTAAAATATTTGGGTTATATTGTTAATGAAAAGGGTCTTCAAACCGATCCCGGCAAACTCGATGCTATTAAAGATTATCCTACTCCTACTTCAGCTAAGTCATTACGCGGTTTCATTGGTATGTGTTCCTATTATAGGCGTTTCGTTAAAGGGTTTTCTTCTATAATTGCTCCGCTTACTGCCCTTATCGGTAAGAGAAAGGGTAATGATCCAATAAGTTGGAACGATGCAGCCGATCAAGCTTTCACTCAGTTGAAACAAGCGCTAATTGATACGCCTGTTATGGCATGTCCTGATTTCTCGAAGCCATTCATCCTGCAGTGTGATGCGTCAGCTGTTGGTCTTGGTTCGGTACTGACACAGAAGATAGACGATGTGGAACATCCAATCGCCTATTATTCGCGTTTATTCTCTCAAACTGAACGCAATTATAGTACTACAGAGCGTGAACTCTTGTCAGTTTTGGATTCAATTAAACATTTTCGATGTTATTTAGATGGTATGAAGTTTTCTGTCATAACAGACCATATGGCTCTTAAGTGGCTCCTCTCTCTTAACAACCCATCTGGTCGTTTAGCTCGTTGGGCTACTATTATCTCCCAATATACTTTTGATATTGTGCATCGTAAAGGTTCGCAACATATAGTCCCCGATGTTCTTTCCAGGATCCATGCTAATCCTGTGTCATTTGACCAGGGTCCTGAACATACTAATGACCGTTGGTATAAGAAGATATATATAGGTGCTCGAGATACGCCACAAATGTTCCCAGCATACGCTATAAATAACGGTATCCTTATGAGACGCATGCCTGTTTCTAGTCCTTTATCTTCTGAACCATGGCGTGTGGTGTTACCAGCTGAAAAGGTTCCAGACGCTATTTGGGAAATTCACAATAGATTTCCTTCGATACATCCCGGTGTTACTAAAACGTATCTAAAGCTTAGGGAGTTGTTCTACTGGCCAAATATGTTCCGTGACGTTACTTCGACGTTAAGTCAATGTGAGGTTTGTAAAGCCTATAAAATTTCGAACACACAACCTCGCGGTCAGATGTGTTACCCTAAAGAGGTTTCTTTGCCCTTACAGATGATTTCTATCGATATAATTGGTCCGTTGCCCTGCGCTTATTATGGTTATAAATATATCCTTTCTATGGTAGATGTTTTTTCCAAATATGTTTGGTTAGTTCCTCTGAAAAGGATTGACGCTCTTTCTGTTATAAAAGCGTTAGAGTCTGAAATTTTCTTTAATTTTGGGGTTCCGCGTACTATTCTTTGTGACAACGCTACAGTTTTTCGTAGTAATCAATTCCTTAATTTTCTCAGATCTTTCCATATTCAATCACCTACTTTTACGCCATATTATACACCCCAAGCAAATACGGTTGAGCGATACAACCAAAGCGTTATAACATGTTTAGGTATTTTGGTTGGTGAAAACCAAAGAAGTTGGGCTAAAATGTTACCTAAAGTGAAGCTTTACCTCAATTCTTGTGTTAATCTAGCTACTGGTTTTACGCCTAACTTTCTTATGCTTGGTAGAGAGGTCCTTATGGATAGCAGTCATGTAAATAGTCAGACTCGAAGCTCTAATTTGGCAGACAGTCGGGCTCGTCATGCTTCAAACCTATCCTCTCTCAGCGAAGTTTATGCAAAGGTTGCTGATAATCTTTCTTTAGCTTTTCTCCGTAACTCTCGTGCATATAATTCTAATCGATCAGCTGTCACTCTAAATGTTGGTGATACTGTATGGAGAAGGAATTTTTCCAAGTCTTCTGGAGGTGATTTTTTCTCTGGGAAGCTTGCTCCACGTTTTATTAAGTGCCGTGTAATAAGAGTCATTTCAAGGACCACCTATTTGCTACAGGATTGTGATTCAGTCCACTCCGGACAATATCATATCAAAGATATCTTAAAATAAATTGGATTAAATTCTCTTTGTTCCATTTTGACATTGACATTTGCTTTCTAATCCTTTTTCCTCTTTGGAATATTTCTTTGCATAGTTTTTCGATTAGATTAAAAACTTCATAGATTATCTGTTAATAGTGACATCTGTTTATTTCTGTGTTATGTCAACTTGTGTTCTAAGGTTATTTTGTTTCTTTTAGTTTAACACAGATGGCGTGACATTCAACATTTAATTTTAAATTTGAATTTAAACTTGAGTTTTATGACTTGAGTTCTCTGATTTAAGTTCTGTCCTGAGTTCTTCTTTGACTTAATTAATTTAGGTTTTCTTTCTTAAACTTAGTTTTTTTTGTTCAACTTGTCTTAGTTTCTATAACTAGAGGTTGGACTTTACGTGTTCACGTTATTTATTTTTGGGGATCCCCAAGTTTTTTCTTATAGTTGATAGGTAATAGTTAAGTCTTATATTAAGTTAGGTTAGTTTTACTTAGATCTAAAGTTCACTGGTTGTTCTTCATAATTGTAAGGATGTGGTAGGTTAGAATTTGGCTCTAACTGAACAATATATATTTAGATTTAGGTTTTCGTTATTTTCTTTCATATTCTCCATAGATGTAATTGAGATATCGCGAGTTCGCGCGGATAACGTTTAGATGTGGTGGCCTCCGTGTTTATTCAGTATCTGTTGCACTTCGATATCGTTTGATTCAGATATGATGCCTGTTTTTTTGTTTTTGCCTGATCCAGTTTTTTTCTTCTTTCTCACTCGTACTTACGTCCTTTTTTTCTTAGAAAGAGGGTATTGCAGCATTATCACGCTGTTTTCGGCTGAATAAAAACTATTCTGTTCGTGTAAGTCGACCTCATTTCTAATCAATTTACTTTTTCTTACTTCGGTTCAAATTTAAAAATATGACGATTCCATGGATGTGACAGAGAGGAAAATTTTTCTCAGATGGACGACGAATCTTTGGAAATAACAGACATATTATTCCGTTTCGTAATTTAATTGATAAAGTAAAAAAAGGACCTAAGAAAGATAAATTTTGTAGTGCTGTACTGTATAGTCGGTTATCAGTGATTTCACCAAGAACCGGTATGTATTTGAAACATTTTAAATTTTTTCTGCTTAAAAGATTCTCTCGGAGCATGGTGTTAATTTTTCTGTATTTTTCTCACCATAGATTCGCTCAGAATCGGTTCTAGGACTTTTATCCTAGCTAAGATCTAGTGACCCATATACTTTCGGCGCCGCGACTCAAGGCCGACCAGGGGTCGGGAGACGCGTACTGGCGGTTGGCTCCGAGGCTTGCCGCCTGAGACCCGGAGCAACAGCGAAGATCCGATTTCGAGCGAGGATCCGGACCTTCAGGGAACAAATTTTGTTTTAATCTTTTTTTTTAATCTTTAGCAATAGTATAGTTTCTCTTTTTTTTTTTGTTGTACAATCATTTAATTTATTTAAACCTTATTCGTGTCAAAAGGTCGCGCAATGTATTTTTTCCGGTGTAATATTTAAACTCGTATACATTTTGATCGCGCCTAGGGCTGAATAGGTGTTGCAACCCCTTTCTCACCTTGTTTTAATTTTCAAAATTACAGATTTTATACAATTCTGAACAACCCATTTCGCTGCTTTACATAAATTTATATTACATGTCGTCCATCATTTAATTCCTTTTTTGATCCTTTTAAATTTTTTTATAAAAAATTGTATTAGTTTTTTTTTATAACAGCAAAATTATACGTTTTAACATGTAGCAGTGACGACTTTTATTTTTATTTTCGCTACAGTATGTAGGGTAGGTAGGTAGGTAGGTAGGGTAGGTAGGGTATGGTAGGTAGGTAGGGTATGGTAGGTGGGTAGGGTAGGTAGGTAGGGCAGGTAGGTAGGGCAGGTAGGTAGGTAGGGTATGGTAGGTAGGTAGATAGGGTAGGTAAAAAGTGCATTGCAACGCATGCCGGGGACAGCTAGTACGCATATAAATAAAATCAAAGGAAAACTCTGGATAAGACTAGACTGGCTACTAGTTTTATACTTATACTTACAAGTTTACAAGAAGAAGTAGTCGAACGATTAACTTTATTCTACTCGAACATTACACAAATTAAAATAAACAAATTACGCTAAAATATAAATTTCGCTGAAAATTTGGTCAAAATATAATGCATTGGAGTAAGAGTGGCGGTGATACCCGCACACGTCGTTAGATGGCCCTGATCGATTTAAAAACGCGCTTACGTTTGTTTTCCGTTAACTTTATACATGGCGAAGTGGCAACCGGCCGCTTTACAGTCGTTTACGACATTCTTTTACTGCGAGCTGCGCTTGAAAACGTTTGCTAGGGATTAGGAGGGATTATTTGCATTTCGTTGATTTAGCTTATTATTTCGTGAGGTTGTCCATATACTAAAGGTCGTTGAGTTTATTTGTGTTTGATTTCGTAAGACAATATCGTAAAAAATGACGATAATATTAAAAGACGACGATGAACTTAGTGGCTACCAAATAGTTAGTATGCCCAAAGACGGGTCTTGTCTCTTCCATTCAATATCTTTCTTGGTGTATGGTAGAACTGACTCAACTTGCAGTGTCAGATCTGCTATAGTTGCATACGTTGCTGAACCTTGGGACGAAATGCAAGTGTACACGTGTGATGCTGATGGTGACGTATACACGAGCGCGCAATCCTACACGAGCGATATGATGAAATCTATACCTTCACTTTTGAAGTGTATGAGAACGGTATACTAAGAGGTTCTTTTGGTGATGCTGGCCAAAAAAAGTGTTTACGTTTTACCGGTAGTTACTTAAGCGGCCACTACTTTGTACACATTCCTATACGAGATGCCTCTCCATCTTCTTCCCCCTTTGATCCCATAACATTAAATTCTGTAACATCAGATACTGCTATATGTACATTATAATATGTCTTAAACTCCACGCAAAGTGAATTGAACATAAAGCAAAAGGGAAAAGGCGGTAGACCGACTAAAACTAAAAAAGAAAGACCTAAGGTATCCGAACTGTCACGATCTGAAAATCTTCGAGATGCTGCGGCTCGTTACCGACAAAAACACCCTGAAAAACGTCGAGAAACCGTAGAACTTTATAATTCCTTACATCCAGGCACCAACCGGGCATCTGTAGCACAGTACAGTGCTTCACATCCTGAAGTAAATCAGGCTGCTGTATCTCGCTACAATGCTTCACATCCGGAAGTCAATCAGGCCGCAGTATCTCGCTACCGTGCTTTACATTCGGAAGTCAGTCAGACCGCAGTATCTCGCTACCGTGCTTCACATCCGGAAGTAAACAGACAAAACTTAGCGCGAAAGAGATCTACTGACAAACTAAAGTTTAAGGGAAACACAGAAACAATCACTAGAGTTCTTACAACTAAACTTAAAGATAGATTAGAATCAGAGAAAATAGTTAAGTAGTATCTCCATAATAGGCAAAGAACTTTAGAAGATTTGAACAAGACTGCAAATAAATTAAAAGAAAAAATAATAGAGGCTTTAGAGAAATTAAAAATATGTCCTGAAAGCACGGATATTAAAGACAAATTTGAAGCATTTCTTGGTAAATAAGAACAACGCAGTAATCAGGAGCCATTTTATTCTGAACAAGCCTATAAGGTTTATGAAGATAAAGAAAAAGCTATTGAGATTGATGATACTGGCAAAGCAAAAACCTTTACAAATGTTAAGGAAATGTCCATTAGTCTGACATGGTCTTGTTCGGATTCATTGTGCGTATTAAATGATGGAATCTTAATAAAACTGAAAAACATTTTCGAAGTATTGAGCCTCCAAACTACTGCGCAAAGGGGAATGCCCACCCACCATAAAAATGCCTACAATGAACAACAATGAAATATACGCCAAATTTTAATACATATCGTAGATAACACGTTACAATTTTAATAAATATCAAAAAACGAGGTAGAAGTCAGTTACAAACATTTTTTTCTGAAATATAGGTTGAGTCCAGGATAAAAATTACCACAGTGCAGGTTTTTATCCATTTTTAAATGTACACGGGGCACAAGTCCAAAACACACAACAACGTCGTATTGAAAACAGGTCAGTTTTGACTTGCTTTAGCAAGTCGCAAGCGCAAAACCAAAAATCAGTAAACAGACAATCGAAATTGCAGTACTTAATGTCAAACTGTCAGTAAGGCAAAGGACATGTGATTCATACAGCCCACGATAAGTTTTCTCTTTAAAAATAATTTGATTTTAATTAATATTGACATGTATTATATTATTTGAATTATATTTATGGTACAAATAGGTCGAATTATATTAAATTAATGATAACTGTGCACTAATTCTATAAAATAGTTCGTTAGGGGTTATTTGACGATTTCTGCTTGGCTGAATGTCACTTACTCGTGTCAAATAAACACTGACCTACAATAAAAATAAGAATGACTTAAACGGATATCAAGCTAAATATTTTGATGATTCCTGTATTTTATACCCTACTGAAACAAACTTGAGAATTATTTCATTATACATATTTTATTTTAAATACATTTAAGGACTATTCGTAGTGTTTGTCCATTTCAGGCATTTTATGGGCATTGCCCTTTACTCGATGTCTGTAGAAACAGGAAAACTGCAAGAAAAAGATTTGTAATAATAAAAAACTACTCCTAAAAAAAATGTGTCAAATAAAAAAATCTAATAAAATAAATCTATATTCCCACATTATGCCCACGTTTCTACAAAAAGAAGTGAAATCCCACCAAAAACATTCTGTAAAAAACTGGCCAAGTCTCGATGGAGCTGCTTGTTTATCTCTAAAAAGTAGTGAAATCTTATTCTTTAATCTAGACAAAGTCGTGCCAAGTCTAAGGTTCCTTACTGCGATTTCTTTATCATTATAGTTAATGTTGTGTGACTTGGCCGTTGAGTGGTACACAAGGGTACAAAACCAGGTGCTCCATGACACCATTGCACCAATCTGTCGACAGAACCGCTACCCATTGACGATGGAAAAGTGCGACTTGGAAAACGTTGATTCAATAACCAGTCAATTGTAAGCTTGATAAAGCTGTGTATTTCAATAATACTTATGCATAGGCCAGCCTGAAACAAACAATATAAGTACTACTATTATATTATATGTATTACTATTATAGTAAATAATAAGTTGCACAATCAACAACAGCCCAAAAGGAGCCACTAGCGTCCAATTACCAATACCAGTATGGGCTATTATCTCGCTTAACAAACATAGGTAGTTACAACAGATATAACATTACGTGTAAACAAAATTGACTTGTACCCACTAACGTATAAAGAATGTTGAACGGCCAAGTCACACAACATTAACTATAATGATAAAGAAATCGCAGTAAGGAACCTTAGACTTGGCACGACTTTGTCTAGATTAAAGAATAAGATTTCACTACTTTTTAGAGATAAACAAGCAGCTCCATCGAGACTTGGCCAGTTTTTTACAGAATGTTTTTGGTGGGATAATAAATTACCGGAAATAATTAAAAATGAAGAAAAATATAATTTCATTAAAAAAAAAAAATAGTAAATTACAACAATTTTATACACAACATTTTTATTACATAAATGCTATTATACAATTAATGAATACCTAAATCTAATCTAAAAGTTCTGTATGGTGTCGGACGTAAAGAATAGCACCATCCCATATCTTCCCGTGGGTGTCGTAAGAGGACTTGCCTGAGAACGGGCAGCAGCGTTCTCTGTGCTTTTGTAACAACCGTACTGCGATCGCCAACCCGCCTGCCAAGCGTGGCGATTATGGCAAAACCCCCCTTGTTAATGTGGCATTGGGGGAGGCCTATGTCCAACAGTGGACGTCTTTCGGCTGAAATCATGATGATGATGATGATGAATACCTAAATAATAAATTTCAAATTAATATGGTTTATTAAGTAGTTTTTTTTTTAATGTTGTTACTTTTGTATACCAACTAATAAGTAGAATGAAAGCCCTCTCCCAGTCTCCTACTTTGCTGTGCCCAGGGTCCATATTTATGTACCAAGCTTAATTTATGACGTGCCAAATAAGCTTCGTTAATACATCATTTAAAATTGAATAATTTTCTAAATCTACACTAATATTATAAAGCTGAAGAGTTTGTTTGTTTGCTTGAACGCGCTAATCTCATTTCAGTGTTAGATAGCCCATTTATAGAGGAAGCTATATATCATCACGCTACGACAAACAGGAGCGGAGCAGCAATGGAAAATGTTGCAAAAACGGGGAAAATGTGACGCAGACGAAGTTGCGCGGGACAGCTAGTAAAAAATTGTGGCTTTCAAGTGAATCTGTCTAGATATTTCAATTGCAGGTATTATATACAGTAATATTTTGTAGTACCAGTAGGATATTTAAAAAAAAACGATATTTTCTACAGTTTAGTTAAGTCAACATTTGGATGTGCAAGCCACAAAAAACGTCCATTTCTTCTCCTCTTGTAAGAAGAAGAATAATTATTTAATTTTAAATCAAAACTTAAGAGCAAACATTAAATGCAAGTAATGTGTGTGTAAGTAACTTTTTCACAATATGAAATGAAAGAAGTTATCCAGAGTAAAAGCATCGTTGTCGATTAAATACCCAGTCTTTATCAAAACGCTTTCGCTTATAACTAGCACAGCATCCAATCGAGTAAAGTTCAGCCGCGGCCCACTGAGTCATGAAACGGATATTTTGTTTGAGGCAACTCTTTGTACACTCAACATTGTGAATTTTGTTGATGGCAACTTTCCGATATTTTCTCTTTAGCTGTCGTTAATGGCGGTGAGTTATCGGCTTTTAAATTCGGTGGGACAGTGAGTTTAGTGAATTGAGTTTCTGGGCCGTTGAGAGAAGTAGTTTCGGAGACAGGATTATGTTTGGTGGTAAAAAGTTGTATGATATTGAGGTGTAATGGCACACATTTTAACAAATGTTGCTTGCTTAAGATGATGATTGAAGTAAAATGCATGCGCTGACCTGGCCGGCACACTACAGAAATTAATGAACGCTGGCGATAGCTCGTAACTTAGTTCTGGGTTTATTCAGTAAAAATTGCCATCGATATACTCAGAAGAAGATGAAATAAAATTGATTAAAAACTAAGTAGAAATATTCAAACTCGCATTAAAATTTATTACAAACCAAATTTTATCATGCATTCTATACCATAATGTTAACAGAATTACATTTATGCAAATAGTCGAGTGCAATTCGTCGGCTTATTGCAAGAACTCACTAATGGCAAAAAATCATTAAGTACAGTTATTATAACAGTTATACTCGTCTCGATTAGCTCTATAAAAGGCAAAAACTCATTTATTTCTAGCATTTCAAATTTGGCCGTTATGACCCAGACATAAAGTCGATAATTACCATTTTGGATTATCTGGTTCTTAGAAACTCGATAAAGTACTATAATAGTTTTTAGTAAATAAAAATAAAAACAAAACGGCACTTTTTTGTAATATAAATATCATTAAAGTAACATAATAACTTTTTAAGATACGCGTTACGCACATCGCTTTTGAACAGCATTTGGTTAAAATTCATTAAGTGCACATAATTACTTCTTTAAATCTATGATTTATGACAAATAAAACATTATACAATTTTAACGACTTCTGTTATAACGAGTGACGGTCATTGTTTACAGTTTTAGTTTGGTTAAAATTAATTATTGTATCTTGGCGATTATTTGTTTTTCGAGCTTTAAGCAATCTATTTATTTTTGTACAAATTAAATGCAGTTAACTACTTTTGATAGGCTCCGGTTTCACTCTTTTTGACTTTTAATGAATTTGTCGTCGGCTGATTGCAAGAATTTATTAAGTGACATAAATAAAACTTGTCTGTTAGGTTTTGGTACCAGTGATACAGCTCCGGGGGTATTATTTTTTCTGAGCACATTTTTGAGAAATCTTTTTTCTTCGCTTTGGTTATAGGAAACTTTTTGTTGCAAGCTGTTTTTAATGCATAAGCGGATTAACCGGCGGAGTGTCAGACTTGTACCGACTAAAACCCATCCATTTTCCTTCTTAGCCCTTTGTGTTCCAGGGCCACGGTATCTCTTTCGAACAGTTTCGCAGCCCTGCCAGGCATCGGCCCTCCTGGACCTCTTCCAGTTTGCTAACATCTCTTGGAGGCGCGCGTGGCACACGAACGCGCCGTCGACACGGCCTGTCGTCATAAGACGGACGGACGGTGAGCTTGCTCATTACTCATCGTCCACAGGCACGCGCCCGGGATGTCTCCCGCGGTGGCTGAGACGTGAGGCTCTCTCCCTCTCACGTTCCGCCACCTCCTTCGCTAGCATGACAGCTTCGCAGAAGGAGGCGACGGCTTCCCATTCCCTATCGCTCCGGGCCATGGATTAAACCAAGGCCAGACGCGAGAGGTTGCCGCCGCCAATCGCCACTACGAGGACACGGCGGTGGTCAGATCAGGCGAAGCAGAGCTCCACGGTGTGCTCCAGCGTGTCCTCGGGCCGGTCCTCGCAGTGGTGACACACGGCCGTTTCCTTCCGCCCGATTTGGTGTAGGAACCTCCCGTAACAACCCTGTCCGGTGAGGAACTGCGTCAGGCGGAAGGTGAGGGCGCTATGGCACCTCTCCAGCCACTCCTCAAAGAGGGGACTTATCGACACTATTGTGGTGTCGCTCTCTCTATGTCACCATGAGATCCCGCCGGAGGTCTGTCCGCTGAGCGGCAATTTGCCGTGGCAGCGAAGTTTACCCCCGGCGTAGTAATATGTGCAGGCACGCGAGGACTAACACCTCCAGATCCCATGGCAGCAATCCGGCCAAGAGGCTCGCCGCCTCGCCGGAGATCGTGCGGTACCGCTAGACTAGCCTTACGCCTACCACCTTCTGTGGCAAGTTCAGGTAATGGGCGGCTCGCCGCCTCAAAGAACGCGCCCACACCGGGGCCCCGTAAAGGGCCATGGACCGCACCACCCCCCGGGTAGAGCCTGCGGCAGGAGGCGTTTGGACCCCCCAGGTTGGGCAAGAGCCGCTTGAACGCAGCCCCGGTCCGTTATAGTTTGGGGGCCAAACTACCGCCCTCCTACCGTCAGTATGGATCCCGGTGGTGGCGCATTCCAAGGCCCATGAAAGCACATGGCCTCGGACTTGCGCAATGCCACCTCGAGACTCAGTTGCCGGATTCTCTCCACGACTATCGCAACCCCGTGTGTCATAAGTTCGGCCGCTGCCTCGTTCGACCTCCCTTGTGCCAGCACCAGCGTGTCGTCAGCGTAGCAAACTACGGTCTTCGCTTTCGCAGATTTATAGTTTGGGTGGCTGTTTCAGTTGCTCCCATTTGACAAATCCAGTTCTTTATAGTCTGACCTACGGTCATATCGATATTGAACGATGTTAGGCTTCTTTTTTTCAAACCTAAAACTTTTAACTTTTAGCCACTGTAGGTACTCTTTCTCCATCAGGCCCAAGCGATCTATTCAACCTCAAATTATTTCTGAGATCTTTTAGATCTATCTATTTCATTTATTGAGTAAAGTGCCATGGTTACTTTTATTTTTACTGATTTATATGCCGAAGTGATTTTTTTGAGTTCTAGATTGTTGACGTTTTAAGAATTTGTTATGAAGGTAAAGAAGACTGTTACGTTAACTTTTAGGACTGATTAATACCAGTTGGTTCCTTTGAGAAACTAGTCTAGTGTTAGTACTTAGCCTTATTAAAGAAATGTTTAATTCACACTTAGTGTAAACTTTTAATGACAAGAAGTCATTATCTTGGTTTTTAAGCTTTTAAAAAAATATCCCTCTTTATTTTTACCTGTTTATGTTTGATTTTATTAATAAATATATTTAACTTTCTAGTGGTGTTTATTTTTTTTATAAACATATAAAATATAAGATTTTATAGGACATCCAATGAAATCAAAAGTAATTAATTGATTTCTCAAAGTTTTGTTTATGTCACTTAATGAGTTCTTGCAATAAGCCGACGAATTAGACGAAAAATACTCATAAGGTGGAGCGAAGTTTATAGTGATCGGATTTTCGTGGAACTTCTTTTGTTGAGTTCCTAGAGGTGTAGAGAAGACAGTTAATAAAAATTGACACTTGCAACATTTTTTTTTTAATTTTCTTGATAGAATGTATGGAAATATGTGGGTAAGCTGAATAATATTATATGACGGTAGGTTGTACTTAATTAGTCTGCGATTAAACTTGAGCTTGTCTCTACGTTATTCTCGTGTCCCGGTCTTCCAAGTATTCCTACCGGCATAAACCCAGAAATTTTTTTACTTAGGATATTATTGTTTTCGTTTATGAGTAACTTGAAATTCGACGAATTTATATGGTAGCGTAATAGTGTGACCTGTGTGTATCCACTCAAAGCATTTATTTCAATTAGACCATTACACTAAATGCCAATTTAGTAATTGTTGTCGATAAAATAGGCAATTCGTTTTTTATTTAAATTTCCAATTTTCTTCAATTATTTCTAAATTAACGAATTTTAAGACTAAGATTTCTTTTAAAATTGGTAACTATTACTTTTTTACAGATAACTGGCCAAGAAAATGTTCGAGGAAACCACATTCATGAGCGTAATGAGTAAAAGTTAACTTGCAAATATTAGAAAATCGTCTATGCTAATAAAGGCATTTTTTTTGCAATTTTCAAAAAAGACATTGTGAAAGTTATGGTCCAAATTCTCATTTTAGTAGCTATCTAATGAGCTATAACAACTAGAACCATATTTAAGGATACTTGTTAAGTATTAGTTACTTACTGCTGAAAAAGTAAAACGACAAAGGGGATCTATCGCTAAGAATTGGGAGCGGTATAGGTGTCGGTATCGATATTAAGTGTGGCGTAGAGACACAAGCTTGCAACTAATCTTGGATCGAAATTGTGAGAAATTAAATTTTATTTTATTTAAGGGATAATAAACAACTACAACATATGTAAGACATATGGTTAACAAAACTAAGTAGTAATGTTATAGTCCACTGCATTATCCGCAGATAGACATATTTAGAGAACAGTAAATGTTAATGTTATAGTTATGATATTTTTTGTGAATTTACCAGCGGCCTCATTCCACCATCGTCAGCAATAATGAACATTTATCGAGTACCCCCAAATTAATTTTTTAGTTTTGTTCTCTGGAAATAAGGATATTTTCAGGTTAAAATTTTTACGTTGACCGCCATATAAATATTTTGAGAAAAATTGCCTTCTTAAACTTCTACATGGACGATTTCTTGGTATTTCCGAATGAATTTTTAGTCACTTCACATTTTTACGACCAGTTATCAGTAAAAAAGTATAAAAAATTCGGTAATTTAAAAATAATTGAAGCAAACCAAATTTTCAAAAAAATCTTGAAACATTAATCGGCTGGACCACAATGAACAAGGAAACTGACCAAATCGGGGTTTAATGGATGCACACAGTTACACTATTCCGCTAAAACATAAATTCGGCGGCTTTAATGTTATTCATAAACCAAAAAAGATAATATTACACACTAAAAAAGATCGATTTTTTTTTACTTCACTTTTCTAGGAGCTCAATAAAACAAGTCCCATGACCACACTATAAACTTCGTTCCACCTTATTGTCTAATTGCACTCGACTAAAAAGTACGTCAATAATAAATAGTGTGTGAAACAACAACAATTTAACAATAATATATTTCATAAATAATACATTCATTCATTAAATAATACCATAACAAACATAGGACGCAAAATATTACAAAAAAAAAACCAACCAATATTTATTGTTACATTATTCGAATACCATTTCGTAAACATCCCAAAACATTGTATACAAAAAAAAACTTATGCGGACTTTCGGCACCAAATAGGGTCACCCCGAAAATAAAATTGAAGTTTTATAACAAAATAAGAATATCGAAGAGAAAGGTTGTATCTTTACCCCTATGTATCTCGTGTGATATTTAGCTGGGCTGCCGGGCGGAAGGGACGAACACTACTAAATAATCAAGGGGCAGCCATTGGAACTGCGGACAGCCCTGACCGGACAATGGCTCGGGTTACCCGTTGTACCGCACTTTTAGGGTTGCCCCTGACTATAAGATAAGTTGGATGCGTGCAGTAACTCGGCAAGTAATGCTCGTCGGCGTTTAGTCTTGATTGGAATTCGGCGATTTGTGTGTTCCGAGTTGTCCCGAGAATTGTTTCTGATTTGTTTTTTCGATCGACGGGTTCTTATTCTATCAACATTCTCTTTGCTTTATATAGGAAACGATAGTAGGGCTTGAAGTCAAATATTAACTAGATAATTTTATGTGTACCTTATTTTTTTTTTCTCTAGCCCTTGCTACTCCACTCGTCTTTCTATGAACTCTTGTCCCGCGTCACATCCACCCAACTCCCGCGGTATGCGTCCAGGTCGTCACGCCATCTCTTACTGGGCTGACCTCGGCGGCGCCGTCCAACTGTTTGCACCCATTGAGTGGAGACCTTTGCCCAGCGATGATTATGCATGCGGCTAACGTGACCCGCCCAATCCCAATTCACTCCAGCAGTCTTCTTGCCGACGTCCATTATGCCCGCTTCGGAACGCAGCCTGGGCCTCAAGTCTGCTATTACAATAGTGTCAGAATGGCCTATCATTAATATCATAATTGTTGATTTTGACAAGTTTGGTAATCTACTAATATAATGGCGTCATTATGACTTCCAAATGGTCAACCACTGACACTCAATTGAAAGAAATGGCTTAGAATAGTAATCTCGTACATAATGACAAATGAATGACTTGACAGATAATTTGACTTTGACAGCTAAACAGATAAAATATTGAGTTTTCTAATTTCACATTTATGTTTTCTGCTATTTACAAACTTCTTACTACTGCAGATTTCTTAGAACACTAATAAATAATATGTAAAAATATAAATAAATGAAATCTGGGATGAATAAATGTTCAAATTTAGTAGTAGTTTTTCGAAAATCATTACTACTAACGGGTTTTATAATAATGGCAATACACTAATGTCATTATAACACAATTCTATTACGAGACCATTGACAGACCAATGATCGACCATTATGAATTTAGCAGATTACGAACTTTTAGCAAAATGACAATGGGATCGTGTTGGAATGACAATATTTATAAAAATAGCAGACTTGAGGCCCTGGTTTTGCACAAGAAAACTCATAATATGTTCACCAAAAGTGATTTTTAGGAGACTCTTGTATATTATGGAATTATTATTTAAGGACTTGAGTAAATCGATCAATGCAAATCGAAACTTTCCAAAAAGTTAGGTCAGTCTCCTAAAACCGTTATCCTATAGCTACAACGGTCAAGGTACTGCCTTTACTGGCCCGTCTCAAAATAAATTCCACCCTGTATTGTTTCCTTCTGAACCAAACATGTCCTCTAACACAATAAGCTAACCGGCAATCTACTCGAATCTACATGTAGTAAAGCCATAAAACCACTCCACAATACATTTCCAGCATAACTTTGTTCACTTTATTCCGACTACCCGTAATTTGCAAGACAAATTACACAAAGGCTATCTCGCTGAGAGCCAGGTGAACTTTGGCTTTTAAATAAATAAAACTGCTGGCCTGACTCTGCGTCCGCTATGTACGGTAGGTGTACCTATACAAAAAGACGGCCATTTTTTGTTGCGGTTGAGACGCGCGGTTCAAACGCCCAGTATAAATCATGCCTTATTAATTTCATAAAATCTAGTCTGTGTTTTGCGAATTCTGAATATAATTTGTTTTTTTTTTTTTTTATAGCGTTTGATATTTAAATGTATGGCCTCGAATGATACCTTTGTAATGAGAGATCAAGGCTTTTTTTTGTAAAACCTGTTTTCGTGAATATGTTACCGGAAATGTGTACAATTCCGAGTCTATGTAGGAAATGTGTTAAATAGTATCATAATTATTTTTTACTCCACACATTTCCTAGGAATTGTATGCATTTCCTAGGAACTCTATACAATTCCTATATGACAGAAGGAAATGTATAAAATTAAAAACTATACTATAAGTTAATCTGAAGAATATATTAGATGTTGTGAGACTTTGGGTGAAAATGGTGGTCGTGAACTTGTAGTGCCCCATACATAATTCTAATCAAACCAATTTGCTATAGTTTCTGTAACAATTAAATAATATTGTTGGTTAAAAATTGAATATGCTTTGCAACAAAAGTTAGTGACAGAACCGAATTGCTGCAAAACCGACTCCACGTAGTCTTGTTTGTCCTACCCCTAGAGTGTAATTTAAAATCGCGTAGGCGCGGAGGGGCGAGGCGGCCCGCGGGCTGAGGAGCAGGCGGCTGCGAGCGAGCCGCCGCGGCTGAGGCTGGCCGGCAAAGCCGGCCAACAAGCCGAAGTTGCGGTGGTGAGCGAAAGCCGTCTGCGAAGATTAGCACGCGTGGGGCCGCCGGAGGCCCGCAGCGCCGGAGCCGTGACAGAAACCCTGCCTGCTGCATGTTGCATGCTCGCTTGAATGGAGCGATCGGCGCAGCGATGACTACTGATATACATTTCCTATCACGGTTTAGGAAATGTATAGACTTCCTAGGAAAAGTGTTAATTGAAAAATATTTCATACATATCCTATGGATTTTAGGAATTGTACACATTTCATAGGAATTTTATACAATGACGGATTTCATACATTTCCGTTAACAAATATAATAATATTTCATTTGAAAGCCCACATTTTAAATTCTAATGATAATTAAACCATTAATGTCAAATGCAGTCGCACTGTCGACATTAAAATAAATAAAAAAAGTAAAGTATACATGTAAAGGATTATATAAATCCAGCTATAACTAGTAATATTTAGGCACACACATATAGGCCGATGATTAGCGATAAGCAAAAACAGCTAGCAACTATAAAGGAGTGGCGAACGACGAAATTTGCGAGTTTGTCGCTGGGCCATGAGCGAGTAAGCGATGGCGATGGGGTTCTGTTCATTCTCTTTGATGGCTCTTGTCGCGCAATGTGAACAGTCAGCGATCAACTATTATGTCTCGTTTACTTAAAAATTACCTACCAACTTTTGAACGTTTGTAAAAAAAAAAAAATCGTCGACAACAAGTCGCTTTCTCGTCGGCTATGACACATATGTATAAGCATAGCAAGGGATTATCTATTCATAGCCTAGCCTTTTTTCCTTTCTGCTTAGATTTAATTTTTTTTTACTTTTGTTTTTTTTTTCTTGTACCAAAAAAATATGTTTTCTTTCTTTCTTCCTTTTTTTTCTTAAATATTTTGGGGTTAGCAGCTAGATAACAGTATTTTACATGGAGGGACTGATTATCTGACCTTCACAACCCAGTTAGTACTGGGTTATACGATACCCCTAGGTAATATTATGTATGTCTAACTTTCGGGCCACTGACTACTTGTAATGACTGTCAAAGATCTACAAATGACAGCCGGGACCAACGGCTTTACTTGCTTTCCGAGGAACGGAGAAAACTCGTTCTGAAATGGGTGGTCACCCATCCGAAGACTTACAGCTTAAGGTGAAGATTGATCCGACCGGCTGTTATTATTAAGCCATAAACTTCTCATCAATTGATAGTCAGAAACCATACCTAATTTGGTCTTATCTTTACATCATTTGCCGTCTCGAAAGTATCAGTCAACTTGGTATTTTAGAGTGTTCATTCACCCATATAGGGGCTGTGCTCAAAACAGTTACTGCCAAAGTTAAGGCACGCTGTACATAAAATGACAGCGTTGGCACATAATTGACGCGAAACTTAACTCTTAGTTGAAAGCTAAATTAATGTTGTTTTAAAATGACTTGTGTGCGGGAAAATATTATGAATAAACTGACATGGATATTGCTTGGAAAATGGTACAGTGCTTTTATTCTGAATTCTTGGCTATAAAATTACGGCGACTTTAATATTGGACCAGACATTACTGTCATAAAGTCGTGAGCAAAATTTGATTTTAGCCAACACAGGGTGGTTCAGTCGACGATTTTTAAAGTCTATAAACACCACTGCAAACAAAACACAAAATAAGCAAGTTATCAAGTTTTCATATTTCTTTTCAAAGTTCACTTACGAAGATTACTCGTATACCAATACTTACATGTTTTAGGTAAAATCTATCTGGAATACGAAAAAGTTCATTTGTATTAATCCTTATCATGAAATGAAACATGTAATAAAAAAATAGACATCAAAATTTCAACCGTTTTATTACCCAAGTTCAAAAGAACGTGATTAAAGCAAATAAAACATTGAAAGCGAAAATAAATTAACTGTAATGAAGTGGTGCCCGGTCACTCGCAGGCATAATTACTTGCAGGCGTTTCGAATAACTGGTATAATGTTCGAATAACTCGAATAATTGGTGTCACTTCATCGCCAGTGCTGTTCCCAGCATTATTGCGTAATGACATCAAAGGCTTTTTGGCTGTGGGTGTTTTCGTCGGGCAACTGGTAATTGTTGGTTTGGTTTTAAAGAGTTCTACTTATTCTCTTTATCCATTTTATAAGTACAAGGTGTTAAAGGACCTCTCACGAAGCCGTTAACCAAGCACTCTGAACATCAAAATAAGTAACTCCACGGATTTTTTTTTAAGCATTGCCCCCTAGTAATTGCTCCTGTATCGTGGGCGCGTTTACAAACATTTAAACTCACATATACACAAACAGCCAGAACCGGAACAACTATCTGTAGGATCGAAACAGCGACATGCAGCGCAGCAGTCGATTGCTCAACCACTGCGCCAACCATGCCGTCAAAATTCTCAATACTCAATGAAACATTTTCAAACCATAAAGTTTATTGATGTTTAGAATAGAACAGAGGCCACGAAGTAAAGTTATAACATCTCTCTTTTTTACATCCATGATCACCAAAATAATAGTAAAAATACCTACACAAACACACACAAAGTACACAAAATAATAAAGGGTGTAAATAAACCCTTATCGAACCCAAAAGGCACTTGTTTTCCTCGTCATCTCGATACTTTTTTTGTACTGGACCATAACTGGGAACCTCCTAGTTACAGAGTTATTAGAGGTCAAAGTTCCCACTTTTTTACAAGTTTTTTTTTTTTTTGTAAAAGTAGTTTTTTATGTTATAATTTTACCGTTAAATTACTTATTACTACTATATTATTTTTACCTACGCAAGACAAGAATCTCAAAACAAAACCAAAATTCTTAACTGAACTGAAAACCTAGTTGTAGCCGATGATAAATAGGATACACCTAGGTTTAACCACCGGTGTGCGGCTGCACCTAGTTCTAGCCGCTATGATGAAGGCTTAACCTAGTTTTAACCGAAGATAAGTAGGACACATCTGAGTTTAACGGCATGTGGCCTGCTGCACCTAGTTGTAGCCGGCTAAAACTAGGTGTAGCCGCACTTCGGCTATTAGCCGTAACATATACATATAATTTGTTATAAGTTGTCTGATTTTACTAAATATTATTAACAAAAAGTACATCTTCAATCATGACCAATTGACCTTCACAATTAAAATCCATTAAAAAGTTTAGTACACCTCGGCGAAATCAAATCAATCAAAGTGCGAGCGAGCGGGCGGTGTAATGAGAATTTTGAACTAACGATCGATGTGAACGGGCTTTAATTAATGGATTCTGTGTTAAGTTACTGATAATGATGGATGGGAGTGCGGTGGCAGGTCAGGGGTGAGCTGTATTTTAGAAGATTTGAAGTGAAGTTTTGTGTTTCGATTAGCAGTTGCAGATTGGCATTTGGTCAAGAAACACATTTCTTATTCTTTCGACTAACTAAAATTTTGTTCGATCTTTGTCAACAACTCTGAATGGCGGTGGTAAGGATACTTAGCTAGATGTGGTGATGGCAGGTGAAGTCGTCACTTTATGGTTTCTGAGAGACGGTAGGAGAAGTGTTGGCCGACCAACAGCCAGAATGTCATCCAGCCATGTGCCTGGATGACATTCAGAAGATCGCGCGAAAAACTTGGTTGAGGGAGGAGGCCTGGATGATCATGATGGTTGGCCATGTATTGGCAAGATGAAGAATTTATTTGGGATATGGACAAGAGAATGATGACGATGCTGAGTTTTCCAAAAGCTGTTATAGTAACCACTACCTGTCAAATCGCCTCTCTGCATTTTACATTTCTGAAAATAAAAATGTAAGAAACAAAATCTACCCATTACGAGATATTAACACTCCCACCAACAAAGGAACCTTTTTACCTGCATCACGTAATCCTAAAGCCGAACTGGAATTCGGGCTAAAAAACTAAATTTGCCTGTCCTACCTTTTTGACCCAAATCCCCAGAATTTCAGCAGTTATAAATCTCAGCCTAATTTAAAATTCGCCCGCTGAATAACTTTCAAACTTGCCTAAAATAATTATAATTTAGTATTTAATACTAAAATATCTTTACTTAAAGGCCCAAAAGGTTTTTAACTAAGTTAGGAATCTCGGAAGCTAAGAGAATTAAACTGGAGTTTAGTTTACAAATGCCATTAATGTGAGAGCACTTTGTGTTTGGACGAACGCTTTGGATTTGATAAATTGAAGCCTTTGAAGACCGGAGATTAATACCAATGAGCCTCTTAAATTATTATGTTTGTTTGAATTATGTACCGCGTGAACTTTCAGCCTCAATTAATAGTGGAATGTTATGAATGGGCGAGGTTGAGTTTATGAACGCACCAAAGGGGAAATTGCTATTTATTAGCGTCACTTTACTATGGAGGAGGATATTGATAGAAAAATAGTATTCTATAAAAATTGACAACCACATCATCAAAATCATTATTATACTATCAATAACACTAGAAACGGGATGTTTATCATGTTTACTATTCGTGGTGTTTGGTGGCTTTTTGAGGTAAATATTCAACTTATCACTATAATTACTTATTGTTGGAACTGGTACCATAAGACTGACTTCATCGTAGCGGCTTAGGGTCAGATTCTCAGACCGCGCTTTGACTTTACTATACAAAATAAAGTATTTTTTTCATACCATTACCAACTTTATTCATACCTTCACTCTGTTTTCATATTAGCAATTACATGTATTAGAATTTAAATCATTTCCGATTTCCACGAAATCACACGCGGTAACAATAATTATCACGGTTATTCCACAATATCAAGATAAACGCAAGGTATTAAGATACTGATAACTGATTGGATAACAGAAGCATATGACAGGAAGTCAGTAGTCCGCGGTGATGGAGACGAAGCACTTGATACTTCTGTGTGTGGCTGTGGTGGGCCTGGTGGGGGCAGGGAAACATGACATATACTCCAGGTAAGCTCTGGAAATGTTTTTATTAGAATTTCTGGTGGCCCAGTAGGATCAAACCCAAGCAAACGCTTAGTTTGAGTAATTTATTTTTTATATTTAAAATAAATGACTCAATAATTTATTTTATCAGATCCGGTAAAGTTAAATATTTAGAATAAATCGTCATTTCTTAGAACAATTCAATTCTTTGACATAGTGATCTATCAAATGACGGCACGGTTGGCGCAGTGGCTTAGCGATTGACTGCTGCGCTGCGTGGCGCGGGTTCAATTCCCGCACGGAACAAATATTTGTTAGGGCTACGGATAGTTGTTCCGGGTCTGGCTGTTTTTGTATGTTTGTTGTGTTATGAATGTCAGTTTAAATGTTTGTTACAGCACCTACGATACAGGAGAAATTCCTTTTTTTCATTGGCTTATTGATGATGATGATGATGAATCATTGTTATGTATACAGTTAGTTCCCAAGTGTTCAATAAATAAGAGATTTTATGATTGTTGAAATAAAAGTTGAAAGTACGAATATTGATGTTTGACGTTAGCACCAAACAATGCTCGACAGTATAACATAATTAGTATAACCCGTCCTCCTGATGCGCTGTGTAGATCCCACCTTAGGCATCATCTCAATTTCCCATCTCATAAAACTGAATTCTATTCCTACTCCTTTTCTGTTCATGCAGTACGACTATGGAACTCACTTCCGCCCAACATACGAGAATTTAAAACTTTATTTCTCTTCAAAAAGCAAGTCAAAGAACCTTTCCTCTATTCTGTAATATTCTGATATATTTTATAGGTATATATTTATTTTTATTTTTATTTTTATATGTGTATTTATTTGTATGTATGTTTATTTTATATAGCCTTAATGTTGTTTTAAGCTCTAATTTAATTTTTTCCTGTTTTATCTTTTCTACACACTATGTCTACATTTCTAATCCAACTTTCCATTCGCAGGTCTGCTGGAAGAAATTTCTTTTGAAATAAGCAGTACCTTTGTGCTCTTGTATCTTAATGTATTGTTCTTTTAAGTGTTTTGTGTGTACATAAATAAATAAATAAATAAATAAATAATTACAGTAACCCCTGCTATTTCCACAGATATTCAGTCTACAATGTCCAAGTCCGCGACAAATCCGACCAGAAGCTACTACATGACCTGGAAGACCAACTGGACCTGGACATCTGGCAGCACGGCGTAGCCGGCATCAGGGAGGCACAAGTCATGGTCAAGCCGGAGAAGAAGGCAGAGTTCCTGATGGCCTTGCATGTACATGGAGTGGACAACTCTTTGCATTTGGAAGATGTAGCTGAGTAAGTCTTAGTTCTCTTTCTGTTAGGTCTTCGAATGATGTTGCCAGGGCATTTGGTTTATGAACTGCTCTGTCGTGCCATAAAGTCCTATTCAGTGTTCGTCGTAGAAGGACCCATGGCGTACAACATGGTCAGTGGGCAGTACTGACCATGTTTGGTCATATTCTACAAAGAAGTCAGTTGCGTACTATCTCACAACCTGTAAAAGGTATGTGAGGATCATTGCAGGTGTTCTGTATTTGCCGCTGCTTTTAGAAAAAGACGTGACTATATGTATAAATCTTCAAATCTTGTTACTTAGGACGCACCTAAAACATGTGAAAGATACGCTGCGTAACCCAGTTATAATTTGTAATTTGTTTTGTAGAGCCTTCGAGGAGCACGACCGTCAGATGACCACCTGGAGGTCTACGAGGGCCAACAGGATGATATTCCAAGACTACCCACGATATGCTGAAGTGAGTAGTCGAAATTACGTTCTTCAGGTTTTTTAAATTATGAGCCTGTTGTGTGCCACTACAGATCAAATACCTCCGTCTTTCGATTTTTCTCCTGCTGGTGCAACCTACGCATCATGCTACCTCTTTAGTTCAAAGAGAGAAAATTGAGCTTCTTTTTTATTTCAGAAGTAAGAAGATAAAACTCTATAGAATGAGCCAAGTCGATTCAATGGTTCCTATGCTAAAATACCATCTCCATTTTGTAAATTATAATTAGTGTCATACACTACATTGTGTATTTAATTGTTTTAATAGAGTAAATTACAGTAATTAATAAAATTGCTCCCAGTGGCCTATTTTCAGTAACATGTTTATAATTTCAGTGATAAATAACAAACGAACTAAATTCATTAATACTCCCCTAATCCGATGTTTGCGTGATTCAACTCCAAAACGGAATAAATTCTAGTTCAGAACTGAACATTGTCCATGTCTATTAATTTGTTCGTTAAAAGCTTTGCGGGTTATTCTGAACTAATTTGTTATACGTTTCCGATGCCGCGTAGCCAATACATTTGGAATGTGTTTCTATTATGTTGCTATGAATACACTGGTTTAGTTTCAGGCCATTTTAGTGAAAACGCTTTTGACGCTTCAATAAATCGCTTGTTAATGTTGAATATTTTATCGTGGTGACTGCCTCAATTGGTCCGGTGGTCGTAAACGCGACTTCTGAGCATGAAGTCTTGGGGTAAATTCCCAGGTCGGGTGAAGCGTTATTGGATTTTTCCACAAGGAGTTTCTCAGTAGCACACCACGTTAACACATCATGTTAAGAAGGCATTCGACAGTGTCGAGCACTAGGCTATATTTAACTCTCTCCATCGGTCCATATATGACGCTCGGCATGTAGACGTACTCAAAGAGCTGTACGATTCGGCAACAATGCAGGTTACATGATCTCACCGCACCAATAACGATCAAAAAGGAAGTGCGACAAGGAGATACCAACTCACATAAGCTTTTCTCTGCTGCCCTGGAAGACGTGATTTACACTCTGAAATGGGACCACAGTGGTGTAAACATCAATGGTGTCTACTTGCCACACCTTCGGTTTGCGGATGACCTCGTGTTGTTCGCCGAATCCATGGAAGACCTTCAATGCATGCTGAAACAACTTTTCGATGCTTCCCTACAAGTTGGTCTAAGAATGAACATGTCCAAGACGAAACTCATGTCAGGCATTCCAGACGCCTCAGCTGTTATGGTTGGCAACGAGCGTCTGGAGTTGGTTGATCATTATGTTTATCTGGGAAATATTCTATCTTTTGACAAGGAGCATTCCAACAAGGAAATCTCTTGGAGAGTACAGCTTGGATGGGTGGCATTGTTGCCAAACTGGAACATGTTTTTCGGTGCATAAAGATCCATTGGTGCCAAAAAACCCACCTTTTCAACCAATTTGTCCTGCCAACAATAACCTACGGTGCCGAGACATGGACGCTCACAAAGGAGACTGTTCACCGAGTACGAGTGGCACAAAGAGCCATGGAGCCTTTCTTTCCTTATCGGTCATCTCCCAGCAATTGGTCCACTTGGTGATAGCTTGTCATTATCATTCTATAATAAGACTTAAGATTATTATTGTTTTACAGATTGATGCGTACTTGGATAGAATTGCCGCTCAGTATCCTAACTTGGTAACTCTAGTGAACGCTGAAAAAAGTTTCGAACAACGTAACATCAAGTATTTAAAGGTTTGTAATGAGATATTATATTCGATTTTAGCGTTGGTATCGCTTTCATCGTGTATACAATATGTTCAAAAAACTCTGTCTGATCCGCGAGGGTGTTATTAGGTATCGAGAGTAGATTCTATTTATTTATTATCGAGTAAAAAGTAATAAAATGTAGTAAAATGAGGAAACTTACATTGCAACATAGGACACCACTCCGGTAGTGACGCCATCAACAAACAAGTGACGATCGAACATACTAATTTCGAAGATAGTGTTCTCACGTTTTAAAAGTTTGTTCGATTTTAGGGAAATGGTGGTAATTGGGGCAGAAACATCGGGGTTTTGAAATTCAATATAAAATTATCATGAAAGTGAACATATTACTTTCATGAATATTTTATGTTTAACGTTTCGATTTTCTAATGTCATTGGTATACCTATATGCCCCTTTCGGATCGAATAGGGTTTTATTAACATATTGTATATGGTGATTATTTATGATTTTGTTTCTTGATCAAAACTTTGCGAACCAAAAAATAATCAAAGAAATTAGAAATCTTAGCAAACAAGACGATTTTGCTGCTTTTACATCTATCAAAATCCTTTATTCACACTTCACTAACTAAACCACGTATAACACCCGAAAAGACCACAATACACCCTTTTTCTAACGTCCCCAGATTTCGACCACCAACTTCGAAGACCAGAGCAAGCCTATCTACGTGATGACCACGATGATCCACGCGCGAGAGTGGGTGACCACCCCCATTGCTCTCTACTCTATATATCGGCTGGTTGAGAATCTGAGGCCCGAAGACAGAGATGTGTTGAACGATGTGGACTGGATCATCCTGCCTTTGCTCAACCCTGACGGCTATGAGTTCACGCATACTAATGTAAGCATTCTTCACTGCCTATTTGGTCTGGTGGGCGCAAGCTTTACCAAAATATGGGCATATCGACAACAAGGCTCTCTTCTAGTTAACATTTAAGAAAGAATTTTAATTAAATATTCCCTGTTTCATAACAAAAAAAAAGTTAAATGCAAAAGCATTTAAGCAAGGGCCAAAACATTAAACTGACGAATTGTTATTTTTTCTAGCGACGTCTTTGGCGCAAAACAAGATCATTCAATGCTACAAACCACCCGACTTGCTATGGAGCAGACGGCAACCGGAACTTTGGCAAGGAATGGGCCACCATAGGAGTCTCCGAAGATCCTTGCTCGGACATCTACCCTGGAACCGACAAATTTTCCGAAGTGGAGGTCAGGAATGTAAAAGCCATTATGGAGGAGTACTTGGGCAGGATCCAGTTGTTCATGGACATCCACAGCTTTGGGAAGTACGTGACGTTTGGTTACGGGGATGAGAGCCTGCCACCCAATGCTGCTCAGCTGCACCATGTTGGATCAGCCATGGGCGCAGCGATCGATGTCAGGAAACTGCCTCAAGCTAACTACTATCTGGTGGGGAACAGTGCTACGTTGATGTACGTTACGTCTGGATGTGCTCAGGATTATGGACAGGTTAGTTGCTCATATTGTTATAATAGCTGTGCAGAAGAAAGTCACCCAAGTTTTTATTATACTTAAAGCGTAGAGAGACATATGCTCAGTATAAGAGAACATGCAGACTACGCGGCCTTGACCATGACTTTTAATTCGGAGCAGGAAAAAAGTGTGGTCACACGACCGGGCATCCGACCAATGTTGTTCAAGATAGCGGCCGGTCTTGGAACATGTCGTGGTTGCATAGTGCGCGATGTCCCTAAACCACTAGCGGTCAATAAAGGCTGTTAAAGTCTTAGTTTTGATGAGTTGCCGATTAAATGGCGCTCAAAAAACAACAAATAGTAAACATGGTAATATTCCATTTCCAGTGTAAATGATAATAATAAAATTCATTTTCATGGGCATGCTTTTAAAATACTGTTGTTTAAAAGAAAACTAAGATAAATGATTGAAAGAATAATGTTAATGATAATGCTAGTGACTGACCGCGTCAAATTAAAAACTTATATTTGATTATTATTCTGATTTAAAAATATCCAACTATCTGCGTTAGACATTTTTAATCCATATATAATCATACAATTACGTGAAGCGTTCAGATTCAAAATGATGATTAATACTAGTCTAACAAACTTACTGTCGTGTGTATGATGTTTTTGATAACATTATTAATTATACGATAGTGATAGGTTATCAGGTGGCTTACTATGACGTCTTAAAACATTTATTCCAGAGTGGAAAAGAGACGGAACTATGCAGGTCGTCTAGCTCCATCTCTTTCCCACTCTGGAATAAGAATTAAATAATAATGTTTTAAGACGTCGTTGTAACCTCCCTGGCCTCACTCATCTTCTTACCGCTGTCGTTAAGATATTCAAACGGTACCTGTGGATTATTGTGTATACAAACTGGTAAAATGGGAGATTAAAGACCAGCCCGACACTCTATGATAGTGCGGTGATGCTCAGAACATGACCTACTTACTAGAATGAAGAAAAATATACAATAAGTGGGTGGTGGCGTAAAAACATACAAAATGTTCTGTAGAGGCTCTACATTATCTCTTTAAGTTTTACATTTATATATGTTACCGGCCAAACCCGATTTCCGGCTAAACTAGTTTGTCCAAGGCCAAACTAGGACTCATCATAATAGGATCATATAGAGCACCCCATCTAAATCGGTTAGGTTAGGTTAGAACTAGTAAATAGTAAAAAAAATAGTAAATCATTTATTCTGGACCAAACATTTTATAAACATTCATAAACCCACCAAACTGCGTGACAGTTTGTCGGTGGGACCATAAACTGTGCCATGAACTGTGACCATAAACGCGCGATCCGAGCGAGCGATGCCACATTCAAGTTACGCGCATTGTAAATGTTTTGTTTGGGTCAGTGTTATACCAGTAAACTGGTTTGGCCTAGGACAAACTAGTTTGGCCTGAAATCGGGTTTGGCCGGTAACATACATGGCTCTACAGTAGAGCCATCTATGACACAAATGAAAAACTTAAATCAAATTCCTGCATATTGCTATTAAAATTCTCCGCGAGATATAAAGTATGGGGGATGAAGAACTTTATACCCTGTTCCTTATACCTCCAAAAATTCAACTACTGACAACCATTTCCCCTCCAGCACATAGGCATTCCGTTCTCCTACACCCTGGAGCTGCCGAGCTACGGCTACGACTTCAGGGTGCCTCCGCAGTACATGGACCAGATCAATGAGGAGACCTGGCCCGGCATCGTCGCCAGCGCCAGACTCGCCAGAGTCTACTACAGAGCGCGGTACAACGCTGCCACTACCACTGCTGCCCCAACCACGGCTGCTCCTACTGCAGACCCCGCTCCAGTTCCTACCACTGTTGCTGGTACAGCGGACCCTGCTCCTGCTCCTACTGATCCTACTACTGCAGCTACTCCTGTCCCTTAGGTCGCAGACTCCTGATCAACGAGGAGACCGAGAGGTTGATTCGGTTCTACCATGTAAGGGTATGAAAGAGACTGTCTTACGCGGCCGCTTTAAAATTAAGTTTTTTTATTACATATGTATTTTGTTAATTCGGTGTTTTTTCATTATTTTTGGAATGTAATTTACACAAAGGATTCCCCTGCACCCAGCTCTGTCCTAGTTAAGTATACGTGTAATTTTATATGCCAATCAACAATCCCTCCAACTCTGTCATACGAATACTTATTCATAAAAACTTGATTTACGTCTCGAACATAGCTGAACATACTAAATCAAGTTATTTTATTTGTCTTGCAATGTTAGTTTGATTAGGTTAGATCTTGCATCCTGAATTAGAACCACTTCCTCTTAGGGTGTTCTACACCAATCGATCGATCGTCGATCGGGGGTCGATCAATTTTTTATCGCCCGGTATCTGTCGATCAGCCAAAGCTACCACGACAATGGATCAACAACGACCGATGTCGATCGATGACATCGATCGACGATCGATTGTTTGATGTGGTAACACCCTTCTCCTACAGGGTTTTATTGCAGTTTTGTCGAAGATACATTCTTATGATAACCATGACCTGATTCTAAACCCAGGTTTGGCTCCAGCCATGGGAACTCCTTAACGGTCAACAACACAAAATCGAAGTACATTCGCGTTCATTATTATAAAAGCTTTTATTAAAACAATTTCAACTGATAATTTATTAAACTGTAAATTGGGTTTACAAATGACTAAAAGTCTATCAAATTACAAAAGTTTTAGGTTTGACGGATTAATACATTGGAAGTTTAATAAAACCTTCCGATGTCAGAATAAAACAGTTTAGCACATTTTTATTGGATCAAATAGCAATCAAGTCGTATCAATCATGTCAGTGGACCAAGGGACGTTAATCTATCAATTATCTGTCAATTTGTGACAGTTGTAGCGGCCCCAAGAGGTTGCTTCAGTTGCTTCAATTGCAGACTTTTATATTTTATAAAGATAAATGAACACACTGCTCCTCACCAAAAGATTAAAACTGGTCTATATTTTAATACTGTTTTGTTGTCGTTTATAACCATTGTTGATTCAAAATTTCCTTAAACTAGTTTAACTTTCACTAGTACTTACTTCTTCAAAACCAAAATATAGTAAACTAGCTGATTCCCGCGACTTCGTTCGCGCGGTAATTTTGAGGTGTATGTGTGCGACTGCCTCGTTTTGGTCGAGTGGTCGGTACTAAGCATGATGTCCTGGGTTCGATTTTCGGGTCGGGCAAAATGTGGATGCACAATTAAGTACACCTGTGTGTAACCTTTTGGGAATTACAGTCGTGATGATATGTTATGATGTGACGGAACATCTTTTTTTTCAAAGTGAACAATCAGATGCATTGTTTGGTTAGACGCTATTTAATTAGTTATTCCAAAAAAGTTTTGTTTTTTTTTTTGTTTTTGATCTGTTCGTTCCACACCAACCACTCTTCATTATTGAAATTAACCTCAAAATTTGAAAAAACGTGCATGATAATCTAATTCAATTAATATCCTCTGTAGCCACTGGATGGGAAAATTCTTCGGAAAATTGATTATTCTTATCTGCGTCCGATTCCAGACCACCCTCTTCCTTTTGCAGCAGTTTATTCGGAAACTCCCCGGCCGCTGTTTTAGGTGATGCTGCATGTCAGGTTATCGTCGCTTGCTAAATTCAGCGGTAAATTTGAAAACGGAATGTGCATTCCGGTAAGTAAAGTTGCAGCAATATCCGAGGAAGCCACAGCCAGACCTATACAGATTGCGGTCCTTGGGGAGTTAGGCCTGCTGAAGATTCAGCATAAATGCAATCTGCCGGCACAGTTGGTGGCCAGGCGATTGACCGCTGCGCTGTGTGTTGCGGGTTTGTTTCCCTCACGGAAAAAAATGACTACGTCGCGGGTTAAATTAATAAAAAAAAAAAAAAATGGGTTTATTTTAAACTTTATATAGATTTTTGAGGTGAAAACTTCTTTAGCCACGTTAAGCAATTTTTGGTAGCGGAAAAGCTATGGATTCGTGTGACTGACATGCTCGTTACGTATTGCGTCAGACTGCTTAATGCCAAACTTTATTTTACCACAGACATCCATAGTCTGTGTTGGACCACTTGGTGCTCGTTACACGAAACGAACGAAAACGCAAAAAATATTTCAACACAGACATTCTCTGTATTAGTATACATACATTATAGCAAACTCCAAACCACAGTTCCAAACTAAGGTGTAGTCGGCTCCTACTTCTGTATGCAGGGTTTAAAGTTACCTAACACAAAGGAGGTAGCGGGGTCTTAGTTCATTTGCGCGCTCGCTCTCTAAACCCCGCCATCCCCTTCGAACCTAACCTGTCCGAGTCGTTGTGCCCAATGATCCGAGCTCGCTTCGCTCGCTCTTGCATCCTAAGTTCTCCTTAATGTATTTCACTACCCTGCTAAATCATTTGCTCTGCACTCGTACGTAGTTTGCTTTGGAAATGACGAGCATAATAGGATAGCATAGTGTAAAAATGTTGGTTATAATATTATTTTACGTTAAAATGGGCTTTTTTATTTTGATCATTTACTATTTTTGGCCGTGTAAAAGTGTTTTTTTTTTAAGTTATTTTGCCATGAGCCCTTGATTATTGTGGCATGAATGCTAGCCAAGATAAGCATGTGGACGAGTGATCAAGAACAAGCAATGGTAGCCAAGATTACACTACCGTTCACAAAAAATGTAGAGTTAATCCACATTTGCATAGTTTTTTGCCAATGTTACCTATTAGGGTCGGCAACCAGTCTAGCTGGATGCAGCTGAATACCAGTATTCACTGCCTGCCTGTCTGAACTCAAGTTAGTTGCCTTGTTACATTACAAACCGTCCAAAAAAGACAGTGATTGAAGTTGGGAGTCAGTTTGTGGAACAATTACATGATTTCCAGGACTTCCCCAAACGAACAGGTTTCCAATGAGTATTATCGACAATCAAAAACTTGCATTATAATAGGTACATATATGTCACTACTAGTGATAACCACTGGTTATGATGATAAGACTATCAATATGTAGTTGCTAAGAAATTGAATGAAAAACAACAAAACTGATAGGGCTGATACGGGTGTAGATTAAAAGATTTAAATTATAGTATTTAAAATGTTTATCTAAATCTACAAATAGCCAAAATAGAGATTAAGTAGATTATTGTAAAAATTAGTAGAAGAGTTGTTGAAGTTGACTAGGAAAATGTTCTAATTAAATCAAAATTCTTTTTCGTCACATCACTATCACAGGTCCAGTTGATTACCAGCGTCGGACACTAGCTGTGTTCGGCAGTTTTCTGAACTGGGCCTATTTGGCGCAGCCGTGAGACACACAATATTATGTATTTTTATTTTTTAGTTTAAGTTTTTTTTATTATTACTTTATTTGTGTTGTGTGAACTTGTGGTATGTGCCAAAACAAATATCGTTTCTTTCTTTCTTGTTTTTTTTTCCAATATTACTGAAACATACAAGTTTTTAAAGTGACTATCATTAACACTGAAAAGTGGATATTTACCACGTTCATTAAACTATGGTGTGGTCGGAAGAACCACTTCTAATAGTGGCAAGCGCTACTGCTAAGCATGGGGTCTCGGGTCGGGTAAAGTGTATTGTGTTGTTCCAACCGCCCTTATTACAGGCAAAATGTGGGTGTGCTATTAGGTTTGCTTAACCCTTCGGGAAATAAAGCCAATAATTTAATGCTAAATACAAATAAAACTAACCTCATATTATTCAAGACTACGACTCGTCAAAATGACAACTTAGATATACAAATAAATGGAGACAGGATTGAATTAGTGGACAAGGTTAAATTCCTAGGGATAAATATGGATTCGCTTTTAAATTGGAAACCGGAGCTTGCTGGTATTGAATCATCCATATCGTCAGCATGTTACGCACTCAGGAGCCTTAGAGATGAATTGAACATAGAACAGTTAAAGGCTGTATACTATGCGCTGGTCGAGTCAAAGATAAGGTATAGTATCGTGCTCTGGGGAAATAGTTACAGTTATAACTGGCAGAGAGCATTCATCTTACAGAAACGAGCCATAAGGACAATAGTCAGAATTACACAACGTGTCTCATGCAGAGAATACTTTAAAAAATTGGGAATATTGACAGTGCCTAGCCTATACGTATTGGTCCTTTTAAGTCATTTTGCTAAGTATCTACATGAGTTTGAATCTCAAGAAGAACGTGAGATTAGGGAGAGCACCCGTAGAAAAATTTTTAAGCAACTAATAGCACCTAAATTTAATATAGTAGAACATTGCTGGAAGTACCAAGCTATAGAGACATTTAATAAATTGCCTTCTGAGCTAAAGATCCTTATTTATAACACACACTTATTTAAAACAAAATTAAAAGCCTTTTTATTAGAAAAATGTCTGTATAATATCTCGGAACTAATGTCACACAATAATAAATGATTTACACTGACATTATAAAGTATTTTGGAATCATTTGACATATTTTTATTTTTTATTTTAACTATTTGACATTATATTGAAAACTGTTCGACATTATTTTGGAAACTATTTGACATTATATTCTAAACCTGTTTTGACATTGCGTACCTATTTTTTAAAATTGTTTGACATCTTTTTAAAACTGTTTACGCTATACCTAGGTTTTGCTTGGAGTGTTAATTCATAGTTTCTGTATCTGTATTAAATTGCACGTGTATATATTCAACACAATGTAAATTGTTATATGAATAAATGAAATGAAATTAAATGAAAAATACAGGCGTGATGTTGTGTTACGTTACATGTATGCATACAACTTGTCTGACCACCAGTCTTACCAAGGGGTATCGTGTTGTGCCGCGTTCGTGTATGGTTAGAAGTACCGCAGGAACTTCTCGTAGTCGGCTCGGGTTAGTGCGAAACTAAAGTGCGTGTTCGAATAGAGTGTTATAAAAGTTTCATTTTCTTATCAAAAAAACTGAAATGTAGTAAAACGTTCAATGATTAAAGGTAAAACGACCAGATAGTTTTTAGCAAGATCAAGGGTAAATCTTTGTTTTAAAGTAGCTTCTAGTGCAAAGATGGTAAGGTTTTCTATGGAACAAATTAGGTATACCTCCGATCCCTCCTTCCTTGTTCTCACCTAAAAACGCATAGAGCACGTCTAACTTGCGGGAGCGACTCTGGCGGGAATTTAAAACAAAGGAAATACTAAAATAACTGTACCGCAGATAAAAAAACGCAAGGTGAGCGCGTGCGCAGCTGTTACAAATGACGTATGCGTGCGACGTTGCCGCTCCGTGCTTGACTTGCCACGTTCTGTGTTCCTACAATTGACACAATGGAGCACAGTGCCTTCATGATTAGCGTAAACTTTCATTCAATTTGAAGAACATATATCTGAGAGATATCACTATGAAGTTGGCGACAGAGACCAAAATTCAATATCAAACATTTACGAAATGCTTTTCTCAAAAAATGCAAAGCACGCAGTGAAGGACGGAAATACTTGTGCTCTGTCTCTTTTTCTCTCCTACAGCTCACATAAGCCCGTCTCTTGCTCGCTTGACAAGGAATGTGACCAATCTGCCGTTTTGTTTATCCATGCATTGTGTATGACACACCTGTGCACAGTGTTTCTGTGTGTCACAGCTCAGTTTGGCAGTTCTCAGTGAGTGCACAGTCGCGTGCGCACCTAATGTTTACGTTTTTTATTTAGTTTTGCTGTGTTTTGACAAGTAATAGTGCAAAATGTTTATGTCATACGAAGTGTTTGCCACATTCGGGATATCTGCGGTAAATTAAGTGTTCTTTTTCATTGTTTTTTGGTTATCTTTGTTTCGAGACATTGGTTAGGATGTTATTAGTTGTGAATAGTAATGAGGTTCGATTTGCTCACATTGCCTTCTTGTTCCAAGCAAAGTTTCAAAGTCATAGTGTTTTTTTTTTAACTATTGCACTGGAATTTTTTTTGTAACAGTTTCGTGGAAGCTCTTATTTTACTAAAAAAGCGTGCTTATTTGTAAAATGTGAAGTTTGGGAGTTTTGTTTATGTTTTTGATAGAAAACCTTGTCATTCATTGACTTCCGTTTTATTATTAAAACCGTTGCATAAGCCAAAAATTAAACAGCCGGGAATCTAAGGAAGACCTTACTATAGAGATAACTTATTAATAAGTTGCCTTCTTAAGTAACTTGCTGAGGATAAGCGTACTAAACATAGTCCATAAATATTGTATTATAAGCACGTACTTGTTAGATAAAGTATATGGATGCATTCAATGTTTGCAACTACATTGTGCAAGTCATGTATGACTATAGCTAATGATTATTCTCGTAACAATAGACGAATAATATACGTGGCTAGACCTATACCTAACCAGAGAAAATGTTAGTACCTAACGACCTCTAGTCTCTAATAGAAAGAGTAGGAAATATTATTATTCGTATACGGATGGATCGCCCTTAAGATGTCCTTCTGACCTAAAGCATCTCACCATTCAATTTCAGATCCTATCATTCACACTATCAGTATCCCTGCTACTGATCCTGGCGGCCAAGAGGGGACTCCTCCGCGTCGGTGCTGGCAGCAAACCCGCCAAGTGCAACCCTCTCCTGCTACCAAGCGCCCCCATCACGGCCAAGATCGTCGAAATGACGCCACTGAAGGATCATCGAGCGATTTAAAGGGAGACAGGGATCTGTAGAAAGAGCGAGCAATATTGTTAAAATTGTTTCAGTCAAAAAGTTTTTGGTAACTTTCCGTCCATGCTCAGAATAGTCACAAAACATTCCAAAAATTAAAGTATTATAGAGCTACAACAGGCGCTACAGCGTGTATTAGAGAGGTGATCATTGAACAAAACAACTTCGAGTACCTACTTAGGTATTGATTTTTTTTATGGGACAGTTGATTATTTTGTATGGAACAGTTGATTATTTTGTATGGGACAGTTGAATATTTTTTCACGATTAAGATGTTAGTCCCATTAAGAAAGTTGTTCAGTTTGATGGTCTGCACACACACAACAACCAAGCTATACATTTCCAGTAAAACATGGCCTCGCTTTGTATAGATTTCCAATACAATGAGAGATCTGCATAAAATGGCTTTGTATAGCTTAATTGGTCGCCGACGCCGTGTGCACGTACCACATTCTCAAATAAGTATGACCACACTTGATACACGCAGTATGAAGCTACACATTTCTTTGATGATGTGTGATTGATAAAATTATTTCATTATTTGTTACCTCTTAAATTAGTACTAGTCGAATAGTTTCTTATCTGAAAAAGTTCTTATAAATAGCAAAAAATAATGTCTATGTATTAATGAGTGTTCCGTGCTAATAGAGAATCTCTTTTATTATGTTTTTTGTAATCCTAGTACGTTCAGGATATCAGGTAACGGTCATTAATTAGGTTATTTACCAATATGTAATTTTGTGGTTTTGTGGTGGACAAACATGTTTTTTAATGTATCCATTCCCGATATTCATCATCATCATCATAATCATCATCAGTCTATAATGTTCCCACTGCAGGGACACAGGCCTCCTCTCTATGAGAGGGAGTGGGCTTTATTTAATCCACCACACGGGCCTTGTGTGGGTAGGTAGATGTCACATGTCTTCGAATTTTTAGTTCTAGGACATGCCGGTTTCGTCACGATGTATTCCTTCACCGTTTTTGAGAGCCGCTGCTCTAAAAAACAGTGAAGGAATACATCATGATGAAATAAATTACACAAAGTAATGCGCCTGCCTGGGTTCGAACCTACGACTTACTGCTCGTAAGTCGGGGCTGCCACCACTTCAGAAAGATAGAATGTCCGTCAAAATTGTTACACAGCTCCTTTACAATACTTCTAATTCTATAGTTACATTAGTGGTCTTATCGCTTACAGCAATATATTCCAGGCAACCTTTTTATAAAAATACGCCCGTTTATGTATGTTAAATAATGCGTATCAAATCATATTATTATTTACCTTGTAGCCTTGTATAACTCACTCTGAGGTATCATCATCATCTTCAAAAACTAACAAATCTTCTTTACAACCCCTATAAAACAATTTTGATTTAGAGACAAAGACAAGATAAGACCTATTATAAAGTTATCTAATTAAGAATATGACAGAATCGAATATCTGATAATTTATTCCGCATCTAATATGAAATACCATCAGTATTTAACCTAAGTTAATTACTATTACCAATAACGTTCATTAATTATAATTATGATGTACTTACCGTACAGCGGAATAACTTAATGATTAAATTAACATACAAATTAGTTCGTAAGTGCCATAATATCATAATGATTTATCGATCAATCTGAATGTTTCTTTTTTGTATTTATTGAAGAGGATGATGTTAGGATCATCCTAAATGTAAATTGTTTGAATAATTGCAAAATACAAGTTTAACAAAAACAATTTAATTCAAAATTTTACTACTATTATACTAGGAGTAGAAAGAGTTTAAAATTATTTTGAAGTAATGGTCCAAAATGTACTGAAATTGCGATTTGCCTTCTACTTTTACCTGAGCAATATGTTGACGATTCATGAAAATACGAATCCTTTGATAATGTGGCTTATCAATAATCGCTATTGTTTATTATATAAGAATGTTATTTTTGTATTAACCAAATGAATTTCAGTAAAGTATTTAACAAATAAAATAGCATGAATATGTATGTATATAAAGACTCGTTAAAGATAAACTTGTAGAAATAATAAAACGTTGTTATTATTTTCCTGGAAAAACTAAATGCTGTATTTATTTTAGAAGCTTTTCCTTACCACTGTTCTAAGGATACTTAACAGGCAAAATGTAGGTGTACTAATTTGTTCACCTAAAGGATTACTGGCGCCATATTATGTTATGTTCTAAGGATAATCCCGATTGTTGATACCTACTAATAGGTATCTACCTAACACCACTCCAATGGTTTTTGTTATGAAACATTATTGCAAAGATTATTGAGAAAATTACAGTAATTATCGCAAAAAACAGTCCTGCTAGCACTTTGGGCCTCAAAATGATACCGATTTCAGGCCAATTATGCCGATATGACTCGAGAAGAGAAACTTAATCGAGTAGAAAATCTTAATAGTCAATGGACATGGTCTATGGTTTTGGGTAGTAAATACAGCTGCCAACTGAAGCCAATGTTTAAAGTAGTATAGGCTATAATAGTTAGTAGCCTGGCTTGTTATGGACATGTGATGAGGAGAGATGGAACTCGTGTGAGTATAACAGTGATGAAAATAAATGTTGGTGGACGGACAGGGAGAGGAAGACCAAAGAAAAGATGGATTGTGTATGATATGAAGGAATAAGGAGTAAATGATAGCATAACGAATGAAAGAGGACAAGGGTAGGAAGATTATGATGTGGCCATAATCTAAGTCTAAATCTAAATCTAAACTAATATTATAAAGAGGAAAGATTTGATTGCTTGTTTGTTTGCATTGAATAGGCTCCGAAACAACAGCTCCGATTTGAAAAATTCTTTCAGTGGTATATAGCCCATTTATCGAGGAAGGCTATAAGCTATATATCATCACGCTACGACCAATAGGAGTGGAGCAGTAATGAAAAATGTTGCGAAAACGGGGAAAATATGAAGCAAACGAAGTTGCACCGGACAGCTAGTACCTAATAAGTACTATGCTGCTAATTAAACCACTTTTCGGGTAGTTATATTATTTCTTTATTTGGATCTCCAACAAAGAATACACATATACAATGTAGGTCACAATCATACAAACGGTTCTTTTACGTGTGTTCCTTCAATTATAGGAGACCAAAGCATGCACATATATCTAGGTGTTTACAGAGAGATTAGAAAAAATAAAAATATTTAACATAAAAGGAAAAATAATAACAAGGAAAACAAACTCAAAATAGAAATAAGAACCAACATAATAAAAAGCATTTGATGACAAGAAATTATAAAAAATAATTATATCGAAATTGTTTCACATAAAATTAACGTAGTACGTAATTACGTTTCACGTAATAGTTGTAGCTATGCTCTAAACTGGAGTCTAATACTAGTTCCCAACTGATGTTCTACCTAGACAAATATCAACTTTACATCAGTGTAAATTAAGTTGATTGCACTATTTAAATGTTTACTAAATGTGGTGCAATCTGAACCTTTATGTAGCCACACAAAGGTAGCTTTAGCTTGTAACTTTAAAAGCTTTGAAAGTTATTATTTCAAACACAAACATGCATTTTTTTACATTTTTTAAAACTTATTTACGGACGCAAAAATCATCTTAACATTTAACGGGTTTCTACTATTCTCTCTGAACATTTCACCTCCTGAAAAGACAAATTACAATGACCTAGCTACGGATAATTCTAGATGTGTCCGCTGCGAGGCGCGCTCTGAGGACTAAGTACACCACTTTAACTCCGCGTGACTAATGTGAGAGAAGTTCCCCGTTGTTTTCCAAAGGGTAATGCCACGGCTGCCATATATTAACAGAAGATGATAAAAAACTTTTTATGTGCCGTCCCTTGACATCGGGATCTCTCCCGAGTTACGGGCCAGGGGCATGTTGCTACCCATATTTCATTTTTGAGGTCGAAATCGTTGTAACTTAACTTTTTTGGGCACATATGTTTCCACAGTATTTTTGTTTTCAAAACTTTTTATGAAACCTAAATAGCGACCTGAATTTAAATTGGTTTAGGGAAAACTGTAGGTAAATGTAAAATATTGTTTTGTTTTCAGCACGTTTTGAAAAACGTTTTTGTTCATATTGTTCCTGTGCAATTAACGACATTACTGAGGCACAATTAACAACCATTATTGAGGCAAAATTATTAAGCTCTGTTCGGAAAACTAACACAAGCTTTTGTCATGCATAATGGAAGTAGGTACCCACCATTTTTATAAAAATTTTACACTAGAAAATTGAAATAGAGGAGAAAAAGTCTTGGCAACAGTTATTGATTAAATTAGTGGCAAATTGATTAGTGCGCACTCCACGCCGACGTCGCCATCGTCAGTACAAATTAAGGGTCGAACATTTCCTCGGGATGTCTCCTCGACGTCTCCTCGGCGTTTCAACCCAATTTCCTTCAAAAGCGAGGCGATGGAATTCGATTGAGCGACGTTTTCCGCTCGCTGGCAGTCGGCTTGATTTTATTACAGCCTCCGTTGCTCCGCTAAAGCTCTTTAGTGGCTTTTTAAAAATATTCACGATTGGGGGGAAATGAGGTCCACGAGGCTCGCAGAATAGTTGGAATTGGTTTACGTTAGGAGGTTGTTTAGATCCCTCCCGAGGGAGGATCGCAATCTTCTCGAGTCGGAATGTCGAGGAAAGTAAGCAATTGCGTCGTGTTGGCAGATTTATCTAGTTATGCTAACTCGTGAAGCTGTTGAGGGAAGCGAAGGTTGTGAATAAAGTTGGTTTGTTTACTTTGTAAGGATTTCTTAAACATAATGAACAAATCAGCTCCTGCAAACCAACTACAAGAATAACTCCAAGAGAGTTGGTAGCAATGTCGTCTTGATTTCAAATACAGCAAATTGCGATGGCTAATTCACCTGTTAAAATGTGTGGTTAAAATGTTTTCTCTACTTCAATGAGACTAATCAATACTGAAATTATTACTTTCCATCCTGCGTCATCTTATTACTGGAAAAAGAGACTCCTCCGACAACTTCCTAGTAAATGAACCTCTGTATTTTGTCCTCCACCACAAAATCCTTACTAAAGTTCCCCACTATCCCCAACTACAAAATTTTCTGCTCCATAAACAACGCTAAAACAACACGGTTTACCAAAAAAAACTAAGCGTATGTCAGTGTATCCAATATCGTAACTAAGTTTATAAAATAAACAAGTCCGAGCTGAACTACAGAAAAAGGCCTTGTCTAAACTAATATAATAAAGAGGAAAGATTTGATTGTTTGTTTGTTTGCATTGAATAGGCTCCGAAACTACGTGTCCGATTTGAAAAATTCTTTCAGTTTTAGATAGCCCATTTATCGAGGAAGGCTATAGGCTATAAATCATCACGCTACGACCAATAGGAGTGGAGCAGCAATGAAAAATGTTGCGAAAACGGGGAAAATGTGACGCAAACGAAGTTGCGCGGGACAGCTAGTTTGAAATATGAATAGTAGTTTTTCCACCGGTTCAACTACGCCGAGGTCAGACATTACCCCAAACATACAACCAGGACAAAAAGTATCAAATGTTTTATTCGACGACACGACCTTCCGCCTTGCTGCTTCCTTACGTCTTGGTGCCGCCTGCTGCACTCCTCATCGCTGTCACTGTGGTGAAGCTGTCAACAGCCTCGGCCACCACGGCCTGTTATGCAACCGAAGTGCGGGCCGTTTTGCGCGGCACGCGAACAAAAAAAACTCTGGGGCCGTGGGGTCCGAGTGATCAGAGCCTTTTTAAGGAAATTTCGAACCTTCTAGTTGACGCTTCCCGTGACCCAAGGGCTGGCTTTTACTTTGGCCAGAGGCTAAGTATTGCCATACAACGTGGCAATGCTGACAGTCTCTTGGGCACATTATCAGGTGACAGCGTTGAGGGGTTTGACGCCTTTTTAACCCCCGACCAAAAAAGAGGGGTGTTATAAGTTTGACGTGTGTATCTGTGTATCTGTGTATCTGTGTATCTGTGTGTCTGTCTGTGGCATCGTAGCTCCTAAACGGATGAACCGATTTGGTTAAAAGTGGTGTCGTTTGAAAGGTATTTTAATCGAGAGTGTTCTTAGCTATGTTTCATGAAAATCTGCTCAGCCGTTTGAAGATCATCACGTCTTTTCTAGTTGATGTAGGGATTTAAAAACTTTCACAGGTAGTCTATTTGAAATGTTGTCGCTTGTCACCATGGGCATTGCTGAGGGGGGGGGGGTGCACCGCCCCCCAATTTATATTTTGTTTAATTTATATCTTTCCTTGGTTTCGTTAACCAGGAGTAGGAAAGTCAAGGCTAGGCAAAAATAAAATAAGTTTAAAAAGCATGAAAAAAAATTAAATTAAAAATTTAAAAAACCCCCGACACAAAAAACCTCTAAAAAGCCAAAAATAAATTAATCCAAGCGTCGTAGCGTCGGGGGACCGCTAAGAAGACCGCTTAGTACAAGCACAGAGCAAAGCGGACCCCCGACGCTACGACGCTTGGATTAATTTATTTTTGGCTTTTTAGAGGTTTTTTGTGTCGGGGGTTTTTTAAATTTTTAATTTAATTTTTTTTGTAGTTTATTGTTATGTTAGTTATATCATTTATTAGTTTGCTAATCGTTGTAATGTATATAGTTAGGTCCCTTTTATTAAATAAATAAAATAATCCTATGTTCAAATTTAACTCAGGTTATTGTCTACAAGAGACAATTGGACAATTGGCAGAATGAATTTCATCGTAATTCATTCTGCCTAGAGGCAAAAGAGAAAGAACAGAAGGCACGCAGACAGGATGCCTTTCGCATTTATAACATTTAGTATTGATTAGGGAACAATCTAGCTGCTGGGTACATCGATCCACCTTCTATGAGTAACCGATAGCTGCGACCAACTATTTTCAACTCATAGTGAAACTAAAACAGTTGCTCACAGCTATCGGTGACTTTAGTTTTCACATCAATTATAATCTCATACCTATGAAAGTTGAACCAACTTTCACAGTCATGAGCCTGAAAGTTTGACAATCCGTTTGAATCCATTTGTTATGGATAGGTGCTATCAACTGAATGATTGGATATCGACTGAAATTAAGCGCTTCAAGGCATATAAGGGAGCTAAGTGAGTCAGAAATTAAGGAATAACCTTATCTAGCTACATGTCCCAATAAACGTCCTCGCTTTTATGACTCGCCGAATGCCCTAAATCGTAATAAAAATGCCTTCGGGCAGTAAAACCTTTCACTGACTCCAAGCTTATTTATCCGGCAATAAGTCTGTGTGGATAGGAACTCGGTAAGGATAAGAACTGGGTGGGGAAGGACTGGGAGGTGCTCGTGGCTAAATAATAACAGCCGCACGGGTCGATCTTTAAGGTTAAACCGTGCTAGCCGAGGTTGGTCCGTGGATGGGTGACCATAATTACATAACGAGTTTACACCGTGCCTCGCAAAGCACGTTAAGCCATTGGTCCCGGCTGTCATTTGCAGATCTTTGACAGTCGTTACGAGTAGTCTGAAGCCAAAAGTTTGACATCCAATCTTACCAAGGGGTATCGTATTACCCGGTTACTGGGTTGTGGAGGTCAGATAGGCAGTCGCTTCATGAAAAATACTGGTACTCAGCTTCATCCGGTTAGACTGGAAGCCGACCCCAAGATAGTTTGGGAGAAGGCTAGGCAGATGATGATGGATAGGAACTGGGTAAGTTTTATATCAAGCAACATCTTGTGGTAAGATCCAACTTGCTTTAAACAATAACACACCTGGAAAAGATGCAAGCATGATCCATTACATTTTTTCACTTAGTTCTCTTTATATGGATAATCCTTTGAGCTGGGAAGGGCAGTAGGAAATCCATTAAACTTACATAAACGATGTAAAGGAACCCTTCACGAAGCCGCCAACCAATCATTATGTTTATCAAACTAAGTAACTAGGTACGCTAAATGATTGCTACGGAAACGTCTTTTTTTGGGCTGAAAAATCACGTTTATGGTAGGACTCCAATGTAACACACTCAAAACATTGTGCTGATGTATGCATTGAATAGTACAGAGGTCGTGGACGTATTTAAATTAAAGTTACAACATTAAAAACTCGTATTCATAAAATATTGGAACTATCAAATCAAATCAAATCAAGTCATCTTTATTTTTTAACACAGGTATTGAAATAAAGGTCTTATTCATACCGTTTTGTTGAACTCTATTTCCTACCAATGAAATTGGTGTACAAATATAGTTTTTTTTTTGGAATAAGTCTGGATAAAATTTACGAGTATACAATTCAAAGTCAGGTTCGAGTAAATAATAAAAATTAAATGTATTAAATGTATTAAGCAATCAATTATAATTTATTTTTCATGCATGTCAGCGGCCTCAAATTTTGTAATATTGTAAACAATGCCAATGAAATGCATATTAATAAATAAATAAAAATAAATTATAATAAAGGGCTGGTAATTTCATATTTTATCATTTAAAAATTCTTCGATAGAGTAATACGTCTTATCTATTAGAAATGAATGTAATTTACTTTAGAATTTTAGGAATATTATCTTATATAATATTTAATAATATTTAGGAATCTTCACTCCTTATACATTTTGGTAATTTATTATAGACCTTTGGAGCCATTACAAAAATACTGTTTTTGTATAGTGCAGTACTAGATCCGACTGTTTGTAACGACATATGGCATTGCCCGTGGCATTGCCCCAAAATATAATTCCGTATCTCAATGTTGAAGCTACTAGCCCATGATACGCCGTTAAGACTGTTGCTCGAAGTTACAACACTAAAAATTCACATAAAAAAAAGAAAATGAAAACATTGAAACTTTGACCCTCAATATCTCCGTAACTATTCACAGGTATGCTCTTTATATATAAAAAAAAAAAACAATAAGGACGAAAATCAGCCTTTCGGCTTCATTAAATTTACGCCTATAACAAAACCGTTTTACCTTTTTCGGTTTCCGGAAAAATATAAATGAAAGAAAAACATTTGTGATAGAACTCTTGTTTTTAAAACAAATCACAATAAGATTACCTGCTTACAGCTTTGGACTCAGGTTTTAAACTGATTGAAAGAAAATGTTTTGATTTACAAAAAGTTTGCGTGGTACCTTATTACTTAAAATAATTAGTTTTGTAGCAACTTAATTTGCCTTTGAAGTTTTAAAAGTTGACTGTAATTAATTGCATTAAGTTCTAACTTTTATTTGGGATACATTCTTCAATTTTTTATTAATTATATATTATTTAAAGTTTGAGAAATTAGAGACTCTTTTTATGTACCTACTTAGATACTGCGCTGTCAAAGTTCCTTTTGATATCTTTAGTCTGAACGTTCGTTCTCACTGAAACTTCAAGATAAGTAATAAGATAAACTTTTTTTATCGATCCCTAAATAAGCTTGTGAAAACGTAAAAAGTTTATGACATATTATTTACGAATTTTATTATTTATATCAAAAGATCTGTACAAAAATTAAGTCTCTCGGTAGGTACTATAAGTTATAATAAAACATAATTATTTCCATAAACGGCAACGAACGTCGAACGGTTCAGATATCGCCATCATCTCATAAATAAAAACCAAAACTCGATAATATTTTCTTTCAACCACGAAAATCCCTGAAAATAATCCTGACATCCGTACTTGGCTCCTATTTACGTCCTGCCCCGATTTACCGCCATCCTGCGATCCATCTAACCCTCCACCGCTAACGGCCCACTTGCAACCGACCGATGAAACTGAATTAGTTGGGGACGAATCGTACCCCATTGTTTGGTGCCAATACACTTACTGTTTATTCAGTGGGGTCGCGACAACCCGCGGTCTTGACGGGTTGGGTCTTGTTCTTGTTTAGTTTTAATGCAACTTCTGAATGAGGGTTATCTACAAGTTTGTATGGTTGTTTTGGTAAGTTCATTCGGAGTTCGCGTAGTGGGCTTTTGTTTGTATTTTATTTTATCGATGATCAGGGTATCTTTGGAAGACGCTATGCTGGTGTTGGTTGTTTTAGTAGAAAATGTTAACAAACATTTTCGAAAAATAATGTTACAGACAGCTAAATTAGCCCGATTTTTAATTATCTATAGAAACAGAAATTTCCAATTATCTTCATTTTTAAAAGACATTTCGAAAATGTTTTTTAGTAACTTTTTAGACCTATGTATACTGCTTATGCGTAGGAAGTTTCATTAAAATCTGTTCAGTCATTTCGGAAAATAACGACTTGAAAGTTTGTATGAAATGCCGTAGGGTATAAACGCTCTTAAATGTTTTGACATAAAGTGTATTTTTAGGTGCTGCTAGTTTTTTGTATCTCGTAGTTTTATTAGAACTCAGATTCATTGTGAAATTACAGAAATTCCAGTACATTGTCTGAAGCAAATAAGTACATTTTTAAACATTATTTTTTTTTAACAATTTATTTTTTAATGAAACGTTCTGCTGTCTTGTAATTTACATAACGGTACTGCTGGAGATAATTAAAAAAAATACTTCTCCAACGTGAACAAAAATATTAAAAGCTGACAATTAAAACTTGACACAGATTTACTGATAAGCCCGTAAAATATCAACACTTTATCAAACAAAAAAAGACAAAAAAAACTTGTAAAAGAATCGGGTCGACGATTATTCTTTCCAGTTTTTAAAGAACAACCATCTTTACAAAAAAGGACAATGCACACATTTCTCCTTACATTTTCTTCTTGGAAAGTCCGACGTCATTTAAAAAAGGATTGCCTATATAATTATGAAGGAAGGTATAAAAGAGCATCGAGCTAAATAAGAATTCAGAAGGCTCACTCACTTTACGACATTAAAAACTTACAAAGAAATGTTTAATTTTGGCTAGCCTTTGGCCGCAACTCGCCTGAAGCGACGATGCACTCGATTTCTCTTCCCCCTACTCCTACAAATCGTCAAAGGTAGCCATCTAGACAGGTTGTTATGACTATACGTATTAGAGGAAGTTTAAATGTTGCGCCAGTTATAGAAAAGTTAAAAGGGAATAGTCTGTTATGGGCATGTGATGAGGAGAGACGAATCGCATGTGACAAAAAAAGTGATTCATATAAATGTTGATCGATGGAGACAGAGAGGAAGACCTAGGAAACGATAGATGGATGGTGTGAGGAATGATATGAAAGAAAAAGGAGTATATGATAGCGTGACGGATGACAGAGGAGGATGGAAGAAAAAAACGTGTTGCGCCGACCCCAACTAATATGGGACAAGGACAGGAAGATGATGATGATGATGATTATGATTTGGAGGGCACATGGGCAGAGATATCGCTCCAGTGTAATAACTTATAATGTTGTTACATACGTATTTCATCTTTATTAACAACGAGCAGTTGATAGTTACGTATTTTAAGTAGCTGCAATATGTACAAAATGTTTCGATTCTACCTACTTAGTGCATAAGGTGGCTAGCTACCGGCCCGGGAGGGGGCTGTGGCCCGGGAGGGGGCTGAAATGGAGTGCCAATACTGGTATTCAGCTGCATCCGGTAATACTGGAAGCCGACCCCAACAAAGTTGGGAAAAGGCTAGGCAGATGATGTTGATCGGGTTATCATTGAGGATTGTATTTATAACGATTACTGCCAATGATTTTATTTATGAAGATAACAACTAATTACCATTGCAAACCTTTGCAATGAGTTTATCACTCACTGCAAAGGTTACTGATAAATGGGTAACAGACTCCCCTGTTACATAATTAACTTTTTGTATATATAGACTTTTTTTCAGTTAGTAGTAGGTAGTTATTTAATTGTTGTTTTGCGATTATCTCATTAGTCTATCACAAGTTGAAACTATAGTTTTCATTTAAGTTTTTAAACTGACATGCAACAACACTATTAACAACCCTTGCAACGGGATATTTACCATGTTTATTATTTGTTTCGAGTTCCCGATATTTCGGTGCTGTTGCAAACGCCATGATCACGGATAAACAAAACAAAAAAATAAACATGGTAAATATCTCGTTGCAAGTGTTATTAATAGGAGTTTTCATGTCTAGGATAGCTTTAAAACGGGTGACTGCTAGAGTAAACGTGTCCTTGAGTGGAGACCGCGAATCGGCGTAGTGTAGCAGATAGTTTAAGATAGTTGCTAGATGAGCCTTGCCGAAAATCGAGCTGAATGGTGCCCAATTGAAGAGACTCATATCCAGTAGTTAACTGTTGTAGGCAGATGATAGCATAATCTGATGGATCTTCTGTCCCTTCTTGTACTACAATAGAAAGGATCTCAGCGGCCAGCGAAGGTAGTTTAAAGGAGAATATCTGGCGAAGGTAAGAGCTCACGGGGACCGATTATAATAACGGATAGCTTAATTAACTCGGCGCCCTTGTCGGTTATTTAAAAGAATATTACAGTAAACGGGCAGAGATTTAAAAGACAAACGCTGCGTTTTGTCATCAACAAGAACTGTACACGCAAGTAATACTTTTGATGAAATCGTTTTGATTTTGTTGAGAACCACCTGTTTTTCGGGCTATTCTAAAATAATGACCCATGAAATAGTTTTAGATGTATTGTTAGGATCGGAAGTGAAAGGAGAATCAACCAAGTTTCGTGGTCTAACATACAAACCCAGCGGGTCGTACTGGTTGGCGGTTCCAAACTTAGATAGACCCACGGTAAGATCCAAAAGTTTCCGGCCTACACACATTAGATTAACCAAAAATTCAAAACTATTATGTCATAAAATTACTGAAGTTTTACCCACAGTAAAAAAGTTATATTTTGTTCAATATTAATTTTCCCTTAATTTCAATACATTTTTGGATATTAATCCTTAATTTTATAGTCACTTAACCGCTGGGCACGTACTATACAGTACGTGCCCAGCGGTTAAGTGAATAGTTAAGCTGGAAACTTTTGGCCGTTACTGATATTTTAGTTTTAGTTTCATCTGTGAACTCCAGTGAACGCAGTATGCTTTAGAATGAGTTTCTGTAGGTTCACAAAACAACTAACTCCAGCGTTTCACTCGCTCGTCTGTTCGCCCCAAGATTTTAACAAAATCGTTAGAGGCCGCCACTCAATGGCCTTCGCTGTCATTTTGTCCCGACTTCGACACTCGAAAAATCGACTTACTAACGTGTCCCTAAAAGAATGACAAGATTTTTTTTGTGAAAAGGGACTCAATTCTGCTCAACGGGCCCAATTTAGTTTTTACTCTGTAATTTTCGTTGAAGTTTTTGTCAAGAAAACTAGTAGAAAATATAGGTCTATCGAGTTTTACATGAAGTTTCTACAAGGGTTTTAGGAGTCACTGATGTGATGATCTAAATCTTGGATGACAAATTGAATGGGTTTTTTGGAAAATGTCGACGCAGTCTACTAAAATTAATAAAGTTTGATGATTCGCGGTCTCCACTTATAAGAACACGTCATTCCTATTTTCCCATAGATTGTTTTATTACAAGATTATTTATGTGTTGTAAACTGCGGTAAAAGCACATTCATACGCGAAACCAGAAACCGCGGCATTACGAGATACTTCCATTTGTGCCCAAATTGCGGATATATTAATTAAAAGAACATAATAACAGTTCGTTTATTTTGTACATTACATATGTACATTATTTACAAACTACAAATAAATATAAAATACTCGTAAAAATAAAATATGCACAAGTATCAAAATTACAGGGCGTCAATAAATTCATCGACATCACTGTCGACAGGAAAAGTGCCCAGAAGGCTGGCCGCATTGCCACGTTGGATGGCAATGCTGATTCTTTGACCAAAAAAGAGGCCAGCCAGAGGGCTTCACGGGACCAGAGGGTCCCGTGAAGCGTCGACCAACCGCTTGGCGATATCCCGAAACACAAGATGGGCACTCGGGCCCCATGGCCCTAGTGTAACAGTTCGTTTAATAAATTAACATATAAATCAAATGACAAAGCCTGCACACGTCCACTGTGCTGTTGTGTGAGCAAATCTTTTAGTGACACCATTCTATAACACATACTGGGCCCGTGTACTGGAAAATAGCCTGCTCAGTGTTTACTTACGGGATGGAAGGGACATAGACGCATACGTGTTCACTAGAACATTCTGAATCCGCCCCCCCCCTATGGAACATTTACATCGGTAGTTTGAAAAAAATACCAGCTGTACTATGTATTGAATACGTGGAAACCATTTGTATGTCGGTCTTTCATCCACAATGTTTATGATCGGAGTTAAAAAGGAGACATTAAAGTACGTTGGTCTTCGCTCTTTATACCTATAATATCAATCATCTCATATCCTTTACAAAAATCTTAAAAGACCCTCTAACAAAATATACAGCGTTATAATAAACGCAGTCTTCTCCCCCCCTCGTACCCTTCTCTCCTAGCCCCTCGGGGGTCGTTACATGACAATAGCAGCTTGGTGACGTCATTAGCAAAATGGTTTCGAATTAACTTGTTCAACATTCAGCCACAGATTAACGTAATTGACATTACAGTCATCCTAATATTTCATTTACACTTGTTTATTATTCAGAATTGTGGAGGAAGAAAAATCAATGACCTTTATTGTCTAATCATACAAAATAATTGCATTGAAAAATAGTGTTATCAACGTAGGAAGTAAAAAACCGGCCAAATGCGAGTTTTACTTGCACACACAAGATTCCGTAGCATCAAACAATATAATAACAATATTTTGAACGGTCATTCATTAGTAAATTTACACTCAACAGCAAAAGTGAATTTGTTTTTCCTAGTAGTTAATGAAAAACAAAGTTACTGCTGCAGTTTGGTGAAAAAGTTCCATATCGCAAAAACTAAACATGAAATCAAAAACTAATTTTCGTTAAAAGTATTTGTTTTACTTCAGGCACTAGAGAGACACACACATTTGACCACTTTGGAAGTGTCTATCTTTCAAACGATTAACTTTGAGAAGGAATGGGTTGTCATTTTTAAAGACCTATCTATAGACACCCCGTACGTGTTGGATTTGATGTTTTTTTTAGTTTCAGTTCCATGTAGGTACGAGGAGTCCCTTTTTTTTCGGATGGGTAATCATCGAATAACCCCACCCGCTCTCGGCGGAGCGGAAAGGAGTGTCAGACTTGTACTAACTAAAACCCATCCATGTTCCTTCTTAGCCCTTTGTGTTCCAGGGCCACGGTTTCTCTTTCGAACAGTCCCGCAGCCCTGGCAGGCATCGGCCCTCTCGGACCCCTTACGATTTTTCCGACGCGCGTAGAACACGAACGCGCCGTCGGCCTGTCGTCATAAGAAGGACGGACGGTGAGCTAGCCCATTACTCACCATCCACAGGCCCGCGCCTACGGTGGCCGGGGCGACTGGTCGGCCCCCGACGCCCGGGGCCTCTCCCACGGCGGCTGGGACGTGAAGCTGGGGCCTCTCACGTTCCGCCACCTCCTTCGCTAGCATGACTCCTTCGCTAGCATGACTCCTTCGCAGAAGGAGGCGACGGCTTCCCATTCAGGACACGGCGGTGCTCAGCCCAAGCGGAACTGAGCTCTACGTTGTGCTCCACCGTGTCCTCCGGCCGATCCTCGCAGTGGTATGGGGAGTCCCTTAATCTTTATATTTTTTATTTTTGTCTAAAAATCTTAAAGCGCTTTACGGAATAAATCTACCTACCAAGTTTTAACTGTGTATATTCAAGGAGATAACTATGCTAATGATTCTGGTCCCGAATCAATAATAAAATGGGTAGGTAAATCATATTTTTTTCTTATTTACGGAAATCGGTAAGTGTGAACCACCCGTGTTTTAAACGCGGCCCGTATGATTCTCGCCCTGTAACCGCGTTTCCACACATACAAACAATCTCAAACCTTAATCGATATTCTTTTAACCGTTTAGGTTAAAAGAATATCGATTAAGGTTTGACACACAAACTTAAACAAACCAAAAAATCAGCGTTTATTGATAATTAACTAGTTACGGTAATTTTTATTGATTATTTATGTCTTTTGTGACAACCTCCTGAATTTTGACGAGGATGCAAAACAACACCTTGTATATAAAGTAAATACAATACTTGTGTTAATAAATAAGTCTTAAAACTATGTTAAGTCTGCTGACCTGTGGAACTTGTCCACTTACATAGACCAGGACCAGGGAATCATGGACAAACAGGGGTCTATATAATTACTAGCTATGGGCGGGTCGAAAAAGTCTTCCATGAAGGTGGTAATTTGGATGCTGATTTCTCTCTCGAACTGAAACTACTACTCATCCCCTTACGCTTCATATTTTCTAAACGCTTTATAAATACTTCATGCCTTTAACACTAAAAGCCAAGGAAATAAAACAATAAACCTAAATACTATTTTAGTAGCAAGGAGACATTTATCGAATAAAGCCAACTACTCAAGCCACATTACATAGAATATGTATGAATTGCGTGTAGTATGTGTAGCATCGCGGGATATCAAATATCAACTAATACACTTATGTCAAATGTCAGATGTAGTTGTATGTGCGTACTGAACATTGTCGTATTATGTCTCCGTTGCGTGTCGCATTACATATTGATGGATAAATAGCGATTGTAATTCCGATAAAGATCTTTGAATTAATTTGCTGGCTTAGCTTTATCAACCATCTTGATATGAACTTGAATGCTTAGTGATTTTCTCTATAATTTAAGACAAGTAGATTACTTAGACCAGCGACCAGTGGTTCATATTGGCCCTAGATTGAAACAATTAGAAGTTATGGGAAGAGGAGGCCTTTGTCCAGCAGTGGGAAGACGCAGGTTAACAGTATGAGTATATTAAATGCGAAAGTCACTCTGTTTGTTTGTTACCTTTTCACAACTAAACGGCTGATCAGATCTTAATGAAATTTAGCAATAAGATAGATTTCAACCTGGGAAAGGACATAAGCTATATATCATCACGCTACGACCAACAGGAGTGGAACAGCAATGAAAAATGTTGCGAAAACGGGGAAAATGTGCCGCAAACGAAGTTGCGCGGGACAGCTAGTAATATTATAAATGCGAAAGTAAGTTTGTTTGTTCGTTTGTAACCTTTTCCCGCCTAAACCACTGAACCGATCATCCTGAAATTTTGTATAAAGTTGTCAGGTGTACAGAAACGGACATAGGGTATCTTTCATCCCGAAAAAAAAGAACTGTTCCCGAGGAAAACAACAATAAAGTCCAAATGATGATAGATGGCGCCATGTGTCCGAGCCGGTTATTGTCAAATTATTAAATAATAACCGCAAAAGCTAGTTTCTATCTTTATATAATATATTGCTTTCAATAAGTTCAACCTTCCATTAGCGCGTCCCCAAGTTGGTATCTCCACCAATTTAGAAGTTCTTCGTGTAAATCGTTCCGTTACGGCCAAGTCTTAGTTGTTAATTAAATATTAATATTTCTTCCGTCCCACTGAACGAGAACGTTTGTTAACTTGACAATTATATAAATTGATAAAACTGAGAGTTACAAATTGCTGGCGTCCATTTTGAGTGATCATCGAATATTACTTGTGATTTCAATTTTGTTGTTTTTATTTCGTTAGATATACAATCAGCCTATGACCTTCCCACTGTTGGGATACAAGTGCCTAGTGCTATTTAACAATACACATTACAACAAACAACAATACAACAAATTGTAACATTGCGGTTACCTCACAATGATACTATTCATTCACCATTCCGCGAGCAAGGGGAGGACGCTCTAGAAGGACATACTCTGAACTTGTTGGTGAGGTTCTTCAGAAAGGTCTGGTGCGTAGTACTGGCACCGGCGTGCGTGTGTGACCAGATGTATGAACGTGGATGAGGGGGAAGGAACTATGTAAGGATAGTAGCAAGTGGCGTTCCGTGGTTTCAGCTTACCTCCCATGGAATAAGGAGCGAGTTTATGTATACGTGGCTATTAAACAAATTACACAAAGATTAAAAAAACCGGCCAAGTGCGAGTCAGACTCGCACACGAAGGGTTCCGTACCCTTATTTATAAAAATGTTTTTGTATGGGAGTCCCCCTTAAATATTTCATTTATTCTGTTTTTAGTATTGGTGTTATAGCGGCAACAGAAATACATAATCTGTAGAAATTTCAACTATCACGGTTCATGAGATACAGCCTGGTGACAGAGGGACGGACGGACGAACGGACGGACGGACAGCGAAGTCTCAGTAATAGGGTCCCGTTTAACCCTTTGGGTATGGAACCCTAAAAATAACATTACTTTAAGGCGTTCGTGGTGCGAATACCAACTTGTTATCAGCACCTCGTCTTGGAAGAGGACTTCTGGCCGCAGGGAGTGGTGTTTCGTCGCTTCCGCAGACAAGTGCCACATGAACGCACAGTGACGTAGTGTGCAAGTGAAGTGTTACTAACATATTTAGTTTTAAGGTTTTATTAACTAACACAATTTGTATTTTATCATATGTATATTAGGCTGTAAGGTCTATGTCTAGGTCTATCTATGGGCCAAAGTTGCCTGAAAATAAATGTATGTTGTTGTTGTTGTTGTTAAATGAGTCTGCTGAATTGTGGCTGGGTGATTGCAAGAGAGACTCGCCCCTTATAATGAGGTACTAAGACATGTAAGTGGCGCAAAATAATATGTATACGCGGACTACAGACTTCTGCCCATCCCTTCTGGGTTGTGAAGTTTGAAACGACCTTGACTAATGCTCATTTCTTCTTCATACAAAAATGGGCCATTGGGAATTGTTTGTTTATTTTGATATTATTTACTATACAAGATTACCTAAACCAATAGAAAAGCGTCAACAAGAAAATAAGCTCCTCTAACGTATTCCGTCACCCACGCAGCCAGAAACACGACTCCAGCTTGTAATATCTGTCCGCCCACGTAATATATAAAAACCAATAACGTAACCTAATACAATTTACATAATAATTGGAGAAAAACATCGAACAATTTCTGTCGTTACTTCGTGAAGATTATGATTATAAAATTATCTAACAGTTTTCGTGAGCAATTGGCTTCACGTCGTAGTTTAGTGAAAAGTTTTTCATAAAATTTTTAAGCCATCCTATGTTGTCTTTACGGACTTACGGGAAGCTTTCTTTTACAATCATTTTTGTTAATACCTGTAAATATATGTGTAAATTCTTAAAAACTTGTAGCTACATTCTGTGCAAATAAAGAAATATTATATTTAAAAAAACAGTGGCATTCATAAGGACTGCCGGAAGAAGTGAAAACTCAAAACAGTGGAATTACTGTATTCTTTTTTTTTAATGTTTCAACGCGTAGTTAGTCTGGCGCAATACGTCACGAGCATGTCGGTGACGCGAACCCAAGGATTTTTCCCCTACCATAAATCACTCAACGTGGCTAAACAAGTTTTTACTTCAAAAAATGTAATCCAATTTTCATTCTAAATGCTATTATACAATATGTTAAAAAGGCCTGTCCAGCCCGTGAGAGTATGATTAGGGTCTAGGTATCTAGATTAGATTCTATTTATGTGATTCTTTTTGGATAAAAAGTAAAAAAATATCCCGATAAAAATAAATAAAATTTACCAAAACTGACATGGCAACACAGGATAACACTTCGGTCGCTTCTCAGGTAGTTACGTCATAAACAGACTATTGACTATCGAACATACTGATGCCGAAGATGGTGTTGCCACGTTTTAAAAGTTTGTTAGATTTTAGGGAAATGCACAAAAATCATGCTTTTTAAAATAATTTATTAATATGTTTACTTTCATGAATATTTTATGTTTTATTTGGTAATGTTATTGGTAATTATGCCCCTTTCGGATCGGACAGAGGTTTTTTTTAAACATAATATTGTGTATGACGTGTCTAGCTAATTTGTCAACTTTAAATCACTGCTAACTAAGTATAAAACATCATTATGGAACGTCCATCAGTGCAGAGCATAAATCTATGGTGATGAAAGGATGCAGTGATTTATTTGGAATGTCGATATACAATTTCTACACCAAAAAAAATGCTCCCCCAATGTTATTTGCGATAATTTCATAAACAAAAACAAATCTAACTGCGTAACCTAAAACATAATGAGTTTTTATTTCTCGTTCTAACTTCGTAATAGGATATGTGACGTATTGTGTGTCACGTATCACGCAGACACAGATCCGTGTCGTGTCACTCATGTCAAGTCGTGTTAACTCGTGTCAATGGACACGAGTACTTTATATTAAATCTCCGCCATCCTACACACACGCTTATTGATATTGGATTGAAGAGATTGAAACCTTTTGTGAGGCTTATTGTTTTTTTTTTCAATGAATTTATTACTACGTCCATTTTGGTAAGTTTTTAATAAAATATTTATACGATACTTCGCTATTATTGCTTAGTCGCGGAATTAAAGTTCTCGTTGTTTCAGATTGTTTAACGTTGAATTTAGTAAACTAACGATTTATGTATAAAATCTGAATCCGAAGTTGTCAAACAAATTATATCAGTCGTAAAAATTGTTTACAAAACTGTGTACATTTTTTAGAAAAAATCTCTTGTTACGATAAATAAAACCGTCGCAAGCAAAACCCAATGCTTAAAAAACATTTTTGTTTCAATAACAACGCCAAGCAAGCGAAACAACAAAAAAAAAAACATCTCAACGTTTATCGGGACTCGACAGAATTGAAATCGAGAACCATTCTTAAAAAAACAACGTTCTTCTAAAGAAAAATATTCAAAGCTTCACAAAGTATCGAATAATAACAATTGAGTCGATATTCGTCCCTCCAATACTGGTGAAAAGAGCTCGAGATTGCGTTTATAGTCGCCATGCCAGCAAACGACTGTCTATATAAAAATCGTAACTTCTGTATGAAGACGTAAAAAGCTTTTATATGACACGATACGAGATCCAACGACCACTTAAATACTACAAAAGGCGGAGAATCGGGTCGGGAAACGTAATGCATCCCGATTTTTAGTAACTGTACTACACAGGCTGTTAAAAATGGTGAGCTGTTTGGTGCTGTAAGTAAATAAATTGCTCCATTGCTCCTATGTGTCTGAAAGGATGCAAAACCAACCTCACGAAGTGGTTTTGACATTGAATTATACTAGAACTGAAGATCTACTACAGATATCGATCGCTTAGCTAAATACAGTTAGTAAATTAATAAGTTTATAATTTTATTTACACAGGCCTACATAAACGGAAGTTTTCACGATATTTATCTCTCTATCATACACGTACACCCACACATACATAGGTCACACCATAGTTGCATTAGCTAGTAAATATTATATTTTGTAATCTGTTCAAAAATTATATTGTAAATTAATACTGTGCTCGTATTACAACTACCTGCTGTTAAGTTCAAATCATAGGACGCTGGCACCTTAAACACAAGTTTAATCTTACGTTGGGTGCCAGAGCTCATCGAAAACACTCTGTTCCCTAGTTGTAACGCTGCATAGTGTTTAGATGAGTGTTTTCCTGTACATTTATTGAAAGTAAAGTAAGTAAAGAAAAAGTAATAATTTTTTTTTTTTCGGCTTTATAATATTAGTAGTATAGATAATCATTGAAATCGAATGATTTAAAGGGCAATTTTGTTTTAAATTAAATATTTGTGATGGATAACGTATTTATTTGGGTAAGGAATAATATCATATTTATAAAAACACCTTCGAAAATAATGCATTATTTTTTAAACAAATTTGGTTAGCATAAAAGGTTATAGTGAGTCAACCATAAAAGATAGACATATGCTGCCGCGGACTTTTATTTAGAACTTTTAAAGGGAAACAATTCTGTAATACATGATTTTTGCGAAGCTTTAACCGTTTACGCAGCGCACGCAGCGGAAGCTCTCAAAAGGAAAAAAACCCCGATTTTGAAATATTTTTCATTGCTGCTCCGCTCCTTTTTGTCGTAGCGTAATAATATTTAGCCTATAGCCTTCCTCGATAAATGGGCTATCTAACATTGAAAAAATTTTTCAAATCGGATCAGTAGTTCTTGAGATTAGCGTGTTCAAGCAAACAAACAAACAAACTCTTCAGCTATAAAATATTAAGTATAGATATGGCCTACATGGGCACTTATTAAACATCGACAAAAGTTGCAGGATTCTGAGTGGTCGTTTCCTATAGAGAAGAACCGGCTAGAAACTCCATGGTTACTCTTTTAAAATCATTTGGTTATACAATTTTTTTTTTTATCATCTATAGGCCCGCGCTTGACCACTATCTTACCTGATGGTAAGCGATGATGTGGTCGACGGTGAAGCACGCTTGTCTAGAAGAAACCTATTCACAGTATTCACTCTTGACCCCTAGATTGTAGCTATGGGGAAACACAAACTCCGGCAGGGAATTCCACTCCTTAGCGGTACGCATTATAAAAGTATGCCCAAAACGCTTAGTGCGTATAGGTGGGATGTCCACCATGTACCGATGGCGCATCGCCGTACGTCTGGTAGTCCGATGATGAAACGGGCTAGCCGGAATGAGATCATGCAATTCCATCGCACACTCCTATTTTTATGTTACAGCGTTAGTATTTAAGTATGTCCCGGACGCATAGGCCCGACAATAAGTCGTTGCTTACTACAAAACGTAGAATAAGATAAAGGAAAAAAAATAAAAGTATCTAGGAGTTTATAAGGCTTGCAATGTCCACACATTGACAAACAATCGGGAAGTAAAAAGGAATCTTTACTAAGATAAAAATTAAATTTTGTAAGAAGACTAAATTAAACAATTGACACAAATGTTGTCATCAGTGCTGTAACTATTAATGAACAGTGCAATCATTTGAAAACTATTGTTAAACATCTGAATAAAAAGAATGGAAAATATAAAATTGGGTATAGGTACCAGGGAAGCCGCATGAGCAGAAGGAACTAGAGCCAAACTTATACGAATATAATAAGTCATAGCTAAATTGACTTATATTAAGGAAGTTTTTCCCTCTCATAGAGAGGAGGCCAGTGTCCCAGTGGGCGCATTATAGGCTGATGATGATGATGATGGTTAAAGAAGTTTTGAAATGGTCTGTTGTGAAGCCCGGCTTCGGTTGTGAATTGTTTAAACGTGCGTCAAGTGGTACTCTGTAATAAGTGTTATCAATGTAGCACACATACAAGCATAGTAAAGGGTATTAATTCCTATTATTTTTTCCGGTTAGATTCCGCAATCATACAAAATACTCTACTGTACAACAACGTATATAATTGTCATATACGGAATCAAGAGCTTATTTCAATTCGTTATTCATCTTTTAGCGAAAAAACTGCTACAAAAAGTTTATTATCACAATTTCCATAAACAAACTATAAACCAAATTAAAATAAAAATATGTATCAGGTAATTGAATTCGAAGAATTACCGTATGCTGATATTGAAACATACACTTGCGTGCCGGAATCATGGATAAAATGGCGAGATGAATCGAAAGGAAAAGTTATCGTGGCATACGTGAAAATAATGAAGAATATTCGAGAGATTGGAAGTGTTTCCTGGCTAACGCCGAGTTTGCTGCAAGTGAGTACCTACCCATAGATCATTATTGTGTTCAAGATAGTTAACAATGGTGAGTGCAACCCGTTGGCCAAACAGTTTTAGATCTGATTACCATTTCAATCTAATTAAAACTAAGGTATTTTTTAAGTAGTAGTATTTGGTTAGGTAGCTTAGAACTATGAGCAACCGTGTGCGAGCTGAGATGGTCGCAGTAAGTAAGCTAGAGCACGATATAATGGGCTAATTAGGTTAGAACTGCCGCGACAACCGGACAACTTTCCCCTTAGGAACAGGGGTCGAAAAAAATGGGAAATAATGATGGTTCCGAACAAATTAATCTCCAGCGATCTGTGGCCGACTATTATTCTAATTAACCAGCATTATAATGAATTACCGACAAAAAGCCTAAAATATAAACGAAAAACAATACACAATTTAACAAACAAATAAGAGCATGTTCAAATTATATTTTCTCCTAAAAAAACGGATCTTCGAATAACAAAACTATACTTCCAATTATAATACTGAACCTCCGACAAAATTACTAAGTTAAGTATACTATACTATGCTAGTTACAACTTGTGTGAACTGTTTTAATTTCTATTGTTGGTTGTCAAATTTAATTTTTAACTCTCTTTAATGATGAAAATACCTCAACTGTTCGGCCCGCGCGATCGGGTTCGGGTCGCATTCGGCTGCTTTCTCGTGCGAGTTCGAAAGATCGGAGCGCAGTGCGCTTGCGGGCTACGAAGCAACTCGTCCCACTGGAAACTGGGACCAAGGACCAATTCTACCCTTTCTTTTTCGATAGAGGTTAACTGGTACCACTTCGAAACTGTGACCAGGATTGTATGTGTGTACAATATGCAATGTTACTTTTTCTACCAGGAGTATTTGGATACAAGAGCGAGCGAAGCGAGCTCTGGACTTGTGGCACCCCGACTCGGACAGGTTAGGTTCGAAGGGGATGGCGGGGTCTAGTGAGCGAGTGGAGCGAGCGAACTAAGTAGGGCTACGTCGACTACGCTTTTTATGGGAATAATTGGTTCCTGATCGCAGTGTCGAATCAAAAAATAAAAGGTAGAATTGGTCACTGGTCCCAGGTTCCAGTGGGTCGAGTTGCCCCCTAACCCGCGCTTGCAACGACCGATCCTTGCGTGTTTTGTCTGTTTATATTACAAAATTAATTGTTTTTGTTGCTATTGGTTTAATATTTTATTTAAATCCAGACCTGCTCTTATAATATAATTAAGATAGTTAAGATACCTACTGAAAACTAACTACCTGTCCCTCTATTTAGTTCATAAGTACAATTATGTATACCTAACATTTTCTACTACCTAGTAAAACTACATTTTCATAATAAACTGAGTTTTGTTTTTATCTTTGTTCTCGCTGACATTATAAAAACAAGGAAATTTGTTGAATAATAATAGAGGATAACAGTAAAATATTCTACGAAACCTAAGTCTACTTGGTTTTAGATCAAAGCATGAATACGACTATTATGACTTTTTAACGCCTGGAATAGATACCGATATCGAAACATGCCTACCTATAAAAATGAATATGATGCCATCATCATTCATCATCATTTCAGCCCAAAAGACGTCCACTGCTGGACATAGGCCTCCCTCAAGTCACATTGACATTTTGGGGGGTTTTGCCATAATCGCCACGCTTGGCAGGCGGGTTGGCGATCGCAGTACGGTTGTTACAAAAGCACAGAGAACGCTGCTGCCCATTCTGGCAAGTACCTTAGTCGCCTCTTACGACACCCACGGGAAGATATGGAATAGTGCTATTATTTAATGTGATGCAAGTAAAAGTTATTGTCACAAGTACATTTTTATATTTTTTTTAAGTTTCTGTATAACCACCACTCAGCATAATATTTTCTATTATATGATACAGTTAAAATAGCACCACATTCTATGTAATATGAAAGGTAATTTATGAATTAACAGTAGGCAAGTAAAGATAAAAAATACAAAACATAGTTTTCAGTAGAAAGTAATTTATGCCAGTAGAAAAGTATTTAGCAATTAAATAAACAGTCATGTTTATTTTTCGAAGATTTCAGTATCTCATTCGGTCGTTTCGTCATTTTTATTTGGACAAAAGTAGTCGGAAAGTTAGAATTTGAGGCAGTAGATTTAATATTTTGAGTAAGAACAATTCATCTTTTTTTGTCGGAGCTTTTATTACTATCCGAAAAAAAATTGTTTACACAAACAAAATATCACATAAGCTGATGCAATTAGTTTGACGAGTCCAATTTGTTTTTCTTCCCTTGTTCCTTAGTTGTCCAGGTTGATTGTCTGAATTACCACCTAAATCAAAATCAAAATCAAAATATTTTTATTTTACATAGGCCTACAGGGGCACTTATAAAACGTCGGCAAAAAGGTGCTCGGTTCGCGTTGGTCGTTTCCTATGGAGAAGAACCGGCAAGAAACTCCATGGTTACTCTTTTAAAATCATTTGGTTTTACAATATTTCTGTTACAGCATTAGTACTAAAGTATGGGAGGACATCGTAGGCCTGACAATAAGTCGTTGCTTACTACGAAACGTAGAACGAAATAAAAAGTTACCAAGGATCTAGGAATCTATAAGGCCTACAATGTCCACACATTTACAAACAATCGGTAAATAAGAAAAAGAGTCTATACAACAAAAAAATAGAAAATATCACAAAATGACTAGATCAAATAAGTGACACAAATGTTGTCATCCGTGCTGTAACTATTCTAAACAAAAGGTGTAATGATTTAAAAACTAAGAGTTAGGTATTGCGCTTATTCTGTTCCCTGTATGTGAGTTCGTACCTTTATAGATGTTTTGTAGTTTTAGACGATCACCATTGGTAGGTACGAACATACGGTGCGGTACGATGCGGTGGTGCCCAAACTAAGTGACGACAACGTCTGTCTCTTAGGGCCGGAGTTGAGATGCTTAACATCACGCCTTTAATTTCCGAAGGGTTAGGCAGAAGTGTACGTAATAGTACACCTACATTTCGCCAGTTATGATTAAGCCGCATGTAATTAATGGTCGAGCCTATTGCCACTGAGAAGTTATTAATTCCTGATGGAAAAATAAGGTAGCGAGACAATAAATCTACTTACCACTGGAGTTCTTTCACAGTATGTTATGTTGGAGGCTTATAGAATACGTAAATGTAATCTTATTGATGGGCTATCAGGACAGTGGCCTGGCACAGGTGCACTCCCCCCCATAGCCTGGGATGACAACCCGACACGACCAGAAAGTAAGGTGGAGACAAATCAAACACCCTGTTGAGAGGACCCAGACTTATTCTAATTCATTTACCTTATTTGATTGCAGATGGCTACAACGATGCGGTTATCTTTATAAAATATCTGAATGACAAGAGAATTCGCAAATCAGAGGATCCTAACAAGGAAACAAGCTGCAGTAAGTATTTATGTAGAATGTTTCGTTTCGTGTCAGACCTACCGTGCTAAATCTTGTACTAGCACGGGGTTGTCAGAATAGATTGATAGATTCACAAATGTTTCCCACATTTGTCAATTTTTTTTAAATAAAATAGTTTAAAAACAGACAAGTGCGAGTCTGACTGAAGGTTCCCTATAAAATTGTATACTGATGGTTTGTCCATCACGGAAATTGTTTAAAAATGAAAGTAATTTACTATAAAGTCCAAGTTGTTTAAGGCTCCAAACACGCTCTTTCTTCTTCCCCACTAGTACGAAAGATATGTCCTTCATATTGCTTGTGATCCCGGGATTGCATTCCTTACTTTAGGACAACCCCATACCCCACTGTTACTCGCTCTGGAACATGTCTCCATTCTGGGTTCAGTGCTTAGAATCTTCGCATGTCTAAGCATCTCAAATTTAGTGAATGTCATTTTAGGAAAAAGGAAAACTCAAGATCAAGAAAACGAAACAAGGAAGTCTAAAGACAAACTAAATGAGAAGCGTCATAATATAGTCTGCTGTTCCTCATCATCCGAAGATGAGTCAAATCCAGAAGAATCATCAAGTAAGTCTTGATAATAAAAAAATATTATAACTTATGAAGAAGTATTTGTACTTTGCGGAAATCTATGACATTAAATGGTTTCATGACATTAAAAGCTTTCATGACATTACCATGATATTTAATGTAAGAATAAGCGAGCCAAAAATTGGCATCTGACTCCTGCAGCTGGTGGCTATTTGATTAGCTGTCAAGAGTCCTTGGTTAACAGGTTCAGGATATGAGCAACAGTTGCCCAACAATGTGTACTTAATGCAACGGGCAGCAACGTCGCACCTGTGCTTTTCTCTTTCATCATCTGCCTAGCATTTTCCCAAACTATCTTGGGGTCGGCTTCCAGTCTAACCGGATGCAGCTGAGTACCAGTATTTTACATGAAGCGACTGCCTATCTGACCTATACAACCCAGTAACTGGGTAATACGATACCCCTTGGTAAGACTGGATGTCAGACTTTTAGCTTCTGACTACTCGTAACGACTGTCAAAGATCTATAAATGACAGCCGGGACCAACGGCTTAACGTGCTTTCCGGGGCACGGAGGAAACTCGATATGTAATTATGGTCACCTATCCACAGACCAACCTCGGCAAGGACGGCTTAACCTTAAAGATCGACCTGGGCGGCTGTTATTATTTAGCCACGAGCTCCTCATGAGCTTTTCTCTTTATATAAATCTATATTAATTTCTTTTTAACAAAGTTTATTAACTGTTTTTTTTTAGATTACACTTCCTCAAAAGAGAGCGAGTTTGCGTCTGAGCCGCGACGTGGAAAAGCTAAAATAATTCTTCCTCCAGAGTACAGCCATTATTTTCCTAGATGGTCATTAAAATATCCTGAGTATCGTTATAGGGGACGAATGGACCTTATTGAACTTAAGCAAAGAAGGCAGAGGACTGGTATTTTTGTCGATCGTCTTGGATTTGAAAAATGTTGTGAAGTATCGGATAACAATTACTCTTTGGCTAGAAATTTAATGATGGAAATTTTTACCAAAAGTGCATTGCAAGTATGCACTTTATCAGGAAAAGTACCTGTTAGTTATGCAGGCGATGGGTCTAGGCCTGGATTAAATGTCCATGCTGTAAACGTACTGGTGGATATGGTTTTACGAAATGGATTCGGTGATACCGATGAATCAAAGATTAGAAATTGTTTAAGATCAAAGCTTTATAGTTTGAGATCCAAAAAAAATTGACCAAACATTAAATCCTTGTTTTATAATGGGTGTAAAATACTATTAACGAAGTCGAAAGACACTAGCTCTGCCCGTCATTGCAATTTTTTTGTTCTAGCTAGACCAAATCTGGGAACCTTTTAGCTACTGAGATATTGCGGGTGGTAAAATGGCAAATTATTCACAACTTTTTTTTTTAATACAATTTTACGCAGTTCTAACTTTACTTTAAATATCTCTACGACTCCCTGACTATTCAATTCTTCCATCACAACAATGTTTTGAGTGCTTCATCATTTCAGCCGAGAGACGTCCACTGCTGGAGAAAGGCCTCCCCCAACGCCACATTGACATAAGGGAGGTTTTGCCATAATCGCCACGCTTGGCAGGCGGGTTGGCGATCGCAGTACGGTTGTTACAAAAGCACAGAAAACGCTGCTGCCCATTCTCTGGCAAGTCCCTTAGTCGCCTCTTACGACACCCACGGGGAGATATGGGATGGTGCTATTCTTTACGTCCGACACCATACAGAACAGAACAGAGAGTTTTGAGTGCTTAATATTGAGCTTTACTGTAAAACGTGTTTTATTTTTCCTGAAGTTTTAACATGAGATTATTTAGTTTTTGAAGGGTCCGTTTACACCTTGTATAGAATATTATAATTCTAATAATATAAATGCGCGTAGTCGATTTAACCTACATTCTAAACTACTTATCGAACATGAGATCGTATCCACGACACCCAGCGCGGCAGTCAATCGTTCTACCGCATTGCCAAACGTGTCGCCAATTTATTGTGACGTCCCGTAGCCTATAAATAATAACCAGCGTACAATCAAGATGCTTCTACGAATACTCCACTTGTCGAATTTTGAGAAGTACTTTAGAAATTACGCGGGAACAAATGAACATACACACTTACGGCCTGAAATCATAACCCTCCACCGCAGTCAGGTAAAACTGAGGTGAAGTGATTCCGATCTGGCGCTGTGTCTATAAGTATGAGCATAAATTCGCATTTTTTAATGCTGTTTCAGAAGCGTGACATTAATATTGTAACTTTGTTGTACTTTTGCAACTCAATCATTTTGACGATTCAATAACGAATTGCTTTTTTAACCCCCGACCAAAAAAGAGGGGTATTATAAGTTTGACGTGTGTGTCTGTGGCATCATAGCTCTTGAACGGATGAACCGATTTCGATAAAGTTGGTTTCGTTTGAAAGGTGTCTTAATCGAGAGTGTTCTTAGCTATATTTCAAGAAAATCTGCTCAGAGGTTTAAAGATCATCACCTCTTATCTAGTTGGTGAGGGGATATAAACAACTTTGACAAGTCTGCTCGATTCGAAATTTGAAATCTTGTCACTTGGCACCATGGGCATCGCCAGGAGGTGGAGGGGGGCTGCCCCCTTCCCCCTAAAGGTTCTTTTTAACCCCCGACCAAAAAAGAGGGGTGTTATAAGTTTGACGTGTGTATCTGTGTATCTGTGTATCTGTGTGTCTGTCTGTGGCATTATAACTCCTAAACGGATGAACCGATTTGGATAAAAGTGGTGTCGCTTGAAAGGTATTTTAATCGAGAGTGTTCTTAGCTATGTTTCATGAAAATCTGCTCAGCCGTTTGAAGATCATCACCTCTTTTCTAGTTGATGTAGGGATTTAAAATAAATCACATTTAGTCTATTTGAAATTTGAAATGTTGTCGCTTGTCACCATTGCCACTTGGCATTGCTGAGGGGGGGGGGTGCACCCCCTCCCCCCAAAATTTATATTTTGTTTAATTTATATATTTCCTTGGTTTCGTTAACCAGGAGTAGGACAGTCAAGGCTAGGAAAAAATAAAATAAGATTAAAAAGCATAATTAAAAATTTAAAAAACCCCCGACACAAAAAAACCTCTAAAAAGCCAAAAATAAATTAATCCAAGCGTCGTAGCGTCGGGGGACCGCTAAGAAGACCGCTTAGTACAAGCACAGAACAAAGCGGACCCCCGACGCTACGACGCTTGGATTAATTTATTTATTTATTTAACTTCATGTACAATAGTGATACATAGGCGGACTTAATGCCACAAGGCATTGTCTACAAGTCAACCATTGGGCTAAAAAGGACAATATTGTGCTAAGGTACAAAGACAATATCCTAAAAATGTTATTTATTTCGAAAATGTCTATAGATTACATAACTACCTTCCCCTCGGACCTCTGCCAAGAGTAGACGTGCCACAGAGTTTTTACAATTTTAAACTACAAAATTATTTAATTTTATACCAAAATATTACTCGATAAAAAATAGGAGTGCATAAGGTTGTAGGAGTCTGAACCTGCCGAAATCCGTGAGTACGCTCTATTACGCACACTAACTATTTCACGTACTTAAACGTCAGCTGTATGTGTGACAGAAACATCAAAGTGCGCAAAGGATAGAACTGCGTCGTGTCAACGTGCGAGAAAGAGATAGATACGTTTCTGCCAGCTACTCAGAGAAAGGGCGCTTACGCATCTATTGTCTAAAGCATAGCTCTCACTACACTGGACGGAAAGACAAACACCTCGCATTCCTCGATTGCGGCTAGATAAGCTTGACCTCTGGCGCGGCTGTGAAGAATTTATCGCTTACAACGTATGTTGTCCTGGTACTTGGTGTAACTTTTTAAAGGCAATTTTATTTTTATCATGCCGCTACTGCAAACTTCTCCCGCCTCGCCTTCCCCCTCAAAATCGTTGGCTGCAACAGATAACATCCGGAGCACTGCCATAACATTCGCAAAGACAGCTACCGACTTACAGTTGCAGCATTGTGAGTCAGAACCCGATCTCCACTCACTTGCTATAAACATCGCAGAGCGAAAAAAACGAAAGTTTGATGGCAAGAGTACTGACGTCATGGTCCTTATTAAGGAAATGTTTGACGGGTTTTCAAGGGAACAGGACAAACGCTTTCAAGAACTTAAAACGAGCATGGACTTAATGTCAAATAAATATGACGAATTTTTGTCAAAAATAAGTACGCTTGAGAAGGAAAGAAAAGCAGATAAAATGCAAATTAAAGAGTTGGAAGACAAACTAGAGACAATGGAACGAAAAACCCGCGGAACTGGCATTGAAATTCGGAATATACCGAAACAGAATGGAGAGACAAAAGAATCTTTATGTAAAGAAATTATGATACTAGGAAAAACGATTAACATCGATATCAACGGGTCTTGTATAAAAGATGTCTATCGACTAAAGTCAAAAGATGACTCAAACCCGGTGATCGTAGATCTAACAACTGTTATACTGAAAGACAAGTTTCTTAAGGCTGTAAAGAGTTTCAATAAGCTAAAAACTAAAGGTGACAAATTAAATTCTACTCACTTGAACCGGAAGTCCGTGGCCAAACCTTTATATGTGGCGGAAACTCTCACGTACAAAACTCAAAAACTTTACTTCTTAGCGAGACAATTTAAGAAAAGCCATGGTTTCAATTTTTGTTGGACAACAAATGGGATTGTGTACCTCAAAAAAGACGAAGACTCCACGCATATACGAATCAACGACGCAGCGGACTTAGAAAAGATACGGAACACAATATGACTATTATTTGCTACGATCTGTCTCTCCAAACGTTTTGAAGCTTTTTTCATGCATGCTTTCTTTTATTGTATTAATGTAAGATATATTCCTGCTCCTTGTAATACACTTTTCATAACATATTCAAGTCATACATTTATCTTATTTACACACCTCTCTTATTATACGTTCATTTGTAGCTTAAAAATAACTCAAACACATATAGTCCAAAACATACAACAAACAATCATACACACACTCAATATAAACACTAAAATACTATACAAACACTTCCTCACAAATACATACACTACATACTCCACTACAGTTATAAATGCTTTTCATAATAATGTTCAGCCCCCGATAAAAATCCCTTACAAAATTATGTCTTTTACCAAAATTCGGTGATATAATCGACCTTACTGCTAACATTGATAGCTTATCCGTATCCCATTCGCAAACTGCTGACATAGAAGAATGTCACACTATCATCGCTGGTACTTCTAGTAATAGAATACTTATACTAACGCAGAACATCCGTAGTATAAACTGCAATATGTCAGGTTTTGAGATTTTGTTAAGTAGATTAAAACTGGAGTGCGACATTCTAATACTGACAGAGTGTTGGCTCTCTTGTGCATCAGTAATACCAAAACTGGACGGATATTGTCATGTTGCAACTAAAGTTAACAACAAACAAAATGATGGTGTAGTTATTTATTATAAAGAGAACCTTAACGTCCGCATAGAGGAACCTGCATTTCAGGATTGTAATTGTCTGGTGGCTATTGTAGAAGAGCAAGTTGCTATTATAGGTTTATACAGATCGCCATCATTTACCAACATAGATCCGTTCCTTTCTTCTTTAGACAAAACACTTCATCTAGTATCGGTCTATAAACACAATGTGTTAATGGGTGACATAAACATTCCAATAAATTCAAACAAAATAGACATGCACGGGGAACGATACTTAACTTTGGTTGCTACACACGGCCTACTTCCAGCACATAGCCTAGTAACTCGTGGTGACAGTGAAACTTGCTTGGATCACGCCTTAATAAAGACTATAAGTCCTGCCACTGCAATAGTCCCATTTTCAACGTTAACTGACCATTATCCGGTTTTACTATGCCTGCAGCTAAAAAAAACATGGCATTATACAACAACAACTATAACTAAAGTTAACGATGAAGGAATAGTAAAAGACCTATTACAATTTGATCTTGATCCAATTTATCAGTCGGCAGATCCTAACCTTACACTAAATTATTTGATACAATCCCTTCAAAATATTATTGAAAAAAACACAGTCACAAAAACATTACCAAGACGGTCAAAAATAATAAAGCCATGGATAACTCCGGGTTTACTGAGGTGTATGCGAAATAGGGATAGGTTACACAGAAAAGCAAAATTATCACCGAAAAATGAAAATATCCAAATCACTTTTAAACGTTACAGGAATTTTTGTAATGCACTATTACGAAAAATAAAGAGAGAGTACGAAAAAGACCTAATAAATAATGCACAAAAAGACAGTAAAAAATTATGGAAAGCTATTCGAAACATCTCTAACACAACAAAACCTATGCAAAGCACAAAAGAACTTCTAACATTCTCTACTTCTCCAGAACAATCTTTGAATGAAATAAATAATTACTTCATAAATGTTGGGGCCTCACTGGCTGACAAAATATATAAAAAAACTAACACACCTGATGGACCTTTCCAATATCACATAGATGAGTGTAACCAGCATAGTCATTCATTTGTTTTGATGGACACTGATGAGCATGAAGTTGAACAAATTATAAATGGTCTAAAAATAGATTGCGCATCTGGTTGTGATAAGATAAGTAGTAAGTTTCTAAAATTACATAAAAAAATTCTTATTCCAGTGATTACGAAAATTATCAATGATAGCTTACAGTCGGGCTTATTCCCTGATGCCCTGAAAAGGTCGGAAGTGTGCCCAATATATAAGAGTGGGGACAGAAATCGAATCATTAATTATAGACCCATATCCATACTACCGGCGATATCGAAAATATTGGAAAAAATCATAAACACGCGCTTGGTAAATTATTTGGAAAAAAATAACCTACTATCTAAAAACCAGTTTGGATTTCGGCATGGTAAGTCCACTGAACAAGCAGTAAACAAACTTACAAGCTTTGTTAGCACAAATCTGGATAAAGGAAAAAAATGTCTATCAATATTTCTCGATCTCGCCAAGGCATTTGATACGATTTCTGTTTCCCTCTTATTGGCTAAACTCGAGAAGATAGGAATCAGAGGTACACAGCTAGAACTCTTTGAAAGTTACTTGTCTGGGCGAAGTCAGTGTGTCCGTGCGAGTAAATACAAAAGCACTTACCTCCCAGTTACACATGGCGTACCTCAGGGCAGCATCTTGGGGCCCACCTTATTTCTAGTTTATATTAACGAACTGACAAATCTAAAACTCACCCAAGGCGAAATCATCTCTTTCGCAGACGACACTGCTTTAGTCTTTGCCGCCAATACCTGGGATGAGGTATTTGATGCTGCTCAGCAGGGCTATAATATCACTAGAGCCTGGCTCCAGGAGAACATACTGACTTTGAATTTAGATAAAACAAAGTATATTTCGTTCAGCATCAAAAATTATTCAAGTCTAAGTAACAGCCACACAATCATCTCTCATGAGTGTACCCTGGAAGCCAACTGCGCGTGTTCGTCAATGGAACGTGTTCACAACATTAAATATCTAGGTGTTACTATAGACAGAAATCTGAATTTCAAAGAACATATCAAGCTACTTGGTGCACGAGTCCGCAAACTCATATATGTTTTTAAAAACTTACGGCATGCTACTGAGCCTTATCTCCTAAAACAAATTTACTATGCCCTAGGTCAGTCATTATTAAATTACTGCATTTCATCCTGGGGGGGTGCTTGTAAAACCACAATGAAGTCCATTGAAATCGCCCAGCGCGCAATTCTAAAGGTGTGTATTTTTAAACCTATCCTTTTTCCTACTGTCACCCTATATCAGATTTGTGGGGTTCTGACGGTAAGACAACTTTTCATCCTCAACATTGTTTTGAAACAACATACAAAACTACCGTATGATCCACTTGCGCAAAAACGTCGAACTAAAAAAGTAAGTATGGAACGGACTACTTGCAAGACAAAATTTAGCGAAAGATTTATTGAATTTCTTGGTCCGTTTCTTTATAGCAGAATAAATAAAGAATTAAATATCTACCCTCTTATAAAATCTAAATGTAAACAAATAGTGAGTGAATATTTGCAACAACTCAATTATGAAGAAACGGAGTTATTACTCAACGTTGTACAGTAATAAGAATGTTAGATATACCTAAATTAGTTTAAAAATCGTATAACCACGCTCATGCACTCACAATCACACAGACACACACCCCTACACTCTCACACACTACACACACCCACATCACTCAAACTCCACATCAATCACCTACTAGTCCACACACACTCAAAACCACTTTATTCACGTATAGATCATTTACTTATATTATTAAATGTAATTATAATTTTAAAATAATGTAACATTTAAGTTAGTTTTAAGTTAGTTATTCTAAATTAATTAGTAGCACAACCAAACATATTCGCTTTGTTGGCATTTTTTTGTTGAAATATCGAGGGAAAAGGTACTGTAAACCGAAATACAGGCATTGCTTAGTTCGGTTGCAGTGGCTACATCCATTTATTAGAAACTAATACTGCCAAAGTCTTTTCTGTAAAATATTGCTAAGTTTTTTGAGAAATAAAGTTATTATTATTATTATTATTCCGTTTATTCATTAACTTAACATACGTTTACATTTTTAAATATTTTTACAAAAAGATATAAAAAAACATTTAAAAATATAAAAATAGTAGCCAACCGGTATCGGGAACAGGGTCCAAGCTACCGGTGGTTAGGGTTACAGAGACAGGAATCTCCTCACAATGCGAGCCGTGTCAAGGAGTACTGCCTTCTGAATCTGGCTCTTGATCCAACTGCCAAGTGAGAGCTTCGACAGATGTTCGTCGAAGCTTTTAGCCATCAGGCCATTGGCCGTAACGACAATCGGCACAATGATAGCCGAGTTCACATTCCACATGCTGACAACCTCGTGTGCCAAGTCGAGATATTTTATTTGTTTCTCTTTCTCAGCCTTCACGAGGTTCTCATCATGCGGGATGGTAACATCGACTATCATTACGCGGCGCGCTGATCGGTCTATCACCACTATGTCAGGTTTATTGGCGACAATAGTCCTGTCAGTAATGATAGGCCGATCCCAGTACAGCGTGACATGGTCTTTCTCGAGAACTGGGTCGGGCACATACTTGTAGTACGGTACCTCAGAATCCACAAGTTCATATTTCAAGGCAAGTTGCTGGTGAATAATTCTGGCTACTTGGTTATGCCTGTGTAAGTACTCGCCGTTAGCCAGACGAGAACAACCAGAAATAATATGTCTGATGGACTCACCCGGACGGTGGCATGCCCGACACACGTCCACCGTCCCGTCCTTCATAATATGTTTCCGGTAGTTGTTCGTCAGCATAACTTCGTCCATAATCGCACAGACAAAACCTTCAGTTTCCCCAAAGAGGTCGCCGAATCGTAGCCAGGACACGGACGCTAGAAAATCTACATCGGGCCCATGAAGAGCCTGGTAGAAGCGCCCGTGAAGCACCTTGCCTTGCCATACTTCCTTGCGGTCATCAGTAGTAAGTACTATAGGTTTGCGCCAGTTCTCTTTAGCCATGGACAGCGGGGTGAGTACCTTATCCACTGCGACCACATCTCGGTGCATACCCACCTCGGCTTTCAAAAAATATTCTCTGAGGCTGCACACCTCGCGGTTGTGGAGGGTCTTCGCGTTTAAAAAGCCTCGACCCCCGCACTTCCGCGGGATGTACAGTCTCATCACCGATGATCGTGGGTGATGCATCCGGTTTGCGGTCAGCAATGTACGGACTCTCCTATCTAGGGCGTCCAGTTCGGTCTGAGTCCATTTGAGTATGCCGAAAGAGTACATTAAAACCGGCATGACCCAACCGTTGAAGGCGCGTACCTTGTTTCCGCCTGAAAGCAGGCTGTTTAATACCTTCTTCAGGCGACCGAAGAAGCGCTCCCTCAACGACTGCTTCATGTCAGCTACGTTAATGCCTAACGCTTCCGGCATACCCAAATACTTATAGCTTTCGGATGAGGAGAGAGATCTGAGGTGTATGGAATCCGAGAGTTGGATTCCCTCGGATTCCATAATCTCTCCTCGCTTTACATACATGACTGCACATTTGTCCACACCAAATTCCATCCTGATGGCGCTACTGAAAGTTTCAGTTACTTTCAGTAGCTTCATCAGTTGCAATTTGTTAGGGGCAAAGAGTTTCAGATCATCCATGTAAAGAAGGTGAGATATGACCTGACCACCTCTCCTCAACCGGTATCCTAGGCCTGAATCCTCCAGCAATGTGCTTAGAGGATTCAGGGCTAGACAGAACCAAAGTGGACTCAGACTGTCGCCCTGAAATATTCCCCGTTTAATCCATACAGGCTCATCGTTCCCCTGAATCTGTCGACATCCTGGATATCGAAGGACCGTCTTCCATTGCCCCATACACGACTCAAGAAAGGTGCGTAGAGTTGCATCAATCTTGTACAACTCCAGCACCCTCATGAGCCATGTATGTGGCACAGAGTCGTAGGCCTTCTTGTAATCTATCCAACATGTCGACAGATCCATGCGGGATCGACGAACCTGTTGGCTAATGGCCATGTCGATGAGGAGTAGCTCCTTAGTTCCACGGGACCCGTTCCTACATCCATTCTGAGAGGCCGACATAATAGAATTACTATCGATGTGTTTGTTAATTTTCTCTCTCAAAATGGATGTAAGAAGTTTATAGACCGTCGACAAACACGTGATCGGTCTATAATTCTTGGGTTCCGCAGGACTACCTGACTTATGGAGCAGGTGGGTAACACCCGTTGTAAGAAAGTCTGGTAGCGACCCGGATTCTAAGCATGACTGGAATTGAGATGCCAGGCGAGTGTGTGAACTACTTAGCCATTTGAGCCAGAAGTTGTGCAGTCCGTCCGGTCCCGGAGATTTCCAGTTCGGTAACGGACGAACTGCTCTGGCAACATCTAATGGTGTGATTGAAATTTCTTCCATTTCTGGGATGGATTCACACACTCGCTCGACATCACGCATCCAGTCACCCTCCGTATGACAGACGGGCACCGACCAGATGCTGCGCCAGAATGAACTCGTGGCAGCATCATCTGGGCGGCACACGTCCGTCACACTTTGTTCGGGTCGCTCCCAAGCTCTGTATACCCACCTCTCATCACTCTGGAACATGCGATTCTGCGAGTACCGATCAACTCGCTTCTTATACCGCCGAATACGGTTCGCCCATGCATAAACTTTCTGCTTCAGGAAGTCGATGCGCTCTGTGACTCGGGACATGTATTCTTGAGGGCTGATTCCAGTCCCCAAGAATGCCCGCCTCACAAAGCGCATCACACATTATTATTATTATTATAAATACTAATACACAAATACACATAAAATAGACTAATAAATATTTTAACAAATACCAAAATAAAAAACGAAAAAACTAATAACAATTACTGCGATTAGACTTTTTAAAGTTATATCTTTCCCTGTATTCCTAGCTAGAAGAGGCGCAACACTGAGAAAAGTGGATGGGATGGTGGGAGGCCTATGCCCAGGAGTAGGACACTCAAGGCTTAGCCAAATTAATGTAAGTTTAGTCAGCATGAAATAAAAATAAAAATTAAAAAAAAACCCCTACCCAAATAAAAAAAGCTAAAAACCAAAAAATAAATTAATTCAGTAGACCGCTTAACACAAGCACAAAACAAAGCAGACCCCCGTTGCTGCGACGCTTGGATAATATTTTTTTTTTGTTTTCATAGGTATTTTGTGTTTTTATTTTTATTTACCATTATACATATACTATATTTCTGAATAAGTAGGTATTCGTTTTCATTATTTGTTTGTAAAACATATAAATACATTAATGTTTTTTTATTTTTATTATAATACATTAATGGTCATTGGTGAAAAGCCGTGCAGCACCATTATGGCGCATTGGGTACGTGTATATGTACACCCGGTGCGTCAGGTGAGTGCACCAGATATATAAATTATTAATTTCGTTTTGTTACTAACATAGTTTATAAGTAGTGTGTATTCATCATCATCATTTCAGCCGAAAGACGTCCACTGCTAGACATAGGCCTCCCCCAAGAAGGGGGGGTTTTGCCATAATCGCCACGCTTGGCAGGCGGGTTGGCGATCGCAGTACGGTTGTTACAAAAGCACAGAGAACGCTGCTGCCCATTCTCTGCTAAGTCCCTTAGTCGCCTCTTACGACACCCACGGGAAGACATGGGATGGTGCTATTCTTTACGTCCGACACCATACAGAACGTAGTGTGTAGTAGTGTGTATTACTAACATTATATGAATCAAGGTCTGAAATAAAGTATTTTTATTTTTTTGTATTTAATTTTATTATCAAATAATTAAAAAAATAAAAATATTGTAATTACAAATATTGTATTGTAAAAAATATTGTATTTTCATAATAAACGATAAATTACAGTAAGTACACGGTTTGCAAAATAAATTTTCCATATCGTTATTCAACAGTGCAACGAATTTATAAAATTTTAACAATGTAGTTTTATTACGTATGAGAATGTGAAACGGACATTGTGAACCTCTAATAATTTTAAATTTTAATTTTATTTCACACTTTTTACTTTAATTAATATAGAATAACGCAGAACACTGATTAAACCAAGAAAATAATGAAAAGGAAAAAAAAAGTTATAAAGGGTGTAAAACACCTCTTAACGAAGCCGAAAGGCACTGGTTCTCCCTGCGATATTTTTTTTGTTCTACACCATACCTGGGAACCTTCTAGTTACGGAGATATTAGGGGTCAAAGTTCCAACATTTTGACAAATATTTTTTTAAATACAAGTTTTTAATGGAAGATTTTTAATTTAAACACCTCCACGATCCCCGTACTATTCAATCCGTCCATCAGCACAATGTTTTGAGTGCGTTACATTGAGTTCTACCACAAAACATGATTTTACGCCCTCCAAAAAAGTCGTTTCCCAGCAATAATTTTTGCGTAAAGTTACTTAGTTTCATGTACAGAATGTTTGGTTGACGGCTTCGTGATGAGGTGATTTACACCCCGTATAAACAAAACCGGATCTAATTAAACAAAAATGCTATAATATTATGAAAAATTGAAAATGAAACGTCATATTTGTAACCAATGCTGATGAGACGCCGAGCCCGACTAAATGAAGCATGGGTGTGCTTCGTTTAGTCGGGCTCGGCGCTGAGCTCCGCCTCGCAGCCGCCAGGACTCGGCACATCTGTGGGCGCTGAGTCACCAGTCACTGCAGTTGCGTCGAGCTCCAGCAACGAGTTTTTCTCCACGCCGTTGACGCCATTATCACCGCGATGACGAGGAAGAGGCCACCAGCGGGCCTAGGACTTCGAGGCCAACAGGCCCCGAACAGGGTCCCCGCTGCCGGTGGAAATGTGTCGCGCATGCGATGGAATGAGTCCATTAATGAGAATGTATGCACGCATGTTATGGGGCTACTGAGGAGGGAAGTAACTTGACTGCGTACCGTGGTCGGATGCTCTCTCTGTTTCAAGTGCTTGAGCCAGCTATCAGCGTGTCGGCGCAGCGACTGTCGGATCAAGTGCGGGTCATCCAGCGTAACCATATGTAGGATGACAATGTACTTGAACGAGTACGCCTCGACTCACGGAGTAACCCAGTTACGCCTGCTTCGCCAATGATCACGGCGCAGGTGCCAAATCTTTCCAGTGCTTCGCCGTGATCGAATCGTGGTGGTGAAGAGGATGATGACGAAGTTATAACCGTGAGTAGCCAGTGTAACGCACAATTGAGGAGCGCTTTGGAGGGTGCGTTCCGGGAGTACCGCTCCACACCGCCTGAACTTATACCGCGGTTACCTCGTTTGCCTATGTACAAGAAAAACATGGCGCTGGTGCTCTAGATTTGCAGTTGTCAAACTGTTTTGACAACAGCAAAGACCTCGCTGATACCCACTCAATATGGTACTGCGCAGCTGTAGCGGCATGTCGTGTAGCTCACGTCTAATTTCCTAACAACGATCGAGCTACACAACCAAAATAGCTATTCCACCTTGACAGTGCATGATTGAGCGGCGTTTTGGTGAGGCTAGAGTACTCATCGGCAAGTTAATCTGCTTCAGGAAGGGCAATACTCGCCCTAGAGTGATGCGCTTTGTGAGGCGCGCGTTCTCGGGAACTGAAATTAGTCCTCGTGATTATTTGGCCTGCGTCACAGAGCGTACGCACATCCCAAAGCAATGAAAGGTGGGTATATAGGACTTGGGAGCGACCAGACCAAGAGGTGACTGACACGCGTCTGCCGGATGATGACGCCATGTATTAATTCTGCCGCAGCATCTGGACGGTGCCTGTTAGTCACACTGAGGGCGATTGGACCCGGGAAGTTGAACAAGCGTGTGATCCAATACCAGAAATAAGGGCAATCAACATCAGCCCCCAAAACGTAGCTCGTGTAGTCCGTCCGTTGTCTAACTGGAAATCTCCAGGACCGGACGGACTACACAACTTCTGGATCAAATGGTTTCAAAGATCACACGCTCGGTTGGCGTCCCAGTTTCAATCAGCCTTAGAGTCAGGGTCGCTGCCCCAGTTCCTGACGACAGGCATTACCCACCAGCTCCATAAATCAGGTAGTACTGCGGAACCCAAAAATTATAGACCTATCACTTGTTTACCAACGGTCTAAAAAGTTTTGACATCCATTTTGAAAGCTAAATTAATCAACATATTGAGAGTAATTCCATCATGTCTCCCTCTCAGAGCTCATGAGGGTGTTGGAGTTGTACAAGACAGATGCAACTCTACGCGCCTTCCTTGAGTGGTGTATGGGACAATGGAGGACGGTCCTTTGCTATCCAGGATGTCGACAGATGCAGGTGAACAGCGAACCGATAAGGATTGAGCGTGGTATATTTCAGGGTGATAATCTGAGTCCATTGTGGTTTTGTCTAGCCGTGAACCCATTTTGCACACTGCTAGAGGTAAAGGTCTAGGCTATCGGTTGAGGAGAGGTGGTCAGGTCATATCTCACCCTCTTTACACGGATGATCTGAAAATCTTTGCCCCCAACAATTTGCAACTGATGAAGCTACTGAACGTAACTGAAACTTTCAGTAACACCGTCAGGATAGAATTTGGGGAGGACAAATGTGCAGTTATGCATGTTAAGCGAGGGGAGATTACGAAATCCGTGGGAACTCAACTCTCGGATTCCGTACACCTTAGATCCCTCTCCTCAACAGAAACTTACAAGTATTTGGGTATGTCGGAAGCATTAGGCATCAATACTGCTGACATGAAACAATCGTTGAGGGAACGTTTCTTTGGCCGCCTGAATAAGATGCTAAGCAGTCTTCTGTCAGGTGGAAACAAGGTGCGCGCCTTCATTGGTTGGGTCATGCCGGTTTTGATGTATTCTTTCGGCAAACTTAAATGGACTCAGACAGCAATTGATGCCATAGGAAGGTCCGCGTACTGCTGAACACAAATCGGATGCATCACCCGCAATCGTCGGTGATGAGACTTTATATCTCGCGGAAGACTGGGGGTCGTGGCTTCTTAAATGCTCCTGACCCTACACAAACGTGAGGTATGCAGTCTCGGGGAATACTTTCTAGAAGCCGACATGGGGATGCACCGAGAAGTGGTCTCAGTCGACAAGGGCCTTACCCCGCTCTTCTTGGCTAACGAGAACTGGGGCAAATCTGTAGTATTAGACACTAATGACCACAGGGAGGTATGGCAGAGCAAGGAGCTTCACGGACGCTTTTACCGGGCCTTACATGGGCCCGATGTAGACTTCTTAACGTCCGTATCCTGGCTGCGTTTCGGTGACCTCTTCGGGGAAACTGCAGGTTTTGTCTGTGCAATAATGGACGAAGTTATGCTGACGAATAACTACCGAAAACACATTGTAAAGGATAGCATGGTTGACATATGGCGGGCATGCCACCGTCCGAGAGAATCGATCCGACACATTATTTCTGGGTGTTCTCGTTTGGCTAACGGAGAGTACTTGCATAGACACAACTTTGTTGCCAGTATTATCCACCAGCAACTTGCTTTGAAATATAACCTTGTGGAATCAGAAGTGCCATACTATAAGTATGCGCCCGACCCAGTTCTCGTTTTGATTTTGATTTTGATTTTATTGGGATCGATAAATTGTCACTGACAGGACTATTGTTGCCAATAAGCCTGACATTGTGTTGATAGATCGATTTTAGCGTCGCGCAATGATTGTTGGTATAACGGTCCCGCATGACGAGAACCTCGTGAAAAGCAGAGAAAAATAAGCAATTCAAGTATCTAGATCTGGCTCGCGAGGTTATCGACATGTGGGACGTGACTACAGCAGTCATTGTGCCGATAGTCGTGTCGGCCAATGGCTTAATAGCCAAAAGCTTCGACCAACATCTGCGGAGTCTTTCGCTTGGCAGCTGGATCAAGGGCTCGATACAGAAAGCAGTACTTCTGGACACGGCACGTATTGTTAGGAGGTTCCTCTCTCAAGAGCCCTGGCCATTGGTAGCCCGGACCCTGTTCCCAATGCCGGTGGGTTACTAGGCTATTTTTTATATGAATTGTATGTTGTAAAATGAATAAAGGGAATAAATATCAAAAATATTCATCCCACATCATTTAATGAAACAGTTACGTTTTTATTTTAAAATAATAATAATATAACTTGAGCAACAAAGCAAATTCCGCGAATTAATAATTTTATTTTATTAATAAATTTTGAATAAGAATAAGAATAAGAATAAGAAGTTTTTATTAGCGCGAGCGCAGGGCGTTGGCGGTGAGGAGCAATATGCTTGCCCGAAGGTTTGCTCGCTGTACGGCAGACGTCAAAGTGACTTTATTTAAAGCGTTCTGTCAGTCCTTCTACTCGGGCGGCCTTTGGGTATCATATACGCGCCGAGCCTACAACGCCCTGCGCGTACAATACAATGACGCTTTCAGGATGCTGTTGCGGCTACCGCGGCGTTGTAGTGCATCGGGTATGTTCGCTGAAGCTGGCACGGATGGCTTTCACGCCATAATGCGTAAGAAAGCGACTTCCCTGTTGCAACGCTTGCGCAATACTCGTAACGGCATCCTGAAAGTGATTGTTGGCAGACCGGACTGCCCCATCCAAAGGCGTTGGGTGGAGGTAGCTATAGGTAGCTATAAGTAAATAAGTAAAGGACTAATAATACTAACATAGCATATAAGAATAATCATTTACTAACACACTAACCATTTATGGACTATGTAATGGGTCTGAAATAAAGATATTTTATTTATTTATTTATTTATTTGTATAGAATGTAGGTATTACAATAAGATGTTAACAAAAGTTCAAGAATCCTTGTACATCCTGCCTTTCGGCATGCAAACATTTATGGGTAGACACCGGTACATACATATGACATAGCAGGTTATCAGCGTAGAAAAAAACGAAAATATGTTCCTATATACTATCACAAGTCAACCTTTAAAAAAATCGGATATAGAATAGTAACATTTTTGCAACAATAAGTCAGTTAGTCGCTTTTTGAATATTCTAAATGGTTGTTCTTTTATAACTTCAGGTAACTTATTGTATATCTTTGGCGCCATACACATAACGCTTTTTTTTAACAGTGTGGTGTTATAGCTACCTGTGTGCAATAAATTTTGATACTGAGATCTCATACAATTTGTCCTCTTTCGTATCTCACGTAACGATGGAAACAGATGCGGGTTGCTTTTTACAAAAATGGCTATTTCTAGAATGTACAGACATGGGAAGGTTAGTAATTTATGTAATTTGAAAATAGGAACACAGCTGTCCGTAACATGTAAGTTAAAAATTGACCTAACACATCGTTTTTGGGCCTTGAAAATGTTTTCTCTTTCACTACTATTACCCCAGAATATGATGCCAAACCTCAACGTTGAAATAACGAGGCCATGGTAAGCAACAAGGACTGTATTGGTATTAACTTTTTTAGATAGGTTGTATAACATATAGGCGAAAGTACTTAACTTTTTACAAATATATTCAGCTTGAGATTTCCATGTTAATTGATTGTCAATTAATATTCCCAAAAATTTAGCTACCTTAACATTTTCAATCTTATGACCATTATAATTGACGTTTAAGTCTTTGGGATTAATTCGTTGGTAGAAATGCATGATATTAGTTTTTTGTATATTTATTTTTAAATTATTGTAATCAAGCCAGTTTACTATAGATTTAAGAGTGTTGTTAATATCATTTTCATAGTTTTCTTTAATTGTGCATTTAACTAGTGCTGTACTGTCATCAGCAAACAATATGATTGGATGGTCTATTTGAAGTGGAAGGTCGTTGATATAAATTAAGAATAAAGGCGGACCGAGAACGCTTCCTTGAGGGACGCCATATTTAATGTTTCTATAAGAAGATCTGAATTTTATTTCACGTTTTGTATTCAAACAAGTATCAGAAATTTCAGTATACTGCATACGACCAGTAAGATAGGATTTAATTAAATTTAATGCATTTCCTCGAATTCCGTAAGCTTGAAGTTTGTTTATAAGTGTCTCATGATCTACGTAGTCAAAGGCCTTTGTCATATCCGTGAAAATGGCGCAAACTGGTGTTTTGTTATCTACGTTCACCATTATAGTTTTTAATAAATCGAATATAGCCATATTGATGTTTTTATCTTTACGGAAACCTTTTTGTTCGTCACAAAGTAGGTTAAATTTTGTCAAATAATTGTAAATTTGTTCATATATAATTTTTTCTATTACTTTAGAGAACACAGGAATAAGAGCAATGGGTCTGTAATTTGACATATTTTCTTTATTGTTTTTTTTATGAAGAGGTTTTACAATTACTGTTTTGAGACTCTTAGGAAATACCCCGGAAGATATACTTGCATTAATAATATGACTTAAAGGACCAGAAATCACATTAGAAACGAACTTTATGACTTTAGTGGAAATGCCGTCGTAACCAAAGCTCTTTTTATTCTTCAATGATCTTATTACCCTTGATACGTCTTGCGGTACAACTGGGGACATGAAAAACGAATTTGGATTATGATGTATGTCCTTTACACGATGAGATGCAGATTTCGGTGAATCCGAGACTTGATCGACGAAAAAATCATTAAATGATTCAGCTATATCTTTAGGGTTAGTTATTATGACACCATGATTATTTATCTTAGAGATGGGTTCATTAATATTATTATTGTTGTTTATTATATGCCAGGCTGTCTTTGATTTGTTTTCCGAGTTTAAAAGTAAGTGGTTGTTTTGAGCTTTTTGAGTTAATTTGACGATTTTTTAAAAATTTTTGGAATAATTACGAAATTTTTGTTTATTTTCCTCTGTGGGTTTTATTCGTTGCTGCCACAGTAGGAAGCGCTGTCTTTTACTGCATATACGAATACCCCGTGATATCCATTTAATTGATTTTCCAAATTTAACAGTTGTGTATTTTATGGGGAAGCACAGATTGTATAGTGAAAGAAACAAATCCAAGAACATATCATATGCTAAGTTTGGATCCTCGCTATTATATACCTCTGAAAAAGTTAATGATAGCAGATGGTTTTTAAATTTGAGTAGATTCTCACCCGAAATATCTCGTGTACTTTTACGCCAAGATTGTATCTGAAATGATTTATTAACTTTGATTTTGAGAATTTGCGCTGTGTGATCAGACAATGCTAAGTCTATTACTTCCCATTTACATTTTTGTCTGTAATTGTGAGCAAAATTATCTAAACAAGTGTTACTGTTAAGCCTGGTGGGAACATTTATTTCTAATTTTAGGTTATAGCTCAGGAGAAAACATTCGAGTTCCAATGTAAATCTATTTCTCAACATTGTATTTATGTTGAAATCACCACACAATACTATTTTAGAGCCATTTTTAGTACATATAATTTTTAAAATACTGTCTAAATTTTCATAAAATTTGCTTAGGTTACACATTTTAGGAGGTCTATATATACATAGAACGATGACATTTTGTTTAACAAGTTTTATGGCACAACATTCAATTATACCTGTTACAGAGTATCTCATTATGTCTGGTAGTTCCTTGTTTTCAAGCCCTTGTTTTATCAATATGCACGCTCCTCCGCGCTTTATGTTATTTCTAGAGTAACATGCTGCTAATTTATAATTTGGAATGCGTAACAGTTTCTCTTGTCCAGACATTATAAAATGCTCTGTTATACATAAGACATCAATGTTCATTTGTTTGGATAGTAGTTCTTGAATGTGAACTGTTAATATATCTGATTTATTTAAAAGACCAGCTATGTTTTGGTGCATTATATAAAAGTGATCAGACACGAAAAAAATCAGAGTTTGTGTTTACAATGGGGTCATTATTAAGGTTAAATTCTGATTCGATATACATACAAGATTCTTCTCGGACAATGGTAGTTAGCATTAGTATATTACTCATTATAGTTCTCATACCATGATTATTAAGTCTTCCAGTAATTTTTGAGAACATAGTGGCATCATAGGATAAATTAAGATTAGAGTCTAGTAGCGTAGCATAGTTGTATGTATGAATGTCCAAATAAAGTAGATTACTAAACATCTCAATACGGGAATTAAACATTACGGAAGATGTAAAGAATTTAAATGTTGGTAAGCAAATAATTATATTTGTGTGTTGAATTTTTCTTAAAGATGATCTTATCTCTAAAATTAAGTTTAAATAGTTCATAGATTTTTGAAAATCCTCTTCTCCGATCATTATGACACAGAAGTCATTTTTTGTAAAATCCACTAATTTAGTATGTAAATCACTAAAAAGCTGCATAATTCCGCTGTTTGGAAATAGATAGTGACATATCTGTGAGTTGTTAAAAGTTTCTTCAGCAATAGGTAAGATCTTATTCGTTTTGTTAGCACTGACAATGCATAATTTATTTATTTTTAAGGATTGGCTGCTTTCAGTTGTGTCAGGTATCCAAACATCACTGTGAGGCGACGATGTGATTTGTTCTTTGTTTACTTCTTTTGGTGGGTGAATTTCTTTTAAGACTGACTTTGTTTTCTTTTTAGACTTGTTACGTGGGGTCGCGATTTTAAGACTTTTGCAAGGATTGTCAGTTTCCATAGTTAACTCTCTTGATGCTTTTTTTAGAATTTCATGTTTGGACATTATATCATTTAAAGCTTTTTTAAGTTCACTATTTTCGATAGATAAATTATTGATTTCATCATGTGCAGAGTTCAGTTGCAAAGTCAGTTGTTCAATTTGTTGTTTATATTCTTGGACTTGAGTGAGTTGTGAGTTGTTTGTACATTTGCATTGTGTAAAGTTGGTAACATTGGATTGAAAAATCAAACTGATTGATTTATTGAAATAACAATGTGATACACCAGTGAACAAGTCCAGCATGTTTAATTTAAGATAGAACTGTGATTTTGATATTTAATAAATGACTTGCCAAGCCAATTATATCGATTAGCGAATATGATGTACCGATTTGACAATTACTATTTTGTGAGAAAATGCTATCAATCGATTAGTAGGTAAGCAAGGTAAGTACAAAAAAAGTCTGATTATCCCTTTCCGAAAAAGTCACTTCGATATTATGTTTATATATAGTCAAATAGAAACGAAATCCTTCACAGTCCGTATCGCAGCGCGTAAAATCCAAAATGGGTCATATTGCCCATAGACCCATATAGCCTATAGATAGCCGAATATAGCCTTTGTGTAAAGGAGCCGTGTCAAAGCGCGGAGGATATCTGTCACGGCGGCAGGCCTCGAGACAAATGGCCTCTCGGGGAAAAACTGCAAACTATAGCATTCGTTGTTCGTTCTATTGTGAGGTACGAGTAAGGAAGGGTTTACTGAATGTATACGTTTTGAAATGTGACACTGTTTTTTAAGAAATAAGAATCTGTCCTTATTACGTATTTGAATACTATGCGTAGTACTAGCGTTCTCTGTGCTTTTATAACAACCGTACTGCGATCGCCAACCCGCCTGCCAAGCGTGGCGATTATGGTAAAACCCCCCAAAATGTCAATGTGGCGACACTTGGGGGAGGGCTATGTCCAGCAGTGGACGTCTTTTGGGCTGAAATGACGAATACTATGAAATGTTAAAACAACTGCCGTACAACGGAGAGCCTGAACGAATGGGTTCAGAAGCAAGTAATTTTGCTATTGAGTAAAGAAGAATGTAACAAAGAAGAGCACTAAGATTTTTGTTTTGAAAATTCATATTTTCGTCATAATCAACCTTCGGAACGACCTTCAATACTTTAATTGAATGCCACTTATCAAACGTCCCATTAATAGTTTAAATAAGGAAATTCCTTCCCAAAGCTGACTGATGGCCTTTTCCCATCTATGTTAGGGTCGGCTCCCAGTCTTATCAGACGCAGCTGCATATATTATATATTATTTTATATAAATAAGGCTTGCGTTTGGCCGCAATTCGCCTGATGTGAAGCGATGATGCGGCCTAGGATGGATCATGATTGCTTAGAAGAATAATACAGAATATACCGATTAATACAGAATAATTTTCTGTCACAAATCCCATTTTTGTGATTTATGCACCAAGCCATAGAAGCTTTCTACCAAATACGACATCTTTATGCCTTTTTAACCGACATCTAAAAAAGGAGGTTATTATGTATTTCACCAGCTTCCTTCATTTTTCTTTCATGTATGTTCACCGATGTCTCCTTGATTACTGTTTCGATTTATGTAATTCTTCTTAATTTGGTAGGATAAGCTTGCGAGGTGGTCCTATACATTTTTTATCAACTTTGCTTAGGTACTTTGTAAGTTATACTCTATAAAGCTGGGTATCCATTCGAGGCAGCCTCGGGCCGAGTGGCTGCCTCGAATGGATACCCGAGGCAGATCTAGTTGAGACTGGCGCGAGTCGAGGCTTGCCGCGACTTGAACCAAACGAGGCGGCCGCGCAGCGAGCCAAATTATGTCGGTAAATGGCCATCCCCAAAGACGCCTTAAGCCTCCTCCACACGTCTACAGATGCATCTGCAGACGTCATCTTCGAATGCATCCGTAGACGTACAGAAATTATCCCCGTAATTTGCGCTTCTGTCGTAGGTATTTAACGTCCGTCGTTGGCGGTTTTTTGGCACACATCAAGGGGTTTCGGCGCGAACGCCCGGCGTCTGTTCACACGTCTGACGACGATCGGTTTAATCGGAGTTGCGATTGAGAGTGCACCAGTGGCGAAGGGTGAAAATATTGAAAGGGGAAGCCGAAGAAAAAAAAGTGAATTTTAATTTTGTTTTTCTTCATCGCATTTTTCAATTTTCGTTTTGATTATTAGCCAACCCGAAAACCCTGAAAATGACACCCATGACGAAAAAAATAGAAATTTACGTCGCGCGTCGGCACTATTTTTAATTTTGGTGTCTTTATCAGCGACCTCGAAAACCACGAAAATGTCACCCATGCTAAAAGTACCAAAATTTTTCGAAGGATCCATCTTGATCTATTTTTCATAACCTTTGTAATGGAACGATTAAATGCACAAGAACTACATAAAACACTGTATAAAAAAAATAAAATATAATATATGAAACCTTTTTGAAACAAGCTTTTATGAATATGAACTGAAAAGAAGAAAATAAATCTTTGAAAAAATTAAAACGATGTAGGATAATTTTTACAAAAGTTTGTTGCGTTTAGTTTTTATAGCATTTACCACACACGCGACAAGCTTCAGGTATTATGTTTATTCATAAAAAGTGAACGCGTAAATTTACAAAGTTTCATATCCGTGCCATTAACCGCTGAGGAGACGATCCCGGCGGTAGGATGAGTTCATGATAAAAATCGTGATTATCCATTAAATATGAACTAGTATGCAACGTAACGTGTCTGTGCTATTAAATGTTGAGGAGTTCCCTCGTGAGCAGGCGATCCTGGCTGCAGGATGAGATCATGATAGAATTCATGTTAATCCATCAAATATGAACGTGCATACAAATTTTCTTGTCTGTGCTATTAACCGTTGAGGAGTTCCCTTGTGAGAAGACAATCCTGGCTGCAGGATGAGTTCATGATACAAATCGTGATTATCCATCAAATATGAACTCGTATGCAAAGTTTCGTGTCTGTGCTATTAAACGTTGAGGAGTTCCCTCGTGAGGAGACGATCCTGACTTCAAGATTAAGTTATTTTTGTCATAAGAAAGTATTATTCTTAGAAACCAAGGTGTGTGGAAAATTTCAGCTCAATCGGACATCGGGAAGTGGTTCTAATTTAACTTTCTATACATACAAACTTTGTCGTAACTCGATAAACTTCGGCTTACCTAGTCCCTATAAAACGCTGCTGATAGCCGCGAAGTCACGTGTCCAAGTCCGTACGAATTTAGTTCTGAATTCTGACACCCGAGCTCCGGCTTACTTTTGGCGCCACATGTTGCTTTCTTTGTTGACATGAAAAATGTTGGTATTTTTTTTCAATCCGATGTATTTAATGCCTGTACTGTGTGTAACCACAGATGTGTACATAATTTACTAATTGACTACAGTAGACACTAGACACTACGTACATTGCCTTGTTCCCAAAGGTAAGCCGGCAGGAATCGGCTTCTTAGGTGCCTACGGGCCTGGAGTGCACACTCCTTGCGGTTTAATTCTTATACCTACTTTGCGCAGCATTCTTACAAACGCTTGAAATGGCTAACAATATGAGCACCGAGAAAACTTTTAAGTTTCTTGAGCTATATCAAGCTGAAAGCTGTTTGTCGAACCCTAAAAATATATAGCACAAAAATTAAAATGTTGTAAGTGTACTATTAACATAATTTAATAATTTACCTATTTCAATTAATTAAATATATTGAGGCTACTGTAAGTGGATACTGTAATTGGACATTTAACAGGAGCCTAGCTAAATATTTTTTATTTCAATGGAAATAAAAAACCGGCCAAGTGCGAGTCGGACTCGCGCACGAAGGGTTCCGTACCATTTTTTATAAAAAAACAAGCAAAAAAATCACTTTTTTGTATGGGAGCCCCCCTTAAATATTTATTTTATTCTGTTTTTAGTATATTTTGTTATAGCATCAACAGAAATACATAATCTGTGAAAATTTTTAACTGGCTAACTATCACGGTTCATGACATACAGCCTGGTGACAGACGGACGGACTGACGGACAGCAAAGTCTCAGTAATAGGGTCCTGTGCTAATATTTTCTAGTTACAATGTGAAATTTACTGAACAATTTATTTGAGCATAATTCTAAAGCAATCGCAAGAGACTCCATACTTTCCTTCTGATAGTCAGTGAAAACGTCGAAGCGTATAAAAAGCATTCTGTTGAGAAGCCTTTTTAAGTCCCTTGACGTCACGTCAAGTCACGTTACACGTCAGGCAGCGGTGTGAACTGGGTATAGAACAAATAAAATGAGTTTATTTCGATCACAATGAATAAAAGGAAGACGTAAATGACGGGAATAAATGCAAGCATAGTGTTGATACAAAAAACATGTATACGGGCTTTTGGCGAACTAACGGCGCTATTTTGTATTCTCATTACAATTTTACGAAACTATTTCTGAATTGTTGTCAAACAACGGCCCAATGTCATTCAAGTGCCAAATCCTTGTACATCATCATCATCTGTGATCCTACTGCTGAGGCACAGGCCTCCTCTCTATGAGAGGGAGTGGGCTGTGTAATCCACCACGCGGGCCCAGTGTGGTTTGGTAGATAAAAATCCTTGTACAGTATAACCGTTGTAGGTTTGCAGTACAAAGTGGTGCTGCGCTGCTTGTCCAGAAAAATTGCTGCAATAACTTGGTACATTTATTTTAATTCCATGTATTCCCGCGTTCACAGATAAGTTGGTTGAAGTGTAACACTACACGTGGCTTGCGCTTATTTTGGCTGGACTGATTTTGACGGGAATTTTGATAATACTTTTATAAGCAGTAACTTAGGCTACTTTTACTTTAGAAAAAATAAATACTACAATATTATTATATAACGGTTCCTTGCTAAAAAATTAAGACCCTTGAAATTGTTAAAATTCGATTCAAATAGGAAAGTTATTTTTGAAATAATTTCACGCGGCCGAAGGTCGCGGGCAACAGCCAGTGTCCCATAAATAAAGATCACTGTGGTACACACGTACCTACGTAATTGAAACTCTTTCCAGAAAAAGCATGTAATCTTGATTTTCCTGGTTCAATATATTAGTTTTGACGAAAACCATCTTGATAAACTCTGTTTTGCTGCGATAGGTTTTCATTTTGTCCTGCTTGCTCATTTTTCCCGGAGCAGCCAATATTGCCGGATAGCACAAAATGGCGGCGCATAACAATAGGAGTATCAAGTAAAGTAAACTTTATCTCTGCAATAAACTTGTGGACACGGGTGGGTTAAGGTTTGTCCTCACCCGGGCACATTTAGCAAAAGTGGCGCAACACAATATTGTGCTTTACAGTGCACAATGTTGAGCCACAAAACATGTATCCCAGATACATGTTTTTGTGGCTCAACATCGTGCACTTGGGTTTCGTCACAGTGCACGGCCGTGCCCCCGCCAAGTCTATCAAAAAAAAGGCACAGCCGTTCTATCCTTTTCTCGTAGCTATTCAGGACATTGCCGAACCCCCGTAACTTCATTGTTGATAAAGCTGGAAGCCTGATTAAATTGACAAGAGAAACAAGACCATACTCTGAATATAAACAGATTGTGTCATCTGACTTATAAACTAGCAGATGTTTGATTTATTACCAACATGACAGGTTGACATCCTACAAACTGAAACATATGCGGCGCAGTTTGGGGATACAGTTTTTTTTTTTAATTATCTATAGGCCCGCGCTTGACCACTATCTCACCTGATGGTAAGCTATGATGTGTTTGTTCAGCAGAAGAGGTCAATAAGCTGAAAAGATGATGATTTCCGAATTGCTGCACTCGATCAACTGCACACACCACTGCAGGACATATAATACTCCTACATTTCGCCAGTTATGTTTAAGCCCCTGTAATAGAGTTCGACCCTATTGCCATAATCGGGCACAATTCCAGACTCCCTGGCTGCTACTGGGAAATTCCTGATGTAAAAACCCTATAACACTTTGCCCGATCCGGGAATCGAACCCAAGACTTCATGCTCAGCAGTCGCGCTTACGATCACTACACCAACAAGACAGCAGTTTTCTAAAATATGACGTTGAAAATGACTTCCTAGGACAATGTCTAAGACTAGCTGTCCTGCGCAACTCCGTTTGCGTCATGTTTTCCCCGTTTTCGCAACATTTTTCATTGCTGCTCCACTTCTATTGGTCGTAGCGTGATGATATATAGCTTATAGCCTTCCTCGATAAATGGGCTATCTAACACTGAAAGAATTTTTCAAATCGGACCAGTACTTTCGGAGCCTATTCAATGCAAACAAACAAACAATCAATCAAATCTTTCCTTCTATTAGTTTAGAAAAAGTGATTCATAAGCCTCGTCTGATCCCAGCCTTATTTCTTGAACTCTGTATTCTTAGTTCTCGCGACAGCATGCAGCGTCCCGGCACAATAAGACATAGTACATGTCTTATTGTGCCGGTTCAGTGTTCATGTAAGTATATACCTAGTTATGCTTTGTTATAGACTACAAACTACAGGCAAACAGAAGAAGAACTTCTTTCACGTCTTTGTACCAAGTTTTCTGGGAATGTAAAGTATCCTATGGGGTAATCTAAGATGCATATGTACAATTTATTGAAGTGTTTTATTTTTGTGATGATACAAAATCTTCGCCTTAAAACTCTGATGCTGCATGGTTATCAGCGCTGGAAGTTGAAGTTTAGCAACACCAGTTCAATAATATTAAGGCGTGCTGGTGTTCCAATTGATGTCACACTCGTATATGTGAAATTGGGAATAAGTATTTATATTAACCTGTATGTACATAAATCAGTAGGTTTGGTATGACAAAACCTTTCAAAAACGAATAGAGTATCAAAGGTATTTCAATAATAGCATATTGGAAGGAGGAAATTAAAACAAGAAGGTTCTGTTTACGTGGAAAGGGAACTTTAAAACTATTTTTAATTATAGCTGAACATTATGCTCTATTCTACAGAAAGGCTATGGTTTCCCCCTGACAGAGTCAATAAATGAAGCTCCAAAAATATTAATATCGTATGATCAGTGAATTACCCCATGATTTCCCGCCGGACCGACGGGCAATTGTGTGATGATACCCACAGTAATGAACAATGACATTGGCCTGTATGGGACCTCGAATTATATATTATTAAGTGATAATAGTATGATAGTATTGAATAACCACAAGTCGTAGGTCAAAATATTGAGAGGATTAGGTATTTTTTTACTCCTTTAAGTGTTTTTGAGATAAGCCAAATTTTTATAACCAGCGTAAAAGAGGATCTCGTCTGCTCAAAATTAGTATTTTAACAAGAGTTTGTCTGAAACTCCGATTACAATAATCAATTGTCGAGTGCCGTACAATTAATTAATACCTTTAAGGGTATAGTTGACTTCTACGAGGACGAAACGCGTTTCATAACTTAATAACTATGTTGGGGTCGGTTTCCTGTCTTATCGGATGCAGCTGAATAGGTCCATGTAAACAGAATTTTACATGGACCTATTCAGGGCAATACACATATACCCCTTGGTAAGACTGGTTGTCAGACTTTCGAGCCTTTGACATCTCTAACGAGTGTCAAAGATCTTCAAAAGACAGCCGCGGGACCAACGGCTTAACGTCCTTGAAAGGCACGGAGGAAACTCGGTATGTATTGCATGGTCATCCATCTACGTCCCGACCTTGGCAAGCGCGGCCTAACCTCAAGACCGAGCCACGAGCCCAATATTTTTCCGTTAATTTCAGGCGGATAGCAAATGTTATTTATAAATTCTCCATCATCTATCCAAAATTGTTGTACTAAGAACACAAATGAAATTACCACATTACCCGACGTCACCGCTAATCAACGCGCTGACGTCGCGACGTCGATGTAATGACAAAGTTGCTCCGTGCTCTCAGCTCTCGGCTCTCAGCTCGAAGGTGCGTCAAAGCAGAACGAGCAAAGAGCGGGAACTCGATTTAGGTTGACGAACGACGGATCAGGGTGGCAGTTACACCGAGATGTATCAAAGAGAAGGAATATGTGATGCTTTGTTTTATGTGAGTTACATAAAACAAAGCATCCTAAATCACCTACCTACTCAGTTTTTGCTTAGCCTTTTCAAAACTATGTTGGAGTTGCCATAGATTTTGTTTGTTACATAGACCGACTGCCCATCTGTCCACCATAACCCTATTACGGCTATTGGGTAATACGATTAAACCCTTTGGTAAATCCGAAATTGTTTATTTACCATAAACACGAACAAAGTTGAATTAAAAATGGTATCTTCTAATGGATTAACCGTTTGGTAATAGGTAGGATTCTGTTTATTTTTTTATTTTTCATCTAATTGCTTTTACAAGCCATGACGACACCTAATTTTGCCCAGCTCCAGCTACAAATCTTCCTGATTGAGTAAAAATGTGTTGACCACGTTATGAGCAATTTCGAAAGCCCAGTATTTTTATCAAGATAGTTAAGTTAGCTGAAAGACATCTTGTTACCGTATAATTAGGTACTCAATTAACACAAATACTTTTTTTCTGTCGCTATGTGTTTTAAAAGATAAAATAAATACGAACTAAGTTCGCTACAGTGTAAAAGACTTCAAGATTTATCTTATCGTCTAGTCATTAGTAGAGTTAAGAGAAAATGAAGAGCCGTCCTTTCTCCCGAGGATTAACAGTCGCAGCTCTCTGCCGAGCCCCTTTGTCCACCGGCGTTAGCGCCTCGATGTTATTGCCGGAGATACTACTTACTAGGTGCCGCCATATTTCAAGAATGGAAGCTGCTGAAATATTTCAGGGAATTATGTTTTATGCCTTTTAAACTGTTGGCCGTTGTTTGTTGAAACTCTTGTTTCTTCGTCTGTGAGAACGTTTTGTTTTATAACTTTGTTCTAGCTCTAGTGTACCTTACCGTGCTAGTGCCCCTTAAATAACTTACTTATTTTCAAAGAACCGTGAACACTTTATTAAGTGGGAAGAGCATGCGAAATTAGAATTTTCTTTTGTGATAACATAGATGAAATCTGTATCAGAAAATAAATTTGGTAAGACATAATTTTGATGAACATACAACATGTTAAACAAAATGATGTCTTACCAAACATTACATATCAGTATTTTCAGCCACAATGTAACCTCATTACCTACACGGTTTAAATCAGGCTAGTTTCGGCAGCAGCCAGCAACGGGCGAGTTTGACTGCAAAACGAGTTTGTGCCACAATGGCACAGTGAAGTTTGTCGCCTGGCTGTGCAGTGTGAACAGTGTACTAGGCGCCCGGCAAGTGAACAATGTGCGTCCGCACTAAATGCGCCGCTCGAGCGTGGTACAATGAGCTACCTACGTATGGAACAATTTAACTTACCCGCATTTAAATCTAAGAGTGGTTTTTTTGTATGTTTTTGGATAAAACATTAAAAATACGAGTAAAGTTCCATCAAACCGACTGACGGATACTTCAGTACTCGCATTGTTTTTCAGAGTCCCGTTGGCGGTTGCAATATTACATCTCTACCGGTTTGGCTGAATCTTAGCTGTATGACTCATTCTTTAATAGTATTCCAAAATTAAAATCAAACAAGTTTTCTCTCGACAAATTTTATTTGGCATATTTTACAGACCATCTTGATGAACTTTTGCCATTTATTTGATAGGCAACTACGGATCGTTCTTAAGGCACAATGATCTAGGTACAGGAATATAATTGGGCTAGAAAACGTTGGTAACAACCGAAGCAAGATAATAATTGAGTCTTTGTCTCATAGTCTCACACTTGGTATCTGAAGTTACCTACTTGTAAGATTTTTTAAGGAAAACTTATCGCAAAATATACGAAAACATTCTCTTATATTTTCGCAAGCTTAACATGTGATGTTCAGCAATATTTCTAATCTACCATCTATCCTCAGGGCGTATCTATGATTTACAACTAGCTGCGTTAACTGTATAAAAATATTAAAAGAATATCTTCTTGGTTACTAGGCGCGCAGAAAATAATTGGAGCTAAATGATTCTAAAGATGTTGGGGCAAGATACGCTGGAAGCACGCGCTGTGCCGGATATTGCGTGTGATGAAAAAGCGCTTCAAGCTGGAGGTAATTGAAAAAACATGACACATCAAAATTGAAATAACTTATCATGAAGCGAGATATTGACTTATTAAACGGTTAAATCATAATATTTAAAAAATACGAAACTTTTTAATGCCTGAGAACAAAATAGGCACATAAGATGCATAACATTTTCAACAACTCCCATGTGCAAAACAAATTATTTTCCACTGCTACCCCAGTACCTAAGTATGTACTTATACATACTTAATATTATCTGAAGGCGTCGCCTCCACAATCTTATGCCCTTCATCATATACCGTTAGTACGCGTCCCTCGGCACCGTTCGGTAAACTCTGGCAATGATCGGTTGTTATCGGGACCCCGTAATGTTTACATGTTTACGTTAACTCTACACTTATCTGCTTGCCTGGTATAATATAAAGACAGAAAGAAAAGCATGGGGTGAATTGTGATGTTGTTTTAATATGTCTTTTGGGTGTGTTTTTGGCAAAGAATGGGCTTTCCCTGTCGTAACTTCATGGTACCCATGGGTATTTTAAAAGGCAAGAGTTATATCAAGACAAAGATAAAATCTTCTGCGCTGCTAATAACTACAAAGAGGGTACACAAACATGAGGAAAATTTGGGTGGATGTTGATTAGATGTGGATAGACTCATGAGATGCCTAACAACAAGATTATAAAGGATTATGAAAAAAGAAAACAGTCTGTGCCAACCCCGAATAAATTGGGAAAATGACAGAAGAAATGATCCAAAGTAAGTTTGCTAATTAGTACGACGCGCGACCTGCATTCGTCATTTGGGCTTAATACTCGGATTTTAACTGCATAAATAAACTGATAAGTTTATCATTCACATAATATTCAGATCATGATAAATCCATTAATACTAGTTACGTATTATTAAAACCACAGCTCCAACATATCGAGCTTCTATATGAAACAGCCTGGATATCTCCTAATGTGTAGCAAATTGATTTAAACCCCATTTGCGCGAGCTAGCCGCCGTTAGCGAACATTTATTAGCGATAAAAGGCCAATTAAATAATATCATTAAAGTCGTTCAAATACTGTCATGAATTGTGTCCTCAGATATAATAGGCATTATTGTATTTTTGGGGTTTTAGGCACATACATAATAGGTGGTTCACAGATAACAGCGTTTGGACTGTCATTCAAAGAATTTATTTTGGAAGGATTATATTTATGCATAATACTCTTCTACTAAACTAACGTAAGGGAATCTTTATGTTTTCTCAAGTTAACGTTGCGAGGTAAATGAAATCTAATCATTTATTGCATCCATAATGTACATTTAACAGGTGGTCGAATAAAAAATAATAGACACAATTATGGACCCTATCGGGCACAGCAAGTTTTAAATAAGTAGAGAGAGGAAGAGTGCTTCTCTAATTTTCCTTGTCAAAAGAAGAGTAATTATACAATTATTACAAATATTATAATTTCGAAGTATTTAGGTAGTAAATAAGAAATCGGAAAATTAAGAAATGAAATGTGCTGTTCTATTTTAATATATGTAAAGCCTATCGTCCACACCGCGACTCAAAAAAAAACTTATTACATTCCACCGCTAGCGGACCAACCCCTCCCCCACTTTCGAGTCTTCTCTATAAAAATATTTTCTTCTAGCTTCCCCTTTATGAAACTAAACGCGATGTTAGTAGCGCAAAGGTGTTCATCAGCATATTTTTCATTTTCCTTGTGACGTCACATTTTCCACAAACTCTTTGACACTCCTCTGTGGCGCTATTCAAGTCTCGTTTATTATTTGCAGCAACAGTTACTCCTTAATATACACTCTAAAGCCCTCCTCGGGGAAGCGCCAACTATCCGGGGCACACTTTAAAATCTCGGAGGCTCATATTTATTTCATAATGCTACAGTCATGAGCCGGGATGAATCACTTACTGATAAAATGTCTGATAGATGCTTAAAAATGTTGAAGGGTTTATTTTTCTTTCTGTTTTAAATTTTCGTTATTTTATTATTTTGATTAGTTTGTCAATCAGAGGAGATTGTTGTATGGTTGACAGATTTTGTAAAAGGTGATAGCTAAAAGATGCAGGACTTGGAGATTTGATTGAATGGAAGTAACTACTGAGACTACGAATGGGTGAGATACGAGTAAACAGAAGTTTGCTTTGCTGACCTCGATAGAATTGAAATAATAGTCTAAAAGATTTTTCAAGTGATTGTGCCAACGTGGTGCCAACCATAACGATACAAATTCATACGTATCATTCATCATCTACGTAGTAGTTTCTCAATTATGTTCTGGTCGGCTTCCAATCTAACCAGATGCAACTGAATATTACTATACACACATATAATACATGTAGCGACTGTTTACCTGACCTCCACAACCGAATTAGTACAGGGTAATAAGGTACCCTTTGGTAAGTCTAGTTGTCTGATTTTCGGACCCCTGACTACCTACAAAGATTGTCAAAAATCTGCAAATAACAGCCGGGAGCACATGCCTTCCGAAGCAAGTAATTAAAATTTCATACATTAACATATGACAGAAAAATCAATGGCCAAGATAATAGAGCTCCATTAAAATTCTTTAAAACACCATCAAAATCCGAACAATAAAAATCCCATCCCTCACGTCTGCAAACCCGAGTTTAAGCCAACTGTGCACAAACAAGACACTCTGACAGACAATTAATCGCACCGGGCTAATCCTGCGTTATCTCAGAACATGCTTATTTCGCTCCTCTTAGAAATAAACAAGGGTTTTTACTGAACATGAAATTTTTCGCAAAGAATAATAAAGAGACTGTTAGATTTTTGCAGCTGAATGTATGGTTTAATCCTGGCTTAGGAATAACAGCAACACGAATAGAGAATTAAAAGCCATTAACTGCAAGGTGTTGTGGCTAACAACAAAACTTAGATGAACCTTATATCTTTGGTAAGATCAAGTATGGATTCCAATTCAAAAGCAACAGATTTCATGGTGGGTTTTTCCTTTAGGAATTTCTCAGTAGCAGCCACAGAGTCTAGATTTGTGCCCGGTTGATGGCAATTGGCTCACCCCCTAATACATGGGACTTGAGATAGGTTTGTTCTTTTTTTTTTAACCCCCGACCAAAAAAGAGGGGTGTTATAAGTTTGACGTGTGTATCTGTGTATCTGTGTATCTGTGTATCTGTGTATCTGTGTGTCTGTCTGTGGCATCGTAGCTCCTAAACGGATGAACCGATTTGGATAAAAGTGGTGTCGTTTGAAAGGTATTTTAGTCGAGAGTGTTCTTAGCTATGTTTCATGAAAATCTGCTCAGCCGTTTGAAGATCATCACGTCTTTTCTAGTTGATGTAGGGATTTAAAAACTTTCACAGGTAGTCTATTTGAAATGTTGTCGCTTGTCACCATGTGCATTGCTGAGGGGGGGGGGGGAGTGCACCCCCCCCCCCCCAATTTATATTTTGTTTAATTTATATCTTTCCTTGGTTTCGTTAACCAGGAGTAGGAAAGTCAAGGCTAGGCAAAAATAAAATAAGTTTAAAAAACATGAAAAAAAATTAAATTAAAAATTTAAAAAACCCCCGACACAAAAAACCTCTAAAAAGCCAAAAATAAATTAATCCAAGCGTCGTAGCGTCGGGGGACCGCTAAGAAGACCGCTTAGTACAAGCACAGAACAAAGCGGACCCCCGACGCTACGACGCTTGGATTAATTTATTTTTGGCTTTTTAGAGGTTTTTTGTGTCGGGGGTTTTTTAAATTTTTAATTTTTCTTTATTTGTTTAGGGACATTAGTAATCGCAATGTGGATTTCAGTCCCATCGTAATAGGTTTGCTCTTGACTCTAGTCTAGGTCAGAGATGACAGTTCACTCTAAATTTTGATTAAGGTTGTAAGCGTTCGGAAACACAGACGCAGGCAGAGAGTTTCACTGCTTTGCTGTGCGCATTATGAAAGACGTTTGAAAACGCTTAGTGCGAATTGGTGGAATAGCAATAAGGTAGCGATGTTAACTTGCAGTGCGTCTAGATGTCCTATGGTAGAAGTTGCGTGGTGGGACGAGGTCGTGATGTTCTTGGGAACACTCTCCGAAGTACAACCTGAAGAAGACCGACAAGCAGGCAACTTTGCGGTGATGAGCCGAGCTTAGTATCCACCAATTTTACGTCGTCAATCAGCCTCTTGGCTCTGCAAAATGTGAGAACTATAAAATATATCACTGTCTAACCCTCATGTGGGCTTAAAATACTGTATCCCCGCATTTGACCTGATTTGGAGAGCACACGAACACAACTCATGTAGATCGCATGGAAAGGTTGCTAGATAGATTCCAATCCATCATTAGTTACACACAGCTTTTCGAAATTAGAGCCTCAGCCGATCCACGATTGAGAAAAAAGGAATCGATAATTCTTGGTGTTGATCGCAGTAAAACAGCCCTCCTAAGTAAAAACTTTTATCGAATGGCCAGTTATTTTCAATAAAATTACACGACACTTAAAGAACCTTAATAAAATGTTTTAAAAGAAATTAAAACAATGTTTAATTCATAAAGGCTACTACTTCACAGCTGAGTTTATGGAGAACATGATATTTTGTTTTTTTTTTTACTGTCGTAATTGTGTGTTAGTGCGTAAGTGTGATTATTGTTTTGAGATTCCTAACTTAATTATAGTTTGTGTGCTCTCGAGCAAAATGTAGCCAACCAACCATTTCTGTATAACATCTCATTGTAATTAAACTTATATTTACGAATAAATTTGATTTGATTTGATCTCAATGAAAGATCCAACCGACTTTGATTTTTAAGCTAAGTATTATAATAATTGTATTCTGGACACGTTTTACACAACAACCAATACACGCATAGAATGATACGAGTACCTCCGTCGCCTAAGACCAAGATGTCAGTCCTTTGTCACTCCAGACAGTACCAAGCTAAGGCATTCTCCACACGAAGGTACAAGAGATCTCTTCACGCCTACTCAGCCACAGTTGTGTCCATTGCTTCGGTCCTCGTACAAAGGAAGCCTTAGCCATGAATACTGTAATTCATACATGGGACATCGACGTTGGCGGGTCTACAATGATGTGTAAATTCATGATATCCTCAGACCGTGTGTCTCTCAGTCCAGATTACCACCTTCATACAAATATATCTACCTATTATGAAGCTACGCCTATGTTCTTCAATTTCTAAAGACTGGTATTTGAAATTGTGTAAAATCGGTTCTGATTTAACGGCGGAGCTTTGATGGCGGTTGAATCAAAGGAATGCCTTTCATTGCTCCTGCAGTATACACTTCGCTTCTCTATGAGGTTTATAGTGGTGTTGAGGCATCTATATCTCAAGGGGGTTGGTAAGGAATAAATATATGCATGTAATACGCCACCAGTTCATAAAATAATGTTTTCCACGCGGCATTTTTCGTTTACAAAACTTTTTTAGTTTCCTTACAATACCTTTTCCAAAAATCAAAATTTTATAGTTCAAATTAGGAATAGATTTTTTTTGATTCGAAAAACATCAGGAATGCACACCATCCTCTTTGTTTAGGTCAGCTGTTGGCCTGAAAAAAGTGACAGCCCTGACTTTAAGATTCACTTGCTGAATACCGATTGGTAATTCAAAACAGTGTTTTCCTGTATAAATCTGAACAAACACTAACCTATTTTATTTACAGATTACAATAAACGTTGCTAAAGTAGTCATTAACGTCTGCTTTAAATTGCGTTTTAAATTCAAAACTCATTTATTCAAACTAGACAGAAAAAGAACTATACAAACGTCAATACTAAATAAAGCAGATTCCCCGCAACTCCCGCCCTTCGCCCCTTCCTAGAGTTTCAATAAAAAAAACAGTATCACATTTGTCTGTTAATATCACGTAAAGCGGCGATGTTAAAACTATGGTAAAAAGTACTAAAGACTTATAGACAGACATTCCGACCTTATTTATCCGTTTCGACATTAATACATAGGCCGACGGTTCTCGGTCTACCGAAGGCCGGTCGCTGAGGCCGCATGAATAATACACCGATTCACATTCGCTAATTCAATGATATATCGAACGCCCTTCCAATTACATCAGAGGTCAGACAGTGTCGGAGGTCGAATGTCGTGAGAGATCGCACTAGTTGCGTTACGTTCCATATTGACAGAGCCAATTATTTTCATGTCATTCGTAACTCGACGAATCCAGACTAATATTAGAAATGTGAAAAAACTCTGTCTGTGTGTGTCTGTCTGTCACCTTTTCACGCCTTACCGGCTGAGCGAATGTTGAAGAAATAAGGAATACTGACACACGATAACCTTACTTAGGTCATGGAATACTTTTAATTCTAACAGTACGATGCCGTGGGATCAGTTTTCAAGATTAATGAGGGCGAAACCGCGAACAATGGCTAGTCCTTACTGTCTGCGATATTTGAATTTTCTGTGAATGTAATGAAATTATTGACGGTGTTAAGGCGCTTTATTATAAACGTTTGAATAAGAGAAATAATTTGAACTCATTTTCGTCAAGGTTAGGATAGGTTAGACAGGTTACATCTTTTATTTTAATATTAGGAGTTTGCTGGAATGTTTTCTTGAAAAAAATGTAAGTGACGAGCGATGAAGTGTAGATTCATGTATGAATGTCTTTCAATTTGCACGGTCATGTTTGCATAGTTACCTATCTGCAGTGTTTAATGCATAAATCATTTAAATCAGGCCGTTGTTTTCGTATGTTAAGAAATAGTAACCCACTAGTGATGTGTCAAATAGCCGTTCATCTTTAGAGGTTTTCACCGCAAGCCCTAAAACCCGTTAAACTTACTCAGCCACCATAAATAAAAGATCAAGGATTATGATAATATTGTGTTAACACCTTTACGACAATCCCATGAAAGTTTCTGAAGTGTTAACACCCCAGCGATAGTTCGGCGAATAAATAAAGTGTTGTTTTATTACTGTTTTACTCTCAATAAATCTTTTGGCGTGATTTTTATGGGCTCTATCGCCAATATACTTCACTTCGGAAAAGCCTTTACGGTTGTTGAGAGTGTCATAAAATTACTTGTTCACTATAAATAAATAAAGTGACGAAGAATATTTTATAATCAAAACGAAATGGGTAGATTTAATGTAATCCACATACCCTCTAGTTTTTAAATATGGATCAAAAAACCTTTCGTGCAAAAGTATGTACTTATAAACAAAATGATCATCTAACAAACCGTTAAAATCGGATCACCCTTTGCCTCACGTCTCTTATTCCACGACAAATAATAAGACATAAAACTCACACACTCCAAATTAAATTAATTTAAAATTACCTTTTACAAGCGAACACAATTTCACAAAACGAAGTCTTCCTCATTACCATAGCAAAGCATAATGCTCCCTAAACTCATTCTTACAAAGCAAGCAGGCTTCTACCAACAATGATTAATGAAGACGAACGACTTTGAAGTCGCAAAGACAAAGTCGCAGAGACAACTTCACAAAGAACACAAAAGGCCCACAAAATATTAATGTAGGTAAGCGCTGTGGAGTGTAAAAATGACGCGAGTAAAATGACGTGAAACAGCGTCATTTGGGTAATTTCGTCATGGCGTCATGGCGGGATGACGGCTAACTTGCGGTTGTAATGAGCAATTAATTCGACGCGAGTCGCTGCGTCAGCTAACGTGGTGATATCTTGTGTTCATTGTGGGTATAAAGAGCTTAGGATTAGTCGGTGAGCTTAGTAACAATGGTAAGTAGGTTTTCAACGATGTTTCCAACTTACTAGCTCAATTCAATTTGTTGTTACAACCCTAATCTCTTCAAAGTTAGAGTGTTCAGGCTTCTTCTGGGTAAGCTCGTACCATCGTCGACTTTGTCTCTGTCATATCTGACCTAGACTAGAGTCAAGAGCAAACCCGTCATATATAAAAAAAAGATAGTCAAATGTTGTAAATTGCTATTAAAATTTAAAGATTCTGAGCAATTCAAAAAAGGAAACATAAAAGGCGTTTTCAAAGTAGCTTATTTGTTTTTTTTAATAGCCAAATTTTCTTTTCTGACATTTTATAACAATAACTAATGCTAGTAAAAAACTGCTAAACTGCTACAGTGGGGACCGCACATTAGAACTCTTTCGGGGAGGTTAAGCTCAGCAGTTAGGAAAATAAGGCAGTTAACTGATGTAGACACAGCTAGGTTAGTATACTACGCTTATTTCCACAGTATTATGTAATGCTAGTATAAACAAAATAAATTCATTCACTATATCATTTTGATTCAAATCATTTATATACAAGGTATAAAGTTCTGGAATGGCGACCGCGAACCGGGAGACGATGCGTTGGAAGGCCTCCCACTAGGTGGACCGACGACCTGGTGAAGGTTTCGGGGATCCGCTGGATGCGAGTCGCACGGGACCGGACAATGTGACGACACTTGGGGGAGGCCTATGTCCAGCAGTGGACGTCTTTCGGCTGAAATGATGATGATGATGATATACAAGGTGTGATTTTCTTCCTCGTCAAATTCAAGGAGGTAACTATGCGAATGATTCTCGACCCGAATCAATAATGAAATGGGTAGGTAAAATATATATATTTTTCTTATTTATGGAAATTGAAGTGTGAACCACCCGTATTTTAAACGCGACCCGTCCGATCCTCGCCCTATAACCGCGCTTTCACACATACAAACAATCTCAAACGTTTATTCGATATTTTCTTATCCCCTAAACTACGTTAAGGGGGTTATTTTGATATACTGACAAACTTAAACAACCAAAAAATCAGCGTTTATAATAATTAACTAGTTACCGTAATTTAAATTGATTATTTATGTCCTGTGTGAAAACCTCCTGAATTTTGACGAGGATGCAAAAAAACACCTTGTATCATTTTACCAACTACGTCGACAGTATATATAGTGTACAAACATGTTTAGTACTAAAACCAGGCATAATATTGAGCCAAGAAAATGAGTATATAAAGCGAGTAAAACCACATCATCTGTCATCACTAACAAGGTATTTTAGCCGACATTACACCGCTAAACATCTCGGTATTAACTAAGTCAATGCTTCTCAAACTATCGGCCGAATGACGCAACTCTTTTTTGTTTGAGAATTACTATGAATATTTCTGGTCGTCAAAAAAAAATAAACAAAATATTTTATTTTACATAGGCCTACATGAGCACTTATAAAACGTCGAGAACGGTGAACGGTTCGGGTTGGTCGTTTCCTATGCAGAAGAACCGGCAAGAAAATCCATGGTTATTCTTATAAAATCATTTGGTTTTACAATATTTATTACAGCGTTAGTACCTTATTGGCGTAGGCCCGACAATAAGTCGTTGCTTACCTACTACAAAAGATAGAACATGATAAAGCAAAAAAAAAAACTAGCCAACAAAAATTCACAAAAAATCGGTTAATAAAAAAGAACCTATCCAAAAGTAAAAATAAAATATTACAACAAGATCAAATTAAACAATTGATACAAATGTTGACATCGGTGCAATGATTTGTAAACTTTTGTAACAATCTGAATAAGAATTGGTTGTCTGTAAAGTCGGTTTACAGACAATAGTTTAACGTGACAACGTCATAAAAAAACATTGATGAAATGATTAAATCCATTTATGAATAACATTGAATCATGTTCTTGAATTATCACTATTTTGTATGGATACAAAGAAGGAGTGAAATAAAATCTATAATTTAATTGATAAATTTACTTTTGATTTGCTTGTTGCTTGTAATAAACAATGAAAACCACACTAACTTTTCACTTCACTTTATAAACAGTCGATGAAACAGTTCACGTGTAGATGTAAGTTGTGTGCTGCTGCTGTCTTTCTTCTCCTCGGACGCATGGGCCAATCGAGTGGAAGAGAGATAGATGCGGCGCAAGCCGTATGTCAAGCCGATAGTACCTTTCGCTCGGTCGTGCAGCGCTCTCCCTCCGATCGTAACGTTACAATGATCGTAACGTACAATGAGTCATCCTTTTTCGTGCGTGCAGCCGGCGTTCATCTATTTATTAGACGTTGTTGCGTCAAAAAGAAAGGAAAAAATAAAATTGGGAATAGTTAGAGACATCCACACATTTGTGTCACTTATGAGTAAGTAAAAGGAACTAGAGCCAAACTTCTTTATTTTCAGCGTAGTCCTTAATTTTGTTATACTTATGCTCTTTTAACGAGAAAACGTTTGATGTAATTTTTAAACTTTACATCGGTCAGTTAAGTAACTGACTATGGCATCTTATTATAAAAGCGTAAAAATAAGAAATGACTATCTAGTTTTTGTTAATCTACAGTTGGTGGTAATGTATAGTTTGGCTTTATGCAACCGGGTGGAATATTAAGTCACAAGTACACAGCAAGTCAGCAGTACACAGCAGTCGCAAGTACAAGCACATGTAAATGGGGCGACGTCCTGCGGGTCTATAGTCAAGATGGGCGTGCCCCAAGGTTCAATTCTTGGCCCTTTCCTGTTTCTTGTTTATATTAATGATCTCACTTATATGATGGCCAAATTTTCGGATATAATTCTATTTGCTGATGACACTTCGCTAATCTTTAAAATTGATAGAAAAGATACAGACGTCTTACATGTTAACGAATGCCTAACTATTCTCTCGAAATGGTTCGCAGCCAACAATCTTTTATTGAATACGAATAAAACAAAATGCCTTAAGTTTTCTTTACCAAATGTACCACAACGTGACCTAAATTTAAATCTGCTTGCTTAAAGAAGCTTGATGTTATAGCGGAAACTGTATTCTTGGGGATTACTATCGATTCAAAACTGCAGTGGGGCACGCACATTAGAACTCTTTCAGGAAGGTTAAGCTCAGCTGCCTATGCAATCAGAAAAATAAGGCAGTTAACTGATATAGCCACAGCTAGGTACTAACCTAGCTGTGGCTATATCAGTTAACTGCCATAGGACATAATATTATGGAAATAAGCGTAGTATACTAATACTACGCTTATTTCCATAATATTATGTCCTATGGCATTCTGCTGTGGAGATCGACAGCAGACGTTGATTCAATTTTCATACTGCAAAAGAGGGCAGTCCGCGCTATCTACAAAATGGGTCCTCATGAATCCCTCAGAGAAAAATTTAAAGAAATCGATATACTGACTCTGCCTTCACTTTATATTTTAGAATGTATTTTATATGTCCGCAAAAACCGAGGACTTTTCAAAATTAGAAGCGACTTCCATAATATAAATACACGCAGTAAACACGAAATTGTAATACCCAAATTCAGATTAACCAAAACTAGCAAGTCTTTTCTTATAAACAGTATACGCTTTTATAATAAGTTGCCGAAGTCAGTTACAGAACTGACCGATGGAAAGTTTAAAAATTATATTAAACGTGTCCTAATTAAAAAAGCATATTACAAAATTAAGGACTACGTTGAAGATAGAGAAGTTTGGCTTTAGCCCCTTCGCACATGCGGCTTCCCTGGTAGCTCATAAACGGCACAAATGTGTGGATGTCTCTAACTATTCTCAATCTTATTTTTTTTTTCCTTTCTTTTTAATCAGATGTTTTACAATAGTTTTTAAATCATTACACCTTTTGTTTAGAATAGTTACAGCACGGATGACAACATTTGTGTCACTTATTTGATCTAGTCATTTTGTGATATTTTCTATTTATTTTTTGTTGTTGTATAGACTCTTTTTCTTATTTACCGATTGTTTGTAAATGTGTAGACATTGTAGGCCTTATAGATTCCTAGATCCTTGGTAACTTTTTATTTCGTTCTACGTTTCGTAGTAAGCAACGACTTATTATCAGGCCTACGATGTCCTCCCATACTTTAGTACTAATGCTGTAACAGAAATATTGTAAAACCAAATGATTTTAAAAAAGTAACCATGGAGTTTCTTGCCGGTTCTTCTCCATAGGAAACGACCAACCCGAACCGAGCACCTTTTTGCCGACGTTTTATAAGTGCCCCTGTAGGCCTATGTAAAATAAAAATATTTTGATTTTGATTTTCAAGGTCAAGGACAGTAAGCATTTTAACATCGACCAGGCACAAACTAACAGGCACCAGAATTTTCTAACAGAAAGTACTCAATAACATTTACACTAACCGGAATCAGAACCTAAAACCTTACCGACAACATTCACTCCAACCTTCAAAAGCGCAATGAACCACAAACTTTCATAATCAAAATCCTACGTTAAAACTTCGACAATGAATCGCAGAACAAAGTTTGAGTGCCTCAGTCCTAAGTAATATGTTGTGTAGGAGCTAATCAATTCAGTCGCTCATAAGACACTCGATCATCTGCCAGCCGATATCGTCGATCGAAGGTCAAAGTCATAGTTCAAGGTCACGGGTAATTATCTGTGTTGTATGTATGATTTATTTATTATGTTACTAAATTTAGATTAGTGTTTTGTTAGGAAATGTTTTTTGTGTAATAATTTTTGAATAGGATGTTATTCAAATTCAAATTCTTTATTTCAAGCAGAGGCTCATAAGGGGTTAGTAACATATACATGCTTAAAACTAAGTGTTAGTATACAACACGATAGGGTGAATCCACTCTGTCAGCAATCATTTTTAGAACTCTGTTGGGGCTGGCCATGACTCGAGCTACCGTCGATGCTGTGCGATTTCGCATAATGGTGTAAAAGCAATCTGCTCGCGCCGCCGCCGCAAACATCCCTGATACACTACAACGCCATGGCAACCCCCATCAGATTCCTGAACGCATTATTGAACTGGACCCTAACTAAGGGCTCCATACGACGCTTGCGAATAATTTTTCCACAAGTTGAACGTGTAGAATGTGGTACAGAATGCTCTTAAGACTTCTTTTTCTTGTCATATCGATGATCCGTCTTTGTTATATGGTTTGGGCCCAGTAGGTGGCCACGTTTACTGCAGCGTCAGAGGCGTTATTCAGGTCGTCAAGAGTGCAGGTAGACGGACACCTGGGACACTCCAGCAGGTGGGGCATAGTCTGACCCAGAGCGCCGCACTCGCACTCGGTGTTGGAGGAACTTATAATACCCCATTTTGCCAGATTGTGTTTGCAGCGGCCTACTTGGGTACGCAATCGATTTAAAACTTTCCAGATAGGCCACTGAAGATCACTAGCGGGAGCCAAGTGTTCTTGGGGCTTCATGAAGTTGTGAGGTGGTGGACATCTTTCTTGCCACAGCTTGCTTCGTTCTTTAGTGGCCTGACTTGGATTCCATGAGTGGAGCGCAAGAACTTTTTGCAGCTTTTTAGTCTACCCGGGATAGTTGTGTGGTCTCAGAGAAAATGTCGGGAATCGGATTCCTGGTTCTTTTTTTCCAGCGCGCATGCGACGTTCTTTCGTATAGCAGGTCGTGCGATATCTGCTAGCGGATAGACCTTATTGGGAGGAGTCGGTTTTAGGCAGCCCGATATTATCCGACACGTCTCGTTTAGAGCAGTTCCTACTTGCTTCGCGTGAGCGGATCGGTGCCACATTGGGCACGCAAATTCGCTTGCAGAAATACATTCATTATCTGAGAATAACTTTTTATATCGCGAATGCTAAGCATGAGGACGTCGTAAGTTCGATTCCCAGGTCGGGCAAAGTGTTATTGGGTTTTTCCATCAGGAACTTCTCAGCAGCAGCCTCGGAGCTTGGATTTGTGCTCAGTAAACGGCAATCGGACGGGAGTCTGTATGGTGTCGGACGTAAAGAATAGCACCATCCCATATCTTCTCGTGGGTGTCGTAAGAGGCGACTACGGGAATTGCCAGAGAATGGGCAGCAGCGTTCTCTGTGCTTTTGTTACAACCGTACTGCGATCGCCAACCCGCCTGCCAAGCATGGCGATCATGGCAAACCCATCCCCTTCTTGGGGGTGGCCTATGTCCAGCAGTGGACGTCTTTCGGTTGAAATGATGATGATGATGAGATGGCAATAGGTGCCCCCCTTTTACATGGGACTTAAAACATAACTGGCAAAATGTAGGGAACTATTAGTATACCTCTGCGTGACCCTTCGGGGATCACAGGCGAAATAATTATTATGTTATCTCATAAACTTTTGAACCGAACTCATAAAACGCTTACATTTAGTTAGTTATTAAAAGTTACAAAACGTACTGCGTCTGGCAGGCGGCAGGCGGCAGGCGCTGTGTTAAAGTGTTAATGGCGACAATATGCCGCAGGACAAAGTTTAGAGTGCTCCTACACTTGCCTCTGAAACTGCGACTAGCACACTCTCTGATAGTGTTACGAGTTACTATAACTATTTACAGTATTTACTGTTGGCGCATGATTTTACTGCGCTTCATAGAACATGATTGTGAAAAAGTTTAATTGAGTTTCGGATTGGTTACGCCCGTGATTCGACCTGCCGTACTGTAGGGATCGGAATGCTGGGCAGTGAAGAAAATGGATGAAAAAATCTTGCTTACATCAGAGATGAGAATGTTGACATGAATGTGTGGAGTGACTAAAATGGATAAGTTAGAAATGAGCATATAAGAGGAAGTTTGAAATTGGCGCCTATTACAGAAAAGATGAAAGGGAGTCGTCTGTCTTGGTATGGACATGTGATGAGGAGGGATGGAACACATGTGACTAAAAGAGTAATGAATATACATGTGGATAGATGGAGAGGGAGAGGAAGACCAAAGAAAAGATGGATGGATTGTGTGAAAATTGATATGTAGGAAAAAGGAGTAAATGATAGCATGTTGAATGACAGAGGAGACTTCCTACTCCTATAATAAACGTCACTTTGTAATAATACAATTGCTTAATATTTTACAATTTCTTTTCTTCGGTCTGGAACTCACAAAATCAAGCCACAAACATACGTAGCTACGGGAACTCGTAGCAGAAAACGCTACGAGCAATAAATAAAACACGTTTGTGGTAGGACGGTCAAACTGGAGTCATTTAATGCAAGAAAATTAAAACGAGAGACCACCGACACTAGAAGCAGGGTCCAATATGTATTTATACTAACCGTTTGAAAACATTTATTTTGGTTACTATGGTTCCCTTTACATTATTAAATATTTCTGTTTAAAATAATACAAAATAAAACATTTAAAAACATAAAAAAATAGTAGCTCACCTGTATCGGGAACAGGTTCTGAGCTACCGATGGTCAGGACTCTTCAGAGAGGAACCTCCTTAGATACACGCCGTGTCCAGAAGTTCTGGTTTCTTTCATGCTTTTATTAATGAAAAAGTTACTCTGTCTGTCTATTACAGTGTTATGTCTTAACGATTGAGGTAGGTTTCAATGAAAATTGACACACATAGACCATGACCGGTGATACTTTGAACTTTTTATCCGGATAATAAATCAACGTGGAACAATTTCCAACTTCCTGGAGAAGCCTCGTGCAAAAGCTCGTAAGTAATGAAATCAATTAGTTTTTTTGTAAAACCGGACATAAGCCTACATAAACCAGCGCATTTGCCATGCTAAGTCTGTCGGTCAATTTATTCCGGCGTTCCCCGCATTATTCCAAAAATTCGTAACAAACTCATGCAAAGCGGGTATTAGAAGACCTTTTTATGTACTTTCTTGTTGCTTGTCGCTGATTTACATACTAATCCGGGAATCGGAGACATGATGTCAGCTGTTTCCATACCAAAAAGTATTATTAATTTTAACCGACAAAAAGTAGATGGCGTTCTTTACTTTTTGGTAAAATCATAAGTTTGAGGACCAGCTTGTCACAGTACAGTAACGAAAATCAGTCAGGTTACCTGTTAACATTGAAAGTACCTTAAATGTATGTCTTTCTTTGGTGTCCAGTTTTCTGTACTCCTGGTCCGAATTACAGCACTTGCTTTTTTACATTTAACCAAATAATGCCATAATTTTGGTTGATTTTACTGACAACAATAACGATGCAGTCTTTTGTTATTTAAAAAGTTACCTACGTAGCTGCTACAGTCCCTTCAAATTTTAACCACTGCTTTTGCATAACTGTCAATGGTATTCATAGTCGTTACAGTAAGGTTACTACTGTCACAGGTAAAATCTTGACTATCCTAATCCTAACTAATATTATAAATGCGAAAGTAAGTTTGTTTGTTAGTAAGTTACCCTTTTTACGCCTAAACCTCTGAACCGATCATCGTGAAATTTAGCATTTACGTTGTCAGGTGTACAGAAACGGACATGGGTATCTTTCATCCCGAAAAAAGTACTGTTCCTGAGGAAAACCACAAGAACGTTCTTACGCTAAAAGATGGCGCCACGTGCCGCCTTATTGTCAAATTCTAAAATTAAAGCGAGCGAAGTCGTGGGAAAAAGCAAGTATCTCTATAAAAGGACAGTACTCGAATCATTTGACCAGTTCTCCCTAGACCTACACATCACAATCTGACAACCTCAGTACCATCTCCGCCAATCATACCCGCATTACTGCGGCCATCCCTCACGCAGCGTGCTACCGTGACGTCACTATACATCGCGCGTCGTGTGACGTCACCGTGATGAATTAGCGCGCTTATTACAAAGCGTTGCATGATTTACGAGCGCCGATTGCGGTGGACAGCCAGCGGCCTAATATGCGTTGCGTCTGATGCATCGGGTGATACGTTTAATTGAAATTGTAGGAATGTGATAGGATATACTGACCATTCTGTAGTGTGATGATAGTGCCAACATCGACAACATTTTTGAGGATAGATATTGTGCACTTGCAGCGTACAGACGTGCTCATTAGCAATATTCAATAATACTTTAATGATAGTGACCTTCTTTAGTGTATTACCGTCGTGACGTACAAAGTAATCTTGCCTAGTGTAGGTAGTTTAGTGAATAACTGATACGAAATAGTGAACTTTCAAAACTAAAAAAATGGGCAACATCCCCTGTAAACTAAGGGGTCGAGCGCAACCCTCCGCCTCGCCATCGCAGTCGGCTATGGCCGATGTTATTTTTTCAACGCCTGAAATCCAACGATGGATGTCCACCATCCAGCAGTACTTAAATGAAGTTTGCTCTATTGGCGCGGATGGGAAACTCCTTACATACCTTTGTCGTAAAGTGGAATCGGGTACGTCACAGATGGCAGTCCACTACCAGTCGCTGAAGCATAAAGATATTCACGCGGATAACATGATAGATACAACAGCGCAACCTGACAGAACAGTTTTTGGAGCTCAAGTAGACGATTTGGTACTCTAATTATTCGAGAAATCTTCTGCTTCTTTTGTCGATATGGTTAAAAGGGGATCGAACTATTTTGTTCGACCTAATAATTTAAGCGCTGTCGCCATTTATCCCAATGATAAATTGAAACAAGCGAGGCAGCGATCAGAAACTACATTATTGAAGTTGCGGCCAATATACGAAAAATTCTAATACCTCAATCAAGGATTTTTTTTTTAAACTGGACATCTTGTCTCGTCAAGGACTTTACCTACGTTAGTTACGAGATGTTATAAATGCCAACAGTATGGCCAAGCAGCAAAATCGTGCAGAGAACTAAATTCTTCATGGGCCACTGTGGTTACGCAGGTCATATTATGATCTACAAATGCTCAAAGAAAGCTGACACTCCGAGATGCGCGACGTGCTCCTGGTTTAAAAAGCCCAGTGACCACAAAACGGGAGACGCTGAAAGCCCTGCTAGAAAAATAGCTGATACCAGATAGATATACTCCGACGATTATGAGGCCACCTAGTGCGTCATACTCTAGGCCAGACTTCCGTTGATATCGCTGTCTAAGCAAATTCTAGCCCGCAACAAAAATGCCTTGACGGTTTTCTTTTTGCAATATTTACTTGTATTATTTCATATTATATTTGTACAGCGATTCATAGAAGGCATCTACTCTCCTAATTTCAACTGTGTGGTGCCAATAGCCTCGGAGTAAACATTTTGTGACATATGGACGGACAGACAGATAGCCGGACAGGACGAATCTAATGAGATTTTATTTTTTTCATTTGGCAACGGAACCCTAAAATGCCATAATCGTACCAAATAATATTAAGCTAGAGACATACCTCGGTTTTAAAATTAGGATTGTTTATATTAAAGTTCATTCGCAAGACATCCGCAACAGAACCAAGGTTACCGACGTAGTCCGAATAATTGCCAAACTTAAGTGGCAATGGGCAGTGCACATTACTCGCAGAACGGATGGCCGATGGGGCCGAAAATTTCTGGAATGGCGACCGCGAACCGCAAAACAATGCGTTGGAACGCCTCCCACTAGGTGGACCGATGACCTGGTGAAGGTTGCGGGGATCCGCTGGATGAGAGGCGCACGGGACCGGTCAATGTGGCGTCACTTGGCGGAGGCCTATGTCCAGCAGTGGACGTCTTTCAGCTGAAATGATGATGATATTAAAGTTCCACAAACAGTTTTCTTTAGCTTTGAATAAAAAAATTACAAAAAAGTATTTAAATCTACCTGTTTATGTATGATAAAGAGAAAACTGGAAGATTACAATAAACGCTAAAGGTTTTGTTTCTACAAAATTAAAATGACCTTTAATAAATTGTTCAATGAGTAACTGGTAATATACAAAGAATACCCGCTAGAAAAAAATCTGTCAAATACACATTTATTTTATTCACATTCAACAAATTTTTCGCCGTACGTCACTATAAACAAGCTTGTTTGTTTTGTTTTTCTCTAGTTGCTGCACGCGACTTCGTTTGCGTGGATATTTTGGTGCGTATGTCAGGGATAAATTAAACACATATAAACCCATTCTTGAATCTTTCTATCTATTGATTAAAACCGCATCAAAATTCGTTGCATATTTTAAAAATATCTTAGAGTACAGACGACGGTAAAGGATTTTGTTTTATACTATGTAGAGATTGATCATGACAGTCCTAGCCCTTTTCTATGGTGATAGTAAATTTATGCTTTACTAAATAAATATTTACAAAGTAATCGATGTTTTGACAGGGTATAATTTGCGAAATGATCGATAAAATTAAAGAGATTTACACATTTTCTACAGAGAGGAGAGTATGTCATGGGAACAATTAGATAAATCAAATTCATATAATCATAATCAATTCAAATTCTTTGTAGTAAGTGATGAGTTGGATCAAAATTACATCACACTAGAGCTTAGCGCTCGAACCGAACAATAACTAGTTGGCTTTTTCAAGCAGAATATGATTTGTGCCGCCGCCTTTTGTAATTAGTATAATTATTTGACTGTCTTTGATTACAATCATTACCAAAGGGCCAATGAACCACCCAGTTTCTTTTAAAATGAAAACAAAACAAGATCTCAACGTCTCAGTATAATTTATTTAGTGTACTTGAGAAGTCGCGCAAGCGCGGGACGTCCCTTGAATATTGTAAGTGCAATATGTCTGCAATATTCATGAGCAATTGCAGGCGGTGCAGCGGGGCAAACATATGCAGACGGGCGGGGTTTTATTACTTAAGACCTTGGTAATGTGCCGCTGGGTTTTATTGCATTGTCGCATTATGTTTTGTAAGTTTTTTGTATAGTTTTGTAAATTATCTGTGTCTAGAGTACAAAATGAGCAATTTACTGCCGTTTACTAGGCTGGGTGATAATGAGATAACGAGTAATAGAAATGTATGAAAGAAGAACATGCGGAGCCCTCCGCAAATATTTGGGATAAGGGCAAGAGAGTGATGATGCTTGGCAGGGTGATCAGAAACCTAGACTATTTCTTCATTAATAAGAGTAGCATTGTTTTATTTCAGTCTAAAGGTCCACTGCTGGTCATAAGGTTTCTAACAAGCGTCGCGTCGTCACAACGCCTACTCCTGTACTTCTATTAGCCTTCCTCTATAAATGGGTCATCCAACACGAAAATAATTTTACGATTCGAACTAGCAGTTCTCGAGATTAGCGTGTTCAACCAACCAAACAAACAAATACTTCAGTTTTATAATATTAGTAAAGATTGTAATTATTTAGTCTAGTTCCAGAAACAACAAATGATCGACAAAGTAATTTTCGTTCGACTCTTTAAAACATTTTGGCCTATGAAGAGAAACAATGTCACGTCAAAATAAATGAAGCTACAAAATATTGATGAGCTAAAACTTCTCAACACATCCCTCATCTACTCGATTGTAACGCTAAACTCAATTCTCGAGTGATTCGATTTTCCTAATTTCATTGATTCTGAATCGAAATTGACGGCGACGACCCGTTACAATTTCGGTAAAACTTGATTATTTCAAACTTCTGTAAATTCATTACACGAGATGTCGCTACTTTTGCCGGTTTTTGATTAATCGCGAATTGTTTTTACTATTGTCCCAAAAACTATTTCCACTGCATCAATGTAAACTTCAATTTGTACTGAAACTGAGCTAGTGCCGTCGAAGGAGAAAATGAGAAACAGTAAAAAAATCCATTCAAATAAAATATACCTTAACGAGACCGTGTAGGTTTTCTCGGTGATAAATTCCTCTAGGCCTTCTAGCCATTTTTCGATCAACTTTTTTATGAAATTGCGAAGCAGGAACTGTGTATCATTAGTTTTTCTATTTTTTCATGTAGCTTGCCCGGGGCGCCGGGCGTTAGCTGTCCACATCGGCATTGTTTGAAGACTGCTGTGCCAACAGAGAGCGCACACAGCCCGACACTACGTCAACACGATTGGGTACAGCTGCCTCCAACAATAAACTACGTGTTTTACTCTATAAAAGCACCACTCCACAGCTGCCCATGACTAGGCTACGCACGGGGAGCTTTGCTTGTACGAAAATGTAGGTAGAATTGTCTAATGCGTACCATCGCTATACACGAAACAAATGCTGGCAAACCTATGAATCACCTTATGTTTTTTTTTCTTCAAAATATTTTTATTATATCGGTTGGTGTTACGGAACCCTTTGTGTGCGATTACGACTCGCACCTATCCGTTTTTTTTTTTTTTTTAAGATGGCAATATTCCTTAATACATGGGACTTAACAACCAAAGTATGGGTATATTATTGATACACCGCTGCCATACCCTTAGGAGTAAATCAGGCGTAATGTTAACAATATAACATCGATCTTACATGATAATACCGATAGCCGTAACCCAGACAATAGGTGTCCATTAACCCGTCTTTGTCTTCCCGACAATAACTTCCTTACAACATACAAAGTACCCAACATCTAAACAACATTGTACTACATAATGCTCTTCTGATACCGTTGATATATTCGTTCCCCCCTATTTCCCCCATGTGGCGATTACGACAATTTATAAGCCACCTACGCGCGAGTTTGTACTGAGTGGAAATTTCATTATAGATTTTGATCTTATGTTTTACTAATATGATGTAGTTTGTTTATCAGACGAAGTTTATCTTATTATTTTGTTTCGTAGAAGGGAGAAGAAAGACTTAAGACGATTACGTGACACAATATCAGCGATTATTATGATGGAAAAAATCAATCCTGTTGTAAATTCTCTTATAACTCTGTAACGACTTCCACTTGTCCTACTAGACCCTCAAGAGTACCGATATTTAACTGGTCCTACAGTTATCATGAATCTGGTCGTCTCAAATCTCTTTTGTCAAACTTTGCATCGACTATAATAGTTGTCAGCAATGAAAATTGTATATATATAACAGTGTATTAAAATACCTACTGCAGCATCTCTATCGGCAGGAATATCACAAAACTGGAGCCCTCACACAGCTAGACGGGGTCGCGGCAGACCGAGGAGAAAACAACGGGAAAGGCTAACAAAAGAAAATGCATCTCACTATCAAAGGTTTCAGTTTTGACCGAAAAAATGTGGCATACCAGCTTTATTTATTACTCATAAACATATACATCTCCTAATCAAGTCAATCGCATAAAACCGAAGCTCATTTGAAACCACGAACCACAGACCTGTCACCCTTTCACAAATTCCGATAAAACCTTTCTAAAAAGGCTCCGTTTACCAAACCTTTTACTCGCAGTGCACCGATCGCATGTCGCATCACACGTCGGTCGCAGTCGCGATGTCCGGCGACGCGACGCGACATGAATATTTCATGCGACAGGCCGCCGCACGCCGCTGTACTATGCACACACCTGCGACAACGCCACGTGTCGTGAACGAGACAGCCCTGAATTTTAACAAGCTTATTTCTTTTTTTAAAGCGTTAACGCAACGTGGGATGGATTTTTTAAATAATTTTATTGCTGTTGGCTTAATACAATTTTAATAATAATATGTAGGTACGCACGAACACCAATCAAGCCATACAAAACCAGTTTATTTCTTTATTTATTAGGGATAAAAAACGGTAGTACAATTACATGTTTTACATAATATATAAACTTAAAATAATAGGACTTATTGCACAACCAACACCATCACCTGATCAGTAGCTTTTGATTAATGCTACGTGAGTTAAAAATATAGTAACAGTGATTACGAACGTTCAGGTTATAAAGAAATAAAAAAACAACTATTAAAAAATAAAAGAGAACAAAGTTACGAAGTTAGTTTTTGGAGCTCAAGTAGACGATTCGGTACTCTAGTTATTCGAGAAATATTCTTCTTCTTTTGTCGATAATAAAATATGGTTAAAAGGGGATCGAACTATTTTGTTCGACCTAATAATTTTAGCGCTGTCGCCATTTATCCCAATTATAAATTGAAAACAAGTGACGAAACAAAAAAACTGGTGCAAAAAATTGTACGGACCGAGCAAATGAAACTGCAAGTACGTGGTGTTTGAAAAACGAAGAATGGTGGCGTGATAATAAGTACCGAGACGAAACAAGACGCTGATAAGCTGAAGAACGCAGTCCAGCTCAATACATCTGGATTTATCACCGACGAACCCAACAAGCGCAAACCTCTGTTCGTGGTTGTAGGAGTGCCGACTTCTTTGGCTGAAATGAGTATTTAAATCTACCTGTATGATAAAGAGAAAACTGGAAGATTACAATAAACGCTAAAGGTTTTGTTTCTACAAAATTAAAATGACCTTTAATAAATTGTTCAATGAGTAACTGGTAATATACAAAGAATACCCTCTAAAAAAAAATCTGTCAATTACACTTTTATTTTATTCACATTCAACAAATTTTTCGCCGTACGTAACTATAAACAAGCATGTTTGTTTTGTTTTTCTCTAGTTGCTGCACGCGACTTCGTTCGCGTGTACATTTTGGTGCGTATTTCAGGGATAAATTAAACACATATAAACCAACTCTTGAATCTTTCTATCTATTGATTAAAACCGCATCAAAACTCGTTGCATAGTTTAAAAATATCTTAGCGTACAGACGACGGTAAAGGATTTTGTTTTATACTATGTAGAGATTGATCATGACAGTCCTAGCCCTTTTCTATCGTGATAATAAATTTATGCTTTACTAAATAAATATTTACAAAGTAATCGATGTTTTGATAGGGCATAATTTGCGTAGTGAATGATAAAATTAAAGAGATTTACACATTTTCTACAGAGAGGAGAGTATGTCATGGGAATAATTAGATAAATCATAAATCAAAAATAAAAAAAAAATAAAAAAATCATAAATAAAAAAAAAAAAATATATATATAAATCATATAATAATCATCATCATCATTTCAGCCCTTTTAACGTCCACTGCTGGACATAGGCCTCCCCCAAGTGTCGCCACATTGACATTTTGGGGGGTTTTGCCATAATCGCCACGTTTGGCAGGCGGGTTGGCGATCGCAGTACGGTTGTTACAAAAGCACAGAGAAAGCTGCTGCCCATTCTCTGGCAAGTCCCTTAGCCACCTCTTACGACACCCAGGTGAAGATATGGGATGGTGCTCTTCTTTCCGTCCGACACCATAAAGAAGCATATAATAATAATCAATTCAAATTCATATAATCATAATCAATTCAAATTCTTTGTATTAAGTGATGACTTGGATCAAAATTACATCACACTAGAGCTTAGCGCTCGAACCGAACAATAACTAGTTGGCTTTTTCAAGCAGAATATGATTTGTGCCACCGCCTTTTGTAATTAGTATATTTAACTGTCTTTGATTACAATCATCACCACAGGGCCAATGAACCTCCCAGTTTCCTAAAAAACGAAAACAAAACAAGATCTCAACGTCTCAGTATAATTTATTTAGTGTACTTGAGAAGTCGCGCAAGCGCGGGACGTCCCTTGAATATTGTAAGTGCAATATGTCTGCAATATTCATGAGCAATTGCAGGCGGTGCAGCGGGGCAAACATATGCAGACGGGCGGGGTTTTATTACGTAAGACCTTGGTAATGTGCTGCTGGGTTTTATTGCATTGTCGCATTATGTTTTGAAAGTTTTTATAATTTTGTAAATTATACTGTTGATTGCTTAAATTATAGTCTAGAGTACAAAATGAGCAATTTACTGCCGTTTGCTAGGCTGGGTGATAATGAGTTAACAAGTACTTCATAGAAATGTATGAAAGAAGAACATGCGGCGCCCACCGCAAATATTTGGGATAAGGGCAAGAGTAGGATGATGCTTGGCAGGGTGATCAGAAACCTAGATTATTTCTTCATTAATTAGAGTAGCATTGCATTATTTCAGTCGAAAGGTCCACTGCTGGACATAAGGTTTCTAACAAGCGTCGCGTCGTCACAATGCCTACTCCTGTACTTCTATTAGCCTTCCTCGATAAATGGGCTATCCAACACGAAAATATTTTTACGATTCGAACTAGCAGTTCTCGAGATTAGCGTGTTCAACCAAACAAACCAATACTTCAGTTTTATAATATTAGTAAAGATTGTAATTATTTAGTCTAGTTCCAGAAACAACAAATGATCGACAAAGTAATTTTCGTTCGACTCTCTAAAACATTTTGGCCTATGAAGAGAAACAATGTCAAAACAAATGAAGCTACAAAATATTGATGAGCTAAAACTTCTCAACACATCCCTCATCTACTCGATTGTAACGCTTAACTCAATTCTCGAGTGATTCGATTTTCCTAATTTCATTGATTCTGAATCGAAATTGACGGCGACGAGCCGTTACAATTTCGGTAAAACTTGATTATTTCAAACTTGTGTAAATTCATTACACGTGAAGTCGCTACTTTTTTGCCGGGTTTTGATAAATCGCGAATTATTTTGTTTTGTCCCCACGACACTACTAGTGGTGCGGTTTAGTAGTGGTATAAGGGAAGGACGGTCCCAAAAACTATTTCCACTACATCAATGTAAACTTCAATTTTTACTGGAGCTTAGATAGTGCCGTCTGGTAATAAAAATGAGAAACAGTAAAAAAATCCATTCAAATAAAATATACCTTAACGAGACCGTGTAGGTTTTCTCGGTGATAAATTCCTCTAGGCCTCTAGCCATTTTTCGATCAACTTTTTTATGAAATTGCGAAGCAGGAACTGTGTATCATTAGTTTTTCTATTTTTTCATGTAGCTTGCCCGGGGCGTTAGCTGTCCACATCGGCATTGTTTGAAGACTGCTGTGCCAACAGAGAGCGCACACAGCCCGACACTACGTCAACACGATTGGGTACAGCTGCCTCCAACAATAAACTACGTTTTACACTGTAAAGGCACCGCTCCACAGCTGCCCATGACTAGGCTACGCACGGGGAGCTTTGCTTGTACGAAATTGTAGGTAGAATTGTCTAATGAGTACCAAGGCTATTCACGAAACAAATGCTGGCAAACATATGAATCACCTTATGTTTTTTTTCTTCAAAATGTTGTTATTATATCGTTTGGTATTACGGAACCCTTTGTGTGCGATTACGACTCGCACCTATCCGTTTTTTTTTTTCAGATGGCAATATTCCTTAATACATGGGACTTAACAACCAAAGTATGGGTATATTATTGATACACCGCTGCCATACCCTTAGGAGTAAATCAAGCGTAATGTTAACAATATAACATCGATCTTACATGATAATACCGATAGCCGTAACCCAGACAATAGGTGTCCATTAACCCGTCTTTGTCTTCCCGACAATAACTTCCTTACAATATACAAAGTACCCAACATCTAAACAACATTGTACTACATAATGCTCTTCTGATACCGTTGATATATTCGTTCCCCCCTATTTCCCCCATGTGGCGCTTACGACAATTTATAAGCCACCTACGCGCGAGTTTGTACTGAGTGGAAATTGCATTATAGATTTTGATCTTATGTTTTACTAATATAATGTAGTTTGTTTATCAGACGAAGTTTATCTTATTATTTTGTTTCGTAGAAGGGAGAAGAAAGACTTAAGACTCTTACTTGACACAATATCAGCGATTATTATGATGGAAAAAATCAATCCTGTTGTAAATTCTCTTATAACTCTGTAACGACTTCCACTTGTCCTACTAGACCCTCAAGAGTACCGATATCTAACTGGTCCTACAGTTATCATGAATCTGGTCGTCTCAAATCTCTTATGTCAAACTTTGCATCGACTATAGTTGTCAGCTATGAAAATTGTATATATATAACAGTGTATTAAAATACCTACTGCAGCATCTCTATCGGTTTTGGCCGAAAAAATGTGGCATACCAGCTCTATTTATTACTCATAAACAGATACATCTCCTAATCAAGTCATTTGCATAAAACCGAAGCTCATTTGAAACCACGAACCATAGACCTGTCACCCTTTCACAAATACCGATAAAACCTTTCTAAAAAGTCTCCGTTTACCAAACCTTTTACCCGCAGTGCACCGATCGCATGTCGCATCACTCGTCGGTCGCAGTCGCGATGTCCGGCGACGCGACGCGACATGAATATTTCATGCGACAGGCCGCCGCACGCCGCTGTACCACGCACACACCTGCGATAATGCCACGTGTCGTGAACGAGACAGCCCTGAATTTTAACAAGCTTGTTTCTTTTTTAAAGCGTTAACGCAACGTGGGATGGATTTTTGTTTGTTGCCTTAATACAATTTTAATAATAATATGTACGCACGAACACCAATCAAGCCATACAAAACCAGTTTATTAATTTATTTATTAGGGATAAAAACGGTAGTACAATTACATGTTTTACGTAATATATAAACTTAAAATAATAGGACTTATTGCGCAACCAACACCATCCACTGATCACTAGCTTTTGATTAATGCTACGTGAGTTAAAAATATAGTAACAGTGAAACGAACGTTCAGGTTATAAAGAAATAAAAAAAAACTATTAACAAATAAAAGAGAACAAAGTTACGAAGTTATTTTGGACTACAAACTCCTTAATTTTTTTAGCGGAAAGGTTAAATATATCAATGCTTTCAAATTTATTGTTGTAAGAATCCACAAGTTGACGCAGAGGAGCGCGAGAACCAGCATTAGAGTGACAGATTTGGCTGGTGTTTGTAGACAGTAAACGGTATGGGCGCGCTCGTCTACGCACTACTGTTCTCGGAACAAGGTAACATAGTTTATTTGATATTTCAGTGCAATCATATTTGTTATGGACCATGAAAAAACATTGTTCCAAGAAGCAGTCTTCTGGATTCTAAAGAAAGCAAGTTGTAATCGTTTATGCGGATCTGTCATTGTACAGAAAATATATGCAAAGCGAGGCCATGCATCGCTTGATGTCTCGCCGTGTGTATATGATTATCTATTTTCCTTTAGATGCCGTCAATATAAGAATAAAGGGATTTTGTGTAATAAATGAGGTCTAAACCTAATTTTAATAACAAATTGCTCTTCGTAGTTTTTACACATGCTTGTTATTTTTATAGGTTTTCCCACATGGCGCAATTTAACAAACTTGTTTGCCCGAACATACTTATTTCTGAGTGGATACATGTTTGCTTTTTAGGAAGCTTAAGTTATAAACATTTGTCGTGTATTTGGTCTTCGTTTATATTCTACTTGTTTTTTTTTTATTGAATCAACAATGTTCAGACTCGGTGGATTATAACGGAATAAAACATAACTAGCTAGGCTTGCCGCTTGTTACATGATTCTTAAACATAATTGGCGAAATGTCATTGTACCTACTATACTCATCTAACTAGCCTTTATCACTGAGTACTATACTATGGTTCTGTATGGTGTCGGACGTAAAGAATAGCACCATCCCATATCTTCCCGTGGGTGTCGTAAGAGGCGACCAAGGGACTTTCCAGAGAATGGGCAACAGCGTTCTCTGTGCTTTTGTTACAACCGTACTGCGATCGCCAACCCGCCTGCCAGGCGTGGCGATTAGGGCTATGTGGCACTTGGGGGAGGCCTATGTCCAGCAGTGGACGTTATTCGGCTGAAATGATGATGACTATATTAAAGGTGTATAATAGATACACAACGAAAAACCGGCGTGATTATTAAGGGAAAGGCAGTTTTATCCAAATACTAAATTCTACACCACGCTATAGCAATAGTTTTCTTCCAACACTTCAAGATTTTCTATTCGTTAGTGTTTCCGTCACGTGCCGCGCAACAAACACGACAGACGCGACTGCGACACGACACGCGACGTTTGCGTTTCTCATATTGCGCCGTTTGTTTTGTGTCGTCACGTACGAAGTGTTCGCGGCGCTCGCCGTATGTCGACGGGACGTTTTAAACCGAGAAGGAAATATTTATTTGTGATAGAGTATGAATTTTTAATATGTTATCTTTTGAGTTTCTGTGGAGGTTTTCATTTTCTTTCCAATAAATATGACTGTTTCATTGTCTGGAAAAGGTATATGATTGTTTACAGTATAATTAAAATCTAGGTAACTACACACATCAAAAGTGTCTAGGGATCAAGCATTTTTATGCGGATTTCTTGAGATTGAGATGTGGCTTTGTAATAAATTTATGATTTTATAAATTTATATTGATCCTTTTTGGTGCATTTCATAATTTGAATCAGGAACTGTGAATCAAATTCGAGTAAAAGATGAAAATCAGCTGTCAATATTTTCCCTATAAAAACATACAACGCATTGAAGACATTATTAGTGCTACTGTTTCCCTACTACTGATTAAAACCAACGTTATTATGGAGCGGCGACGTCATTTAAGCAGGGAAGAAATGCTCAGAGCCGTGGGAATGATAGAAGCTGGTTCCCGGCAACGTACTGTGGCTTTAGCTCTGAATACAAGTCAGAGTGTTATCAGTCGACTTTGGACACGTTACCGAAGCACTGGTACCGTGGCTGAGCGCCATGGAGGACGGTATCGCTGCACCACACGGAGACAAGACCGATACATTCAAATCTTAACCCGAAGAGCTCCAACAATAACCGCCATGATGTTAGCCGTGAGGCTTCATCACTTTTCAAATTTCCGAATATGGAGGGTATCCAGTCGCAAGAAGACCTTTTTTTGTTGTTGCAACGAACATGGGCGGCCATTCCACAGCGTGATTTGGATGAACTCATTTTGAGTATGCCAAACCGATGTTCTTGTGTTATTAGTGTTCGCGGTAGAAACACGGATTATTAATTGTTTAAGTTACCCAATAAAATTTTAAAGAAAACTGTTATTTCAGTCTTTTTTTCGAACTTTAATGTTAGTGGTTCAAATGTCAAAAATCCCTTTATTAGAAAATGGCAAATTTCTTTATTAATGCAAAGGTGACTTGGTTTATCGTTACTGTGACAAACGAAAACACTTTATTTGATGAATCCTAAAAGAAAATTTTAATTAATATCAATCAGGAGAAAAGTTATTGCAAAAATATATGTTGATCCCTAGACACTTTTGATGTGTGTATATTGCTTTATCCGAAAGTAGTTGGGAAATATGTCTTGAAATATAATCCTGATGGTTCAAACAAGTAATAATATGTACAAAACAGACATGAAACCACATCAAACATCCATATAACCATAATTATATTAGCAAATATTTTAATCTTCCCAATTACGACGTATGCTCAAACGTAATACCACTCTAATCTACCCCCATCCATCTCTATGAAACCCATAATCCAAAGAACACCTGCTTCTAAATCCAAAAATAATTCCTCACTTCTAAATCGGTTCCCCGGAACCGGAAACGTTTGGTAATGAAATATGGCGGCCGCATACGGTCGGCTATAGAACATAAATGTATATCGGATAAAATACCTTCGATATTATGGAGAGGATCCCTTCGGATGAATGAGGACCTTCGAAGGTAAAGTGGAATCGGTGGAAATATTTATAATTCAGGGGTTTGGATGCCAAGATGTTTGTTATTCTATTAAGCCGACATGTCAGAATGAATTTATAAGACGAAAATAAAGAAAGGTTTCGTCTTATTTATTTTTAGGGTTCCGTACCTTGAAAGAAAAAAAACGGAACCCGCTATAGGATCACTTTGTTGTCCGTCCGTCCGTCTGTCTGTATGTCAAGACCCTTTTTCTCAGGAACGGGTGGAGGTATCATCATCATCAAGCTGGAATTTATATCAAATACTCAAGTTTACTGTCCCTTGGAGCTGTGAAAAATTTAAACTTCTAAGCCAACGCACAAAAGATACAGCTGTTTATGCCGCAAATTTCCGCAAATTTTCGACACTCGCAAGAGAATTAAAGCCTTCAGGGTACACTCAGAATATTGAAATTTGGTACGAAGCAGCGTCTTATAGCACAGATAAAGGAAAAATTGCGAAAACCGTAAAATTTTAGTTATATAAAATATTTTTAATAATTTTAAACTTAATATCCTTTTCTTCATGAACGCGTAGAGGTATTAAATTGAAATTCATATCAAATACTCAAGTCTACAATACCTTTAAGCTGTAACAAAATCAATCTTCTCTGTCAACGCAATCAAAAGAAACAGCAATTTAAGCCGCATATTTTCAAAATCAAAGGGTACCTCCAGTCGACCTAGAATCTTGAAATTTGGCATGAAGCAATGTTTTATATTTAGAGAAGATTATATATTTTATAAACGAAAAATTCAGAAAACCTTAATTTTTTAGTTTGACCACATTTATTTTTGTTAATAATTTTTAACTTATTTTCCTTTTCCTCATGAACGTGTAGAGATAACAAGTTGAAACTCAAATCAAATACTTAGTTCTAATTGCCTTTACGGAACCCTGAGTGCTCGAGTCCGACTCGCACTTGGCCGGTTTTTTAAATAAAACGTTAGATAGCATTTCGCTCAAAAAAAATCGTTTGTAAATGGCCAATGTAATGTCAACCGAAGAAGAAATTAAGAAAGTATGAAATTGTAGAACTCACTGACAAATACTTTGTAAAAGCAAATTAAAAACTTCTAAGGTGGGGACATAAGGACGATTCCAGCATGGAATGAAAATGTGGTAGTGGGGTATGTTGTAGAATCTTTGAGCGTCAAAGGTGTAGAGTTCTAGGCAAACTCATAACATCATCTTCCTGCCCTTGTCCCATTTTATTTAGGGTCGGCGCAACACGTCTCTTTCCTCCATTCTCCTCTATCATTCGTCATGCTATCATTTACTCCTTTTTCCTTCTTATCATTTTTCACACAATCAATCCATCTTTTCTTTGGTCTTCCTCTCCCTCTCCATCCATCCACATTCATACTCATCACCCTTTTAGTCACATGTGTTCCATCCCTCCTCATCACATGTCCATACCAAGGCAGACGACTCCCTAGGCAAACTAATATAAAGAGTGTAAATAGACCCTTAACGAAGTCGAAGGGCACTTGTTCTCTTTATGATTGAGATATTTTTTTTGTTCTGGACCTGGAACCTTATCCTACACCTGGGAACCTTCTAGGTACTGAGATATTGAGGTCAAAGTACCATCATTTTTTTAAGTTTTTTATTTTTATAGGTACTAATTTTTTTTTTTTTTATATAATAGTTTTTAATACATCAATATTCAATGCATCCATTAGCACAATGTTTTGAGTGCGTTACATTGAGTTTTAACGTATAACGTAATTTTTCACTCCAAAAAAAATAGATAACTTGGTTTGATGAACAGAATGCTTGGTTGACAACTTCGTGATGGGTCCATTTACACCTTGTATATTACAGAGTAACGCCAGAGAGTCAAAAATCCTATACGGTCTAAATACAGCTTCTTCTAAGTAATTTTCAGATAGCAAAAACTTAATAAAAGGGGTATAATTTGCGAAATAAATCGTCAGCGGGGGACATCACAAAGCGACATTCACATAATTCTGTTGTATTTTCCTCACAAATCTTCGAGGAGACCATTAGGGGCTTACAAGATTAGCGTCAACTGCTTTCAAAGATAATATCATTTCATTTGATAGCGCCGACGATTACCCCTTACAAAATGGAGGCTCGATTCAATTTACTGGCATTATGGCATTGTTAATTGTTTGATGGGTTCGGCGCTATATTTTAGCTGGGAAGGTAAGCTGCGCTTGCTCTGGGACAATATTAACAAATTACACAATTTTGTCAAATTTTATTTTATTACTTGTGTCTGTGTCATGGTCGTAAATTTTTTATTTCACCATTTTATTTTTGCACTCGAATGTACTTGATGTGCTTATGTTTATTTCACCAGGCCTTTCGAACAACAATTTTTGATTACGGTCGAATGGTCCGCGGTCCATTTGTGTTGGGCCGTTCAGACTAAATACCCATCCGCTCCTGTCACGACTGACCTATGATATCTTTGTTAGTTTAAGTAGTGACTGTTATGTGGTAGTCAGCTATTTTATCTAGTCCTTCTGAGAGTAAAGCATTTTCTCTGCTACCTACTCAGGATAGAAATATTTGCATCAGGAAGACTTCTGGAGCAAAAATATGTTTTCCATATAATATTATGTATGTACAATGAATTAAAAATAACGGTAAATTGAGTTACACACGAAATAGATTCTTGGCCCAAATTGCGAAAGCCAATCATTACATAGATTTAAAGAATCACGTTAATTGTGTGTGAGTTTATGTGTAGGTATTTGTACTTCTACTGTAATAAAAGCTTTGTAACAATGCATTAAAGTTTACCCTTTCTATTATTTAAAAAAAGCAGATTTCTGCTAAAGAAAAAGTTTTCCTGTAGCTCCCATGTAAAGGATTTCCCCCATACTGACCCAGTTAAATAAAACGCAGTGAAATACCGCTGAACATCGGAAAGTCTGTCTGTTCCTCGTCATAGTCTCCACAGAGAGTCGTTTGACGATGAAACTTGTCATGGGGGACTTGGGGGAGTACCTCAACAACAACACAACGTTTTTTACCCCCAACGAGCTGCCAGTCCCCGGGGAACGAACATGGCAAGGGAAGACATCGCGGAATTTGTGTAAGGAAAAATGTTTTTACTAATAAATATTTTGAACATCGAAGTGTGGAGGGGACATGACATGTACGAGTTGTTTTTAGGAACTGAATACCCGTCCAGATTTTATGGTTACAAAAAAAACATTGGTTTTTTCCATTTTATGAAAGTTATTTAACGAATTATTAGGAAATAACGACGAAAAACGCAGGAAAATCAAAGAATAACTTGATCGCAAATCGGGCGAGAAAAGCCACTTTATATTATGACCAGCACACATCTAAACAGGTGTGATGTTCCGTAGGGTTTGCATAGGTGTATATAGGTATACCTACCTCTGCGTAAACCTTCGGGAAAAGTGACTATAACAAACGACTGAAAAAAAATAGGACAAAAATAAAAACAACATAAAAACATATTTTTCACAATCAGATTCAGTAAATAAACATTTACACAAATATTTTCAGCCAGCTAAGCCAAGATTTAAGTAAAAAGCTGTGTTTCTTATCTAGACGTCTGTCTCGCAAGAATGATTTACATAAATATCTGATGTACAAGACATATTTATGTAAATACGGCATACATACATATGCCTTGTATATTTACAGACATAGTCCTGAACAAAGGCGAAGTAAATAAATCCGGATGAGAGGTAAACGGACGATGGTAAATCTCGTTTTGTCTCAAAATATTGTAAATTCTACGTAAATCTTTCTTACAACTGTGACTAAAGACTGAAACTTTGACGAAAGAACTGAAAGAAACAGCTTTAGTATTAAAATATTCATCCACATTGCTACCGCCACAGGTAATGTGCCAGAAAGGCTGGCAGTCAGTATAACCGCGTTGGACAGCTATGCTAATCGACATATTTCATGAATAAGCTTTGCCTAAAAGAAAGGTCAAGTTTGGTTCTTATACATTCATTGGAATTCAATTTGCTTCTGACTTTATCATGTGGTTATTTTGTACTAAAAATGAAGATGGAATTTTTTTTCAGTTGCCCGTGTACAATCTTCATCGTCACCTTATAAGCTGCTGAGCTTAGAGACCTCCGCAGCTAGAGTGTTAAGTGCTACAAAATCATTGTGAGGGATTATAAATGAAATCGATTATATTATTATTATAGACATAGGCCTCCCCAAAGTCATCATGCCACGTTGACCGGTCCTGTGTTGATAGCTACTGGCAGATTCCAGCAGCCTTCACCAACAATTTGCTAAACCTTTTGGGACGAGCCTTTGAACGCTGGGCGTTCTGGACCCTTTTGGCCTCAACCGTCATCCATTCTGCTAGCATTGTGCCTTATTCAGTGCTCATAAAACATGATCATAGTTTTAAAACTGAATTGGAACTGAAAGAAAACCAAGAATAAAACTAGGAGACGATTTATCATCTTTCTTAATAACACTTAAGTACAAACGAATTCCCGAATAAAATTCCCTCTCACAATATTATGCCTGCGTCTGTGAAAACAGTAATATAATTAGGTTATTTTCATTAAACGGAAGCTTACCCATTTGGCCGTAATTAACGCAGCAAATTGCCAATGAATTTAAAATGGATCCCTTCAATATGGAATGAGTCGTAAAGGGCGAACGTTCCGTATAATTATAACATCATTATTATATCCTATACGTAACCTTTTGTAGGACGGCAATTAACCAAAGGTGTCACCGTGTACCTTAGTTGCTATATACTTTCTATACAAGTGTTATTTGAAAACGTTTGGATTTTTCAAAAATCTAAATGAAAGTGATTTTATTCGAAAAGAAAAACAGTGATTCTAAGACTACAGAGCAATCGATTTAAGAGAAAAACATCAGTAACACCAAACAGATTTAAAAGGATTATGAAGCAGAGCGGCCAGTTGGGAATATTGTCAAAAAAAAATATTGATCTTGAGCAATTTCAATTTTGACACACGAATGCTACCTGACAAGCGGGCGTATGACACCAGACAGACCCAATTGTTACAACAAGTAAAAGAATACCATTTCTTCTGGTTCCACATTATCAATTGTTAATATTTGATCGTCTTTGTATTACACGAACGTAGGTGAGAAAGGGACATTTTGCGAAAGGGACATTTTGCTACCTGTAGTCATTTTGAGAAGTGGTCATTTTACGACAGAGCCATCTAATTATTAAAAAACGCCTTTTAGGGTTGAGAAGATGGCGTCCTGTGACATACGTACAGGCAGACAGTCAATCTGGCAGACGTCGCGTAGGCTTACAACTTAATATTGTCCCGCTCTACACCCTTTAATTGGATACACAGACATACTTCGGTACAGAGATGTTTATGAAAGTGACTTGCCCTAAATGACACACGATATGAATCATATTCCTGCAGCATCACAATCCGAAAAGAGCTCGTTTTATCTGGAATCGAATCCGAGGCGTGAGTTATATGAACTACCTTCTGTGATTTATTGACTTTGTGAATCTAATTAAAATATACAAGTACATCCATAAACTTTCGCCTATTACTCATGAGAGTAGGCAGAAACTAAAATACAAACAAACTTTGCAGTTAAATAAAAGATATAATATAAAAATAAAATGTGTACAAGTATCAAAATAAAAGATAGTAAAAGCACTTGGCGGTCTCATCATCATCATCATCATCATTTCAGCCGAAAGACGTCCACTGCTGGACATAGGCCTCCCCCAACGCCACATTGACATAAGGGGGGTTTTGCCATAATCGCCACGCTTGGCAGGCGGGTTGGCGATCGCAGTACGGTTGTTACAAAAGCGCAGAGAACGCTGCTGCCCATTCTCTGGCAAGTCCCTTAGTCGTCTCTTACGACACCCACGGGAAGATATGGGATGGTGCTATTCTTTACGTCCGACACCATACAGAACAACTTGGCGGTCTGTAGTTTATGTAAGGATCATTACAGATGTACTACTATCTTTCCATATTATTATATTATACTATAAAAACATGAATGTGATGTGTGGTGTGATGTGGTGTGCTGTGTGTGTGTGCTTTGAGCTTTCTAGTCAACATAGTTATATATACACGCTATGTATAAACACTACAGTTATTGTAAGAGTTTTGACTAACATTGGATTGATAGGTTCATTATGTTGAGTTTGTGACAACGAAATTTAATAAGGAGTTGTCATACGAAATTTGTCATAATGCCCCGCGAACCTATGTAGTCCACTACTTTCACTGCTAAAATACTCAAGAGTACGATAGGGAGAGAGTTCGCTACACCGATTCTGTAATAACTGAAGAAGGCCACTGGTTCATACAGCATCCGCAGTGTGCTCAATCCAACTGCAACTCTTCCTCCCTCGGGCGAGCTTTGAATGTAGAACCAAAGCGTGTTATTTGGAAGCCAACAAACATCGATATCAGTGCTGGAATTTCTCCCGGGAATCGAACCCACCACTTTGAAAGCTGCACCGCTCCAACCGAATCTTGGATATTGCTGTTACATTGCAATTTGGGAAACTTCAATCTTTCCTGTCAAGGTGAATTCAACCGTGGGAACTTTAAGAAAAATCTGAATTTAGATTGGAGTTTCATATGTGTAGTTCTGAATAAGTTTTGACAAGAGAAAGTCGCAATTAGTGAAAGCTCACACTCAATGGGTTGCATGAAGAACGTTTTAGAGTTACGTTCGTTTAAGTACATGCATATTAGTGCACAAACTCTCGTGCATTTGCGTGGGATGTGGCATAGGGTTCATTATACGGGGCGCGTCTTAGCTATAAAGACAGGATAAACTATGGGGCAACTTAGTTATCCTCATTTTGGCTTAATGCAGCAAAATTTTGCGTTTAATTTAAAATATTCAGCTTGGCTTACATGTTTAAAACACTTGTTTAGGACTAGAGCCAGTGTCTTTAAGATGAGTTTATGCTAGGATGATTTCTCTTTTAGATGATTTATACACATAATATGTTAAAAAAACTTTGTCCGATCCGAAAGGAAATTAAAATATTCATAAAGTGATCATATTAATGAATTTTAAAAACCCAATATTTTTCTGTTTAAATTACTACCATTTCCCTTAAATCTAACAAACGTTAGAACACCACCTTTGTCATTAGTATGTTCTATTGGCAGTTGTTTGTTTATAACGTCACTACCTGAGAAGCGACCGGAGTGGTGTCCTGTGTTGCCATGTCAGTTTCCTCATTTAACTACGATTAATTTATTTTTGGCAGGGTATTTTCTTTTTTATTTGTTACCCAAAAAGGACTGCATAAATAGAATCTACTTCTACTAGTTTTTTTAACATATTGTATAGTGCCCGCAGTGGGACAATATGCGCTAAGGAAAAAAATATAATAGCATCAGCTCTTACAGGCCGACTTGCCACAAAATAAATTTATTTTCTAGACAGGTTAGTTACCACAGTTACATCAGTTATACACAACATTTAGTTAAGTTCTCAGGACATTTATGTTTCAATACTGTAACATTGCTTACGGAAACCAAAATACTTCTACATGTCTGTAATTAACAAATAAATAGAATAATAATCAGATATCGCAAATCCCAATCCCCACGCAGTGGACGGTATCATGAAACTGTAAATATGTATATACAGCTCTTTGCAGAAATTTATAAGAAATTTTTCGTACCTACCCTTGAGTGGAACAAACCCAGTTTAAACTTTCAAGCGAAAAAACTCGCGGGAAACAATAGTCTCGTGTAAAACCTTTTCAGAAGTAAAAACTTAAAAACAAGCACAAATGTACTTGTTACCGACATCGAGACTATCCTATAACAAAGCGCGGGGCAATAAAAGCAATCGCGGGAGCAAGTTGCAGCGGGAACTTGTAACGATAGCCGAGCAGGAGCATGTGCGGGCCGGCTGAGTTGTTATAGAAATGTGGAGGAATTGAGCTGGATGATATAAGAGGCAGTATTTTACTGTGCTGGATTTAATCTTTTACTTTCTTATAGCAATAAAAAAAATGCAAATATCTCTATCTTGTGCGATCTCTGGCCATGTTCACCCCAAAACAAGATCAGAATGGAATTAGAAATTGAGAGAACTGAGAGAACTTGAGAGGATAACAAAAACAAAAAGGCAAATCATTGGTGTCGTCAGGTTTGAAAAGTTTAAGATGCTGAGCGATGTTTGATTTGCGCGGATATAACGACGGATATCATAATGCGACATGTTAAACCCAAACAGTCAATGTTTTTTTCTTGCTTGCAAGCCTAAGGAATTCTCCAATATCGAACTTATGGCTATTTGACCACTTTTCTGCTTTTCAAGGGATTTTGCCTTGCTGTTCTATCTGATGAACGCGACTACTAATTTGGGCGTCATAATATCACTTATCGTCATGCGAATTGTATCGTATCGTCTACATTAGTTGAGCGTTCTTGCGAAAAAGGGTTGACGGTAATTGGATCATATTTGAAACAACATTTTACTTCTACATAATATACAATCTAATACTCACATCTATAGCAACAGCCTTCATAGTACTGAAAATACGAGGGAAGCTGTGAAGTGTTCTCAGTACACAGATCTGAAGTGTGATAACAAATGTAGGCACAAGATGTGTCGAGAGCCCACTTGAGCAACCGTGTACCGTGTTACTGAATATCGGGAATGTGGCTTTGAATATTGATACCTAAGTTCTCGGGAGAGCTCTGACACTTCTATTGAATTTAAGGTCTGTGATTTTTATTTAAAATATGTTGGAGTAGACAAAAGATTCGATTTGTTAAGGGACGAATCAGAATTCGTGTTCAAACACTAGAAAGAATGTACGGGACTTTTGTCATCGTCATTTTTCATAACAGAGAGAGATTCAACAAATATAACTTAATATGTTTAAACGTGCAATTTACAGTAATAATACTAACCTATTATAACCGTCGCGTTGTAAAGCAAATGCCTCATCTCATACAGAGGAGGCATGTAGCTAGCGTATTAATTCGATAGGCTGCTAGCTAAGATAGGCTTTGCATCATGAGATGGCGACTATGAAGTATAAGTATAGACTATTGGATATAATATAGAATTATCGTTTATAAATTCGGCTGTTTGAATTTCGCGCTCAGTGGGGAAAAACTGGCATTTGAAATAGAGAAGATTTGATTCAAGGTGACTGCGGTGACACATATACTCCGTCTGTCGCTGTCTCTGTTGTGTTCGCACATTTAGACAGAGAGAGAACTACGCATATGAGTCGCTACAAGTCATGTTGCGGCTTCAAACAAGCTGGGATGAGAGCAGGAAGCTTTAAGAACTTTCTATAAAGTGCTCGTATTTGATTTAATATTCCTGGTACGATATTATTAGTAGGTTGTATAATGTACCTTATTAATATCCCGAGTCTCAAGTAATCGAAATACGTACTTACGGAGGTAAGGGATCATTCTTTGCCAACATCACAGTGATTAGGAAATTGCGTCACAGAATATTGTAACGTCTTTGGAAGTGTTTTTATTAATAATTCAGCAAAGATAGCTCGATAATAAGTTAAATATTTGATGAAGCATTGGAACGATAGCTTTCTTGTTGAGTGCAAATATGTGTCTACTTATCTTGTTTGGGGAATTATGTTCGTTTGTTGGCGTTTCTTAGAAATTAGATTTTTATTTCATTCCAAGGCGGAAGGTTGTAATTGTTTTCAGAAGTAAAAATTGAATTTGAAAAATTTGTCAAGCTTTAAAACCAGGGCACACAACAAAACACGACACTTGACATTTGACACTCCATTTTCAAAAATTTATTGACAATTATTTTGTACGGCTGAGATTGTCGGTCTTTTGCATTCGACGCGGACTGTAATACAGATAACATAGAGAGAAAAGTTATAGAGGCAACATTTGTAAGTGCGTTTTTTCGGAACTAATCGACTGGGTAGCCATAGCTACCCGGACACTGGGTAGCTGTGGCTACCCGTACTTTACACCGGTTGGCTTTTATTAATGTGTTCAAACTTTCAAGGGCTATTTTTTGTATCAAAAGTTGAAACTATAAATCATAACAACTTAACAAAACATAGCGTCAAAAAAACTCTTCCTCAACGCTGTCCACTGGTAATGTACCCAAGAGACTGGCGGCGGCGGCGGCGGCGCGCGGCGTTGCCACGTTGTATCGCTACTCCTGGCCAAGGTTAAAGCCGTCCCACATCGAATCTGCTGTAGAAAACGATACAGGATTTAATGGGCTCACAAGAATAAAACTGTCTTCGCAAATACCTGTTTCAAGTAGTTTAACTAGGAGCCCACTTTGATTCGGACTCGCACGCAAAGCACAGCCACGACGAACAATACGCCTATAGTCGGTTTTACGAATAAACCAGTTTGGTAGATAGTTTTCATCAAGCAAAAAATGTTATAAAACCTTACTTTAATCTAAACTAATAATATAAAGAGGAAAGATTTGATTGTTTGTTTGTTTGCATTGAATAGGCTCCGAAACAACTGGTCCGATTTGAAAAATTCTTTCAGTGTTAGATAGCCTATTTGTCGAGGAAGGCTATTATATAGGCTATATATCATCACGCTACGACCAATAGGAGTGCAGCAGCAATGAAAAATGTTGCGAAAACGGGGAAAATGTGACGCAAATGAAGTTGCGCCGGACCGCTAGTCAGTTAAGTAAATTAATGTTGTTTGGAGAACGTATAGCTTATAATCCCAAGGATTATTTGTACCTACTTAAAATTATAAATTGTAGTATATTTAGTTCCTGTTTATGATGGTCATTCTTCTTCTATTCTTTTACGTGTCGATTACACATTATTTTTGTTTGTCGGTTGAGTGAGTACCTACCTATAACATATCATCATACTTAACTATAACATTGGCTTTGTTTAGATCCTGGATTGGTATGAGTGTGGCTCGATGAAACGATTACGCCCTAAAAAGGACCAAAAAAATATTCCGGTCCAGTGCTTAGGCCCCGTTTGTTGCATCTAAATTTGTATCGAACAAACTTCGAAAAAACTTACTAAAACTGGTAACATCTCTAAATGTACCGTCTATGGTCCCCTTTAATCGATACAGTATTAAATTCTGCGTCTGTGGCACAAAGAACGACAATATCAGCCGTCAAAATTAAATGTCAAAAAAGTTTTAAAAGTCAGTTGTCTAATTTTACCGTAATGCCGTGTTGTGATTTATGTTCTCTGGTTTTAAAACGTGAGTATTCTTTTATTTTAACCCAATGTATATAGTGTTATATATCAAAATCAACCTCGTTAATCAAGCTTTACGAATATCTATAAACATCGTAGGTTCAAAGTCTGTTGAAACGATAATATCGAAATGTAAAATTGGCGCCATGTCGAACGTGGTATTTTTATAATGTTTTTTTAGAAATTATTGCAAAAATAGTTAAAATAGTGCTCGTATTTTGAAAATTACTTCAATTAAGTAATTATTAGTGTCTCCGCAATATAAAACAGTAAAATAAAACGAAATCTTATCGAATTTTTTACGTAAACACGACAAATCAGTAGGTATCGAATAGAATGCGAGGAGGGTTGATTGTTTTGGGTGATTGTGCTACTAAGAAAGTGCCAAAGTAAGGATATATGGGTATTAAAACGAAGCTTATATAGTCTAGTTTAATTATAAATAGGTTTTATTGATACCAATTACAATTCTAATTGGTAAAACTTTTATTCTTATTGGAGAAACTGACATTCAACATATATTCTCAAGTTCACATTTTTTTCGAAATACTTATATCTAGTTGTCGTAATTAGTTTTTACGTAGTTAGATTCTGTATAGTTTCAGCTATACACACGTATTTTTTGTTTTGGTGTAGCTGCAATAGTTTACGAGAAAATAAGCTTTAAATGGGAAGTGGCGCGGGGGGCTTGCGCGGCAAAAACTTTCCATGCGCGCGCGGCGTGCGCGCGGGGTAGCCATGGCTACCGCGGACATTTCACCGGACGGGTTGTCTAGGTCTTCAGTAGGTCAGGGTAGCGCCACGTAGGCAATGTATCGGTGTACAGGGTACAACACGTGACACGTGGGGTTCATTTATTAAATGGTTTAGTAAGAAAAACACGGAGATTAAGATCATAGTCAGGCAGTGAACTTACACAAACTTACTCACATTAAGAAAACTACTCCAGTCACAAAGTGTATCATTCAAATTTAGATAACTTTCATAATTATTATCACTAGAGATGGGCCGAATATTCGTTTTATATTCGGTATTCGGCGTATTCGGCAGCTTTACCGAATATTCATATTCGGCCGAATATTCGGCTGAGCACCTAATATTCGGCAAAGTGATACTCAAAGTTTTTACTGTTATTGACCCGTGTATTATCATGATTTGAGTGTACAGTGTAATGAGGTAAGTATTTTAGAGTGTAGCTTTCTGTTTTTCTCGTCACTGAAGCTTTATTTTCAATTAAAGTAGGTTGGTAAAAAGATAATAAATTAATGCAAAATATAGGTATCTAGCTGTTTTGGGATTACATGCTGTGTAAACTCTTTAGAAGAATATATTATAATCAGGCCTTAATTGAAGGAAGTCTGGCGGCAATCCGCGCGCTTAGCGTAAATAAGTTTAGTCCTGCATTTGTGCGACAGAACGGAATCAAATGTGCCGAATATTCGGTTCGGTAAAAGTTTTACCGAATATTCGGCCGAATGTCCGTATTCGGTGAAACCCATGTTCGGCCCATCTCTAATTTTCACCTACCCCTTTGTTAACAAAATTGCAATACCATTGGGCTGAATGGTTTTTCGGTAAAAACAATTGGCCAGTAACAATTTATTTTAACGTTTTTTAGAAGGAAAAAATCGAACGTTCCAATTTCAAATATGCCACATTTTGCGTTAAGAGCGTTTATACCCTACGGCGTTTCATACAAACTTTCAAGTCGTTATTTTCTGAAATGACTGAACAGATTTTAATGAAACTTCCTACGCATAAGTAACTAAAAAACATTTTCGAAAAATAATGTTACAGCTAAATTAGACGATTTTTAATTAGCTATAGAAACAGAAATTTCCAATTATCTTCATTTTTAAAAGACATTTCGAAAATGTTTTTTAGTAACTTTTTAGACCTATCTATACTGCTTATGCGTATGAAGTTACATTAAAATCAGTTCAGACATTTCGGAAAATAACGACTTGAAAGTTTGTATATTTATATTATATTTATCTACATCTACACTAATATTATAAAGAGGAAAGATTTGTATTTTTGTATTTTTGTATGTAATGAATAAACTCAAAAACTTCTGGACCGATTTTAAAAATTCTTTCACCATTAGAAAGCTACATCTTTACCGAGTAACATAGGCTATATATTATCACGCTAATAACTTAGGGGGATGAGCAATATTGCATTAAAACCACATTTCTCAACTGTTTGACAACTGACAACTGTCTGACAAGCATTACAATAAAGCGGCTATTTCAAACTATATGTCGTCAAAGTAAGTAGCCTGGCGGTTCTATGACCGCCTTGCCAAGCAAAAGGTTTCAAGTTCGTATCCGCAGTCAGTATGCACTTTTTGTGGTAATTTTTTAATGCTGTAAGTTTTCCAAAACAACGCGAGTTCGATCCCCAACCGGTGTTCACTTTTTGTAACTAGGTAATTTGTTTTATTTTAATGTTTTATGATTTTCAAATCATTACAAAATAGTAGTAGCCAATAGTAGTATGGATAATGACGGTAGTCCTGCACACCCCGTTGAATTTTTCAACTCCCTGGAGCTAACGGGCGTGCCGTTCCCATAATATGAAGCTTAAACTTGGCGTTTTAGTTCTGCTGATGCGAAACTTTGATGTACCCAGACTGTGCAACGGCACCAGGCTTCGTATCACAAAGCTTAGCAGTAATATTACAAAAGCCACTGTAGCGACCTACAAAAAGCAACTTACTGCAAAGTGTACTACAGTGCCATCTATGACGCGACGGAAGAACCAACATCAATTGCCTACATCTCGCAAGCAAAGTTTAAATCGACTTAAGACTATAGTCTTAAGGCGATTCAGGTTTTCGGGTTTCTCTATATATAAAGAAACCCGACAACAACTGTCGGGCAGTTGCCCACCAGACACAACACCTATCTGATCGGAGGATCTTCCCTTTTCAATACAGTATTGAGGAACTTTACACCTTGTTCCTCATACCCCTAAACTGGTGACCCCGAAATGGACGTCAGCGCAGCCTTCGAGCAACGTGACGTCATCATCATCACTTCTCTCAAGCTTTCGAGCAGCGAGTCTCACAGCCAGCCAGCTTCAAATGGGTATTCCAGACCACCATCATACAGCCGGAGCGCATTCCTGGTCAGCATCCTCAGCCTCTCATCAAGCAACCTTGGCACAGCACACTGCATTTTCGGCCGGTCGAGAGCTTCTACCTCCCGGTCGACACCTCTCTAGCTGTCTGCCACATCGCGGCGCTGCACTACGTCCGACGCACTGGAGCAAACGCAGCGCCGGCCCCGACACACTTGGGTTCACCTCACCACCGCAGTCTGTTCCGACTCACCCTGAACAATGCGGCTACGAAATTCCAACTGGCACGGCATAATACTACAAGCTGACTCATTCGACTATCGACTCTGGTCTCCAGAGGAAAGTGATGGAGCGACCTACAAAAAGTACTACAGCGCCATCTATGACGCGACGGAAGAACTAACATTAATTGCCCACATCTCGCAAGCAAAGTTTACATCGACTTAAGACTATATAGAGAAACCCGACAACAAATGTCGGGCAGTTGCCCACCAGAAACAACACCTGTCTGGTCGGAGGATCCTCCCTTTTCAATGGAGTATTGAGGTACTTTACACCCTGTTCCTCATACCGCTAAACCACCATTTTTACAGGAGTTGCTAAAGGAGAGAGCGTTTTAATTCGACGCATGCCAAATATTCCAAATAACCTGCCATTCCAATTTTAATTAACAGGTAGTAATTTCCCTTAAAATAAGCTTTTGCAATGACGATCAATAAATGTCAGGGCCATACCTAAAAAGTGGCAGGCATTATTTTGGGTACCTACTCCATGCTTCTCAGACGGTCAATTATTTGTTGATTGTTCACGTATTTCATGAAGCAAAACTTGCACGTGGTGACGGTCATTGTTACGACATTTTTTATTGTATACAAAACTATTGGAAAAAAAAAATATTGCCCAACAATGCGCCGCATTGTTCACTTTGAAAAAAATATGTTCCGGCTTTTAAGCCATATTATAGTGTCACTTCAACGCCTTTTAATTTTGTTTCGGACTTCTGCCGCCCAGAATTACACCACCCTAAAGCACGCCCTTTGTAGTCATCACCCACATAATCACATTACGATCAGAACGTCTGTTCTCACACATAACAACAAAACATCACGCCTTTAATTCCCGAAGGTGTACTAAATCGTACATCCACATTTCGCCAGTTATGTTGAAGCTCTATGTTATAGGGGGCGAGCCCCATCAACCGGACCCGACATTAAATCCAGACTTCGTGGCTGCTACTGAGAAATTCCTGATGGAATAACCCAATAACACTTTGCCCGATCCGAGAATCGAACCCGGGACCTCGAGCTCAGCAGTCGTGCTTGCGACCACTCGACCAACGAGGCAATCTCACACATACACCTTAAAATTTCCGCGCGAACGAAGTCGCGGGTATCAGCTAGTCATGTATAAGGCGAGCTTATTGCCGTAAACCGGTTACTAGTCGTGACAACTTCTGAATCTTCTAAGTAACTGGACTTGTACCGTAGCATACAAATGACCACAGTTTCTCGTGTGTTTACACTCCAGGTTGCCGTTTACAGCGATTATTCACAACAATTATTTTGTACATATGTTTTTTTACTTAGTTTGATCTAATATAATGCGTGGATGACGACTTTGGGGTAAGTTTTATGCACCTTGTACAGTTTAAAGATAAAAATACTTCAATTAGTTTCTTGGGCCTTGTTAGGCCAAATTAAAAAGTGTTACTTACTTGCCGTATTATATTTTTTAAAGGAATTACGTAGTAATTTGAATTATCCGAAGTTTCATGGAATTTTGTTAATATTTTATTGAACACAACTAAATTCAAGATCCCAGAGTAGGTATTTATAAATTAATTTTCTTCGACCCGAAAATGATGCGGAAAATCTCTCAATTATAAGTTAAGGAGAATTCATTAAACAAATTAACAAGTTCCCGGGTTCGTCGGGTTTACTTGCTGTTCACTTGTTGTCACCCGAAATAAGTTATTTTCCGAAGAAATGTTTTTCTTGACATTAGTGACGATACTGAAAGTTATTTATCTTAAAATGGTGTTTATTATGATAGTGTCATCACACATTTCAATCCATCACCATCTGTCCAGCCTTTTCTCAAACATGTTGTTATCAGTCTCCAGTCTAACCGGATTTAACTGGGATATACTGGATTATCAGTATTTTAATTGGGGCGACTACCTATCTGACCTCCGTAATCCAGTAACACGACAACCCCTGTAAAACTGGTTGTCAGATGCTCGGGTTTCTGACTACTAGTAGCAACCGTCAAAGATCTACCTAGGACGAACTGCTTAAGAGGGGACTCTACGCCCGAGGAATTTGAAGAATAGGTATTTGAAGAAACTATTGCTGTCGCGCTGCACTTGACTGCTGCACTTTTCTTTTTTGTTAAAAACTTATCTAATTTGTCTGAACATGGCGGTAAAAACAGGTTTTTTTTCGGGTTTTTGGATTGTCATATTTATTTTAGTGATTATGTTTTGAAAAAAAAAAAGAAATGTTAGGGACATTGCTCTAGACGCATAATCCACGAAGAAAACAGCGGAATACGTTTGTGTGGAGAAAGGCCCTCTAGAGTCCCCTCTTAAAAACGTGCTTTATTGAAGTTTCTAGGCATGTAATGGATAGTCACCCATCCACGAATCGACCTCGGCAAGCGTTACTTAACCTTGAAGATCGACCCGTGGGAGTTTTATTATTTAGTCACGAGCCTTCTCAATTCAATAACATTTAAATGACAGACACGGGTAATATTTTACCCCATGCCTAAATTATGAAGTTCCTAATTTATGATTATATAAGATAAACAGTATGACGTACACTGACCCCTTATTCATTTTGAATCTCAAGATTATCCAAACGTTTAGCAGTTTATATTCTAAGCTCTAAAACCTAGATCAAAGTGGATCCATTCTCTGGAAACAAATGAACTAAGTTTGATTAAACTTGGATCACGAATGTGGATGCTTTATAGGAATGCATAAAACTAGATGAACAATTACATTATTTGAAGTTTGAAGTTTCCCGTCGTTTTTATTACTGCATCAACACTTTCATATAATGTTAGCATCACAATTTTTTGACATTCACTAATATATTATTGCCTCGATAGCTTTTCCAGAAAATCATATGTGTTACCAGTTTTTAAAGCCACCTATGTATAGTGAGAGCACATTCGATTAGATCACAAAACCATGTAGGTATTTTCCGAGTGTGCATATTGTGGCAATGCGATCGTTTTAAAACAACAAGTAATTAACAAATATTTTTCTTCATACGAAACAATACAATGTACCGAAACCAACTAAACTGTTTAGTCCAGAAAACGATGAACAAAACGTCTCGAGAGCCTCTTAGACCATTGTGTCCTGAAAGCCATTATCAACAAAAGTGCATATTCGACCAACTTCGTGCATTGTCGGGCATGTTCGTGCATTGTCGTGGCCTTTTGTGTTGTTATTGGAGCACTCATTAGCCTGTGCCTGAACATCCGCCGTTTTGCTCGAGTGTGCTCGAGACTCGAGCTCTTGACCGGTCATTTTGCGATCAGATGGCTCATTTGTGGTTACTTATTTATTATGTTAAAATATTATAATGTATTATGTTAATGGACGAAAAAAAGTGCGTTATGTAATTTTATGTACCTATTAGCAAGTTTGTTTTTTTTTTGGTTTTAATAAATTCTTGACTGTTAAATTTCCGATATGTATTTGTTTGACTGAAAAGCAGTGTTTGTGTAGGGATTTTGAATGTTAAGTTATTTGATGTTTTGAGTTCGTTGGGAAAATTTTATCAATCATCGGCATCATTGTTAACGGTATAAACCGTTAACACTTTTCAAGCGACCTAAGTACTGTGGAGACATACCTAACCATCTAAACCATTGGTTATATATTTATCATAAATCGTCTATATATCCGATTAGTACTTGCTACTTTTATCCACGAAAATATTTACAATAATATACAATAACAACATAAGTAGCTCCCCATTCGAAAATAAACTACTAGGGCAATAACAACGTGTAGGTAATCTCCTAATGTGGCGTTCATCTCGGTCGCCGGCGGGCATACGGGCCAGGACGACCCCGGCTTAGCTCGGCCCGGCCCCGGCTTGTGGGAGAGTACCGTACAATACTAGCGAGCAAAAGGCTAAACGAACAAAAAACTATGCACACGAGTAATTTCTATTAAATCCTTCGGCTTTAAATTACATGCTCAAGCGACACATGTCCTGTGACAGTGGCTGCGGAGGAAACTATTAAAAGAAGAAGTGTAGAGCGTGCCACAGTCAAGTCGCCATGACACGACTTCGGTCAAACCGGTACTAACAAACTGTAGAGGTGATTCCTGACACCTGAATTTGATAGATAATGTACTGAACATATCTCCCCGTCCGATGTCTATAGCTAGTTTTCACGGAAACAAATGAATGGCGATTTGGCATGTGAGTGAATCAAATGTACTTGTTAAGAGGGTGTGATCGATAAGCGTTGATAGTAAGTCGCAGTCACCATTGACGGATAATGGAACGGTTGAAGTAGCGCGAATATCCATTGACGCATATCGCGTAAATTTTGTCATCCAAACCAAAAGTTACGACATTCGCAGATATCATCAGCGACCCTTAAAAATCTTGAAGAATCACATTTTCTTCTTTGATAGAGTTAGTCTTCTGAACGTTCTTACATTGTGCTCCTATTATCAATAAAGTGCGATCGCTATGCTAATACTTTTCCAATACTACACCTTCTAAGTAATACTGTAATACCCGCCGGCAAACTGATCAGGTAAACAACGGGAAAATATGCGACATTCTCAATAGTTGCAGTCATTATCAAACTATGGAATTGCATCATCACATTCTAACGACATGCAGAACTAATATCTACCCAAACAATTGAACAAGATCAATCTTGAGATGTGCAAATAAAACGTTGCAAAATTCGTGGATTACATCAACTGCATAAGTTTTAGTGAAGTCTATGGTATAACAGATACCAATGAAGCTTTTAACAAGTTTCATGATTTGTTGACATTATTTTATAAACTATGTTTCCCTTGTATTAGAGTTAAAATAAAACACAATAGTGGTAAACCTAAATAGATTACAAAAGGCATAAAGAAATGTTGTAATACTAAGCGCTCATTAAGGTACAAGTATTATTTAAATAAAAATAATGATAATAAGAGTAAGTTCCAAGCGTATTCTAAACTATTACGGAAGTGCATGAATAACCTACAGTCCTTGTGTAATGAAAGACACATTACTTCTTCGCGTAATAAAATTAAAGCCACGTGGGATGTTGTGAAGCGCAACATGGGTAACGAACCGTTTAGGGAATATATCGGCAAAATTATTGATGGTAGTATAACTTTGACATCTGGATCTGACATTGCTAATAAATTTAATAATCACTTTGTTGACATTTCTAATAATAATGATAATTGCTCTACTCTTAAAACTAATAAAACTGACATACATAACATAGAATTAAATGACAAAAGTATATTTATAGAACCAACTAACGACTCTGAAATATATCGTATAATAATGTCTTTAAAAAACACTAAATCGGCTGGGTATGATAACATCACAACCGAGCTCGTTAAAAAAATAGCTCAACATATAGCATCGCCATTGGCTCACATTGTCAATTTATCTTTGGAACAGGGCCGCTTTCCTGATAGGCTTAAACTGTCTCTGATAAAGCCGTTACACAAAAAAGGGTCAAAATCAGACGTTGACAATTACCGACCTATCGCTCTCACTCCAATTATATCAAAAATATTTGAAAAAATTATGTACAGACGAGTGATTAAATTTCTTACTAAACACAACATTCTTGTTGACCAACAATACGGGTTTAGACAAAATAAATCGACGACTTTGGCAATATTTACGCTAGTGAAAGCAATGATGACGAATATTAATAATAAAATACCAACTTGCGCATTGCTTTTAGACTTAAGTAAGGCGTTCGATCGTGTTGATCATGCGCAGCTTTTAGAAAAACTTGAAAGATACGGCATCAGAGGTCCAGCAAAAGAATGGTTTCAATCTTATCTAACTGACAGAAATCAGGTAACGAGGTTGACAAAATTAAATAAATTAAGTAACACTTTAGAAGATTTTGATTCTGAAGCACGGACTAATTGCTGTGGTGTACCACAAGGTAGTATCTTGGGGCCATTATTATTCCTTCTTTATATAAACGATCTGCCTCAGGCAATAAAACATCAGTGTGTATTGTTCGCCGATGACACCACTATTATTATCAAATGTAAAAATGTACAAAGTTTTGACATTGAAATTAAACAAACATTAAATGACATTATAAAATGGTTAGATATTAATAAATTAAAAATAAATATTTCCAAAACTAAAGTGCTTCATTGCAAAACATTTAAAAGTAAACCTGTACGCTTTAATGTTGCACTTAAAAACAATAATATAGAACAGGTACGTAATGCAAAATTCCTGGGTGTAACAATTGATGAGCATTTTACTTGGAAGAATCACATCGAAATAATTTCAAAAAAAATCAATCAATTCGTATTTGCCTTAAAAAGAATTAAAAATATTACATCTTTGCGGACCGCCGTAATGGTATATCACGCATACGTCTGCTCAGTAATACGATACGGTATAGTTGTGTGGGGAAACTCGTCCGAAATGGCGAAGATCTTCATCGCCCAAAAAAAGTGCATTCGTGCTATATTCAAAATGCAGTGGTCTGACTCATGCAGACCTATATTCAAGTCGCACAATCTATTGACCGTCCCATGCATTTATATTTACGAAGTTGCCAGGTTTGTGAGGTCCAATCTTTAACTATTCGAACGGAAAGATAACACAAATAAAAGGAAACCTACGCATTTAGATTTTGAAATGCCCGTTCCAAAGCTAGAACTTTTTCGGCGGAGCTGCGTTTACATGGCCCCCCTAATCTACAATGCCTTGCCTAGGTCAATTACTCAACTACCCTTCAATAAGTTTTGTGTTGCGTTGCGGAAGTGGTTGTTACAAGAGTGTTTTTATTCGATAGATGAGTACTTTCAAAAATGTCCCTGTAAATTTTATACATTAAAGCACAGATATGTTTAACTGGGTACTGGAAAATCTAACATTGTTAAGTATGTAGTTACCTAGTAATTCATATATTAAGTGCAGAATCTTGTAATATTGCATGCTATATATTGGCCAAATGTGTGATACTAAATATATTATATAAGAACTTCATGTACCTACCATGTTTGATGCAATAAATGAATGAATTGAATGAATTGAAAAATAAACTAAGAGTAAGAGTGAAGATAAACATAATATAAATAAAGTAGAACATAAGATCATAACACCACCACTACACCAGTCATCCCCGAAGGGTTATGCAGAGGTGTACCTAATAGATCACCCACATTTCGTCAGTTATGTTTAAGTCCCATGTAATAGAGGACGAGCCTATTGCCATCAACCGTGGCGAGAAATTCCCGAAGAAAAACCCAATAATAATTTACTCGGGAATTGAACCTGGGACCTTATGATAAGTAGTCGCGATTGCGACCACTAGACAGTCACTATAGAGGAACTGGTTACAAACCCAACAGTTCCTGAAGCTGACTCAAAAAAACTTCTGAAGCAATGTTAGCTAGTTGTCGTAATTAATTTTAACGAAGTTAGATTCTGTATAGTTTCAGCTATACACACGTTTTTGTTTTGGTGTAGCTGCAATAGTTTACGAGATAATAAGCTTTAAATGGGAAGTGGCGGGGGAGGCTTGCGCGGCAAAAACTTCCGAGTGCGCGCGGGCGTATTAGCGGGGTAGCCATAACTACCTCCGACTTTTCACCGGTTAGCAAATTTGCCATGGGCTCATTGTGGCAGCACTTAATTATACAAAAAGAAAAAATAATCATGTAAATACATCCTGTAATCATTAAGAAAATATAAAGGGAAAACCAACTTACATGAAATAAAATATAGAATACTCATCGAATGCAAAACCTTTTCCATTTTGAAGATGTTTAAAAAATAATGCGAAACTAAAACAATTCCTTTCGCATTATAACACAATGGCTAGTAGGGTCGTTTCGCTAAACATTACAAAGTATCACTACGGAGCAATAACAATCAGCCACGCGGCCATCCGCGCTATCTCACACATTACGACACGACTACGGAACGGATACGGGGCGATATAGTTCATTACGTATTAGTTCGTTTATTGGAAAGCAAAGACGGCGTTTTGCAGAAATTTAGAATTTATTGCAAGAACGATTACTACTACGAGAACTGTATTGCAATAGACGACTTTGATTTTTATTGGAGTTTTAGTTCATAGTCGATTGTTGTCTAAACGTGTAACAAAGAGGGGTATGGGGTTTACTCAGTTTTGCGAAGCGTCAATTCAAAATGAGATTGAGAGATATTTAACTCTTATCAAAGTCACCAGTCATGATAAATATAACCTTCCTATTTTATAGTAAAGTTTTTTTTTTTTGCTTTTGTGACCATCTAAGATTTTTTTTAAGCTAACACGTACTATTTGTAATGCCCATAATTACTTTTTATCATCACCTCGGCACCCGATAAATCTTTACACACTTCTTCTTCTTATTCGTTCACTCTTGACAGAGTGGTCGTGGTCATGGAGGGTCGCCCACAACTGTGGCTGCTGCCTGCCTGTGCTGTGGCAGGCAGCGGCCGCATGGCGAGTCTTTATTAGCCGCATGGCGAGCACATTCTACCACAGGGAACTTGGTGACAGATTTGATGGAGTCTGTTCATCTGGTTGGTGATCGACCACGTGGTCTCATGCCTTCGACTCTACCCTGAATTACCAAACGCTGCATGGAATTTTTGTTGCGGGTAACGTGTCCAAAGAAACTGAGGATTCGTTATTGCACAAGCGACGACAGTCTCTGTTTAATGTTGAGTTCTTTGAGTATTTACAAGTTAGTCCGACGAGCGGTTCAGCTTATCCTGAGCATGCGTCTCCAACACCACATCTCCAGGGCATAAAACTTGCGTCGGTCCTGGATTCACAATGTCCATGTCTTCGCACCATAGAGGAAGATCGGGAAAACCAGGGTATTCATAAGGTTTATTTGGTATTTTTAGTTAGGCGGCCTCTCCAGACTTTGTCTAAATTTTGTATAGCCGATCGAGTTATGGCGCAACGTCGTCTAATCTCTTTACACACATAAAACTGCAAAAATTTATCATAACCATCGCGTAAGTAAAGCAATATATTGTGTAAAATTTTAAAATGAACGATTTTTATTCGAAAATACAAGTACCTGTCGCGAATAAAAAATAGGGTTTTTTTCTTGCGACATTAGTATAACCATGAATTTGAATAAGTTCTTAAAATTAAGCAAATTGCAATTTTAAATTCATTCATATTCACGGGACGTTTACGAAGAATGCTCGAGGTAGTTGTCTGTGATATTTCTGAAGAACAGCGAGCATTTATGTATTTTCCCTAAGGTTAAACAAGAGTAGACTTAGAGTACACGAAGATTTTGCAGAATAAGTTTAAGTCCTACGTTTAAGACGAGCTTACAGCCATCACCACCACCTGCTTAGTTTATTCCCAACTTCTCTGTACTAGTTCAAAACAGCCGAACACTATTATTATACTGGTTTTCCACTGTATAGCCCAGTTACTTCGTGTCACGATACGATACATCTTGGTATAACTTGAATACTTCCATTGAAAAATTTCTGAAAGAAAAACAGCAGTACTTTGATATTTATAGACGACACAAATAACTACGGCGTGACCTAGATCTCTGTCCTCACTCCTCTTGTCAGTTTGCAAGAGGCCTTAATTTAGCTTTAAACGCGGCCAAAGCTTTCCGTTCGCTGGTTGTTTTGTCGCGAAATAGCAGACCTTTGTGCTAAGCTGTCTTTGTACAACAACCAACAAAAATAAATGAATGTACACTAATTACTTCCTTTTAATGGGGCATCGTGTTAGCTACATACTCCACAATATGTAGTACAGATAGGACGTCTCTATATGTAAAATATTAGTATCATGTTGCACCCAGTTGGAACGGAAGCCAACCCCAATATAATTGGGAACAGGCAGACAAATGACAGATGATATCTATGAGAATTACATAAAAAATGGAGTCTGGTTTTCTGACTGTTTGTTGGCGGATCGCACCTTGTTACGTTATGGGACTTAAACGTATCGGGCGAAAGTATGAATTAAAGTATTGTTATGAGACTCTCGAAATGTCGAGTAGAAATCGAGTTTTTCGAAATGTGGTGCTGGAGACGGATGCTCCGAATTCCATGGAAAGCCAAACGCACAAATGTCTATCCTTTCCCAACTTGATATCAAGGCCCGATTATCTACAGTTTGCCCACAACGTATATTTCGGCCACATAATGCGAAGAGGAGATAGCAGCCTTGAAAAGCTGGTCATTGTTGCTTTTCAATAATACCGAATGCAAGAGAGCACGAGGTCGGTCGCCAACACGGTGGTCCGACCAAGTTAAAGAGGCTATGTCCTCCAACAAGTTTCAGCAGGTGGTGATGGCAACTTTGGACCGTAGTCGATGGAGGCAGATTGTCCATTTAAAGGGGTCCAGTGACCACGATCCTCAATAATGAAGGACCGATTGAAGAAGAACAAGATGAGGCTCTCTCTTTTGCGTACTCTTTGGAGATCACAGGCGTTGCTGCTGTGTAAAATGGAGCCAAAGTTTACTTAGCGATTAAAAGGGAGGGGTGATTGAGCAGCAGCGTTTCTTCCATCACGCAATTATAACAAACAAACTGAAATTTACTATTAGTGAGATACATAATATTCAATGTTTCACTTTTACTGAAGGTTTACTTTTATGCAATATAAGTAGTAAAAATAATTGAGTAAGTTATTAAAAAATATATTTTTATTCACTTTTTGAAAAACAGAAAATGCATGCATTTTGTTTAAAGTCCTTACAATAATGATGATTTTATGGTTGTGAACATCATTACAACCACTAAATCATCATTATTGGTGTATGAACATCATTCAATCTTTTTTGTCTAAGAATAGGAAAAATTAGAATGAAGAGATCCGCGGGAGAACCAAAGTAGGCGAAACAGCCCAAAGAATGGTCAGACTCAAGTGACAGTGGCCAGGGCACATTGCTCACAGAACCGATGAAAGACGGAGTGAATGGAGTGGGGACAACTTATCGTAAGGCACGTGGAAGGTCTTCAGCAATATGGACCGATGACAATGACCTGGCGAAAGCCGTTAGAAGGTGGTGGATGTGAGAAGCACATCGACCACCACCACAAAGACTGATCAACGTAGCGACGCTTGGGGAAGGCCTATAACCAGCTGCGAATGTCTTCGACTGATATGGACTCTTGATAACAATAATTGTGAAGAAAGTGATGGAAACAGGACATCATAAGATTCAAGCATACTAATCTTTAAACTAAATTTATTTTTATTCTCATTCTTTTTTATAATCATGTTTGCATGGTTGCTAAGTTTGATAAGGAACAGAAAAATCCCAACCGCATTGCAGGTTATCGGTTGTTATGCCACCTGCAACTCTCGTTATCCCCATCGATCTAATCCTCAACTCACAAACAGCAATATTACGGCTTTAGATTACAATCGATATTACACAATGTTTTATTGGTTTGCCTCAAATTATTACATGTTGTTAAAAATGGTAATATCTGGTTGGAACTGGTAAGTATGCGTCTCAACCGGTAGAGATTGGGAAAATTACCTTATTTTTGTAAAAAACCGGTCGTAGCTGGATTCTAATCAGCTCGCATTCGATCAACATCTGGCTAAAGTACGTCAGCTGATAAGAATTACCTGTAATCAAGTTTTCCAATTTTGAAGGTGTGTGCTGTTGTTATGAGTAAATCCAATGCGGTGTTGTGCAATATACAAAATGATTATGGAATGTCTCCTTCATCTGTATTTTTCAATTATGTTGGTATCGGCTTCCAGACTAACCATGGGCCGATCCATCTAACCATAGCAGTCCACAACTCCTGGATATACATCCATGAGATGCCTCTGTTTGGGTAGAGGTTTATATGGACCCTACACCAACACTCCATGATTCCTCCTCTTAGCTAGTCGCGTGTCAGCGCAATACCATCCATTCAATCTCAGTTCACAAAGTGTGGAAAATAGTGCGACGTCACTCAGATCATGACAAAGCATGCCAATAGTTATAACCAGTTCTGTTGTTGACTAAGTCCAAGATTTGACATGTCATAGGTACTTGCTTTGACCTTGATATAAGACATGTTTCAAAGTTCCCGTCTCTGTTTTGTGTTTGTAGTTTGACAGTCGTCAGAGTCATTGTCACTATAACATAGTGACAAAGACTCTTGGTCAAATCACGTGCTAAGTAAAATGTTTAAAGACCTCGACCTTAGTGTTGAAGAAGGTCAGCATAACTGACATTTGGTACGGTCAGTAACAACAGTCGATTTAGATGTGTGTATTTGTAGTTATATAATCAAAATTAAATACTCACATACCATTATTAAATACTGTTAGTATTTTTAGTTCTTCATGAGCTCATTTTTTTACATATATATATATATATATATATACAGGGTGTAACGGAAAGGGTATACACATACTTAAAGGTGTGCTACAGACCATCAAACTGAACATGTTTCTACACGAAGAAAAATGATCATAGCGAAAAAAATATCAGCTGCCCGATACATTTGGGTCGAATAGGTATTTAAATTTTGTATGGGGCAGCAGACAATTTTTTCGTTATGACGATGTTTGTTTCTGGAGAAACATGTTCAGTTTGATGGTCTGTAGCACACCCTTAAGTATGTATATACCCTTTCCGTTACACCCTGTATATATCTATATATGTACATAAATTACGTGTCACGTTGATTGTCGGGGTGGACTCTTAAACTACTTATCCGATTTTAATCAAATTTGCACACTGTGTGCGGTTTGATCCAACTTGAAAGATAGGATAGCTAACATCTCAATTTATAGTCGCAATATAATTTTATTACAAATTAAGTTACAATTATGTGTTAGCTACAAACGATTCTAACAGATGGCGATATCTGTTGATTAGATTGAGTAAGTATTCAATAGATGGCACTGTATAGGAGCGCAGGAGCAATGAAAAATATTGCTAAAACAGGGAAAATGTGACGCAGACGAAGTTGCGCGGGATAGCTAGTTTATTTATTGTTAGTTGTGTAACTTAGGTTTAATTATCTACTTTCGTTGTTAACTGTACTGTTTCGTTGTACTGTGTGTGGAAGAAATTCATAAATCGAAATCATTTACTGTTTGTTACTAGAAGTGTTCCGCAGGGTTCGGTGTTGGGCACCAATTTGATTATAAGATTTCTTTATGATCTAATTGAATACATTAAAAACATTTTTACCAGATGCTGACTTGATAATATTTGCTGACGATACGAGTGCTGTTATGGCAGCTGACAATATGGAGACCTTAAAATGTAAATTAAAAGTATTAATAGCTGCTTGTGAAAGCTGGATAAAGACAAAATGTATGATATTTAGATCTACAGTTAGCAACAAAGCTTTAGTAAACGTGGAATCTTTAGACAGAATTCGGAGTAACGTACATCGGAGTGACGAACATTATGAGTAATGAAATTCGTCATAGCGTACTTTCTGACTAACGTAATTCATACTAACGAACTTTATGTATACCGTACATCGGTGTTTTGAACTTCGGTGTAACGTAATACAGTGGGAAAATTGAAATAGTAGAAAGTTAAAAATTTTTGGGGTACGAATTGTTAACTTAATTGGAAGCCAGAACTAGATTCAATTACGAATACAATAAGTAGTGCGTGTTATGCTATCAGATCTATGAGAGATATTTTGTCTATTGCCAAGTTGTGTACAGTCTATTTTTCTCTAGTTGAATCTAAATCTAAACAGCATTAAATTTTGTAAAAAACCGCTATAAACATAATATAAAGGCAGCCTTTACTTTACAAAAGCGAGCTTTAAGTACCATGCTTGGTTTAAAGCAAACAGAATCATGTAAGGAGTATTTTATTAAATTTAGAATTTTAACGGTACCATGTTTTTATATTTTAGTACTCCTTGGTCATTTAAACAAAAACATAAACGAATTTGAAACAAACGATGAAAGAGAAAATAGAGTAGATACTCGCAGAAAGGATCTTCCTGCTATTCTGAAGGCAAAGCTTAATGTTGTCAAACACTCGTCACGTGTGCTGTCTGTCAATATATTTAACAAGTTACCAGCAGAATTAAAGAAAATTCAGAATGTGAATATGTTTAGTAATAAACTCACGACATTGTTAATCCATAAAGCCTGTTACAGCATTGATGGATTTTGTAACGACATAAATCTTAAAATTCTAAAAATTAACCAATGCCTTTTGACTTTGTTATTGGTTGCGCCAACGCCGCCAACGTTATAATTTTAATTGACATCCGCTTTCCTATACTCATCCCTTTCCAGCACATACCTAGCGAGTGAATAAGAAGATTTGCCCCGCCATTTTTGTCGCGAAATTACTTCCGGATCGAACCGCATCGCGCGCGCATGGCGTCGGCCCGCTCTGCACAAAAATATTGATAATTCTGGAATCACCGCATTTTCGCATGTAATAAGACAAAACGTCACACAATTTGTGTTTGTGTACAATGTGTGAAGACAGAAAACTGAACCTCAACTGCCCCTGAACTTGGAAAAGTGAACCGGTGCACCGGCGTCGGCAAAAACACGTGGCTCCCGGCTCCCGCAAAGGTTTGTGCTTTCCCTCCCTAATTTTCGGGTTGCATTCTACTGTCCAACACCCCTCGCAACTCGTCTAAACCTATCGCCAAGCGTTTGTCAATCGTTTTGTTACGCACACGTTACGCATCGCAAATACAGTCCACTTACAAACAAAATTAGCCCTTCGCGCCACCAGTTATAAATGTTGTTTATTACTGTTTGAGTAGTAAGTAGTAGCAATAACTGAACTTCGATGATGGGTGAGGAACGAGGTTAATATTAATATGATTGTTTATGTTGCTTTTTGTGTACCTACTGTGGAAATATTTCGACACAAATGTATTTTTGTTATCAATTAATTAACTTGAAACTTGTCTTTACTGTTCATTTGCTAAAATTCTCGTTACAGAAGTTATCACACCACATTTACAATTAAAACACAGTTGTGATGATAAATTGTAAAAGACCTGTAGTATTTTGTTCATCATCACCATCATCAGCCTATAATGTTCTCACTGCTGGGACACAAGCCTCCTCTCTATGAGAGAGAGTGGGCTGTAATCCACCACGCGCGCCCAGTGCGGGTTGGTAGATGTCACATGTCTTCGAATTTTTAGTTCTAGGACATACCGGTTTTCTCACGATGTTTTCCTTCACCGTTTTTGAGAGCAGCGGTAATGAAATAAATTACACAAAGTAATGGGCCTACCTGGGTTCGAACCCTCGGCTTACTGTTCGTAAGTCGGGGCTGCAACCACTGGGCCACCGCTGCTCAGTATTTTGTTCATCTTCGAATAATGCTGTCTTGTTCTCCAGTAAGAAAAAACGATTATTTCATTGTTGCTTATATTTATATATAAATTATCTTATTATCTTATCATTGCCAAAAATATTTCCACATCCCAAATGGTTGTCGATCCCCACCTACGACACCGTAATCATTGTTTTGATGATAACAGAGATACAGAGATAGTATATTAGTATTAGCGTGCGTGAAGTTGTGATAAATCAGTAAATTCTACGCTCTCTGCGAGCCAGTCGTACGCGCAGTGATCAGTATTTGTAGATCGGCGATCGAAACAACTGTCAAGGTAAGCGAACACGTCCTATTTTTATCTCCTGTGGCCCTGGTACTTAGTGGCGTTAAATGTTTTCAGTGTCAGTTTAGTTAGGTTAGTTTGATCAGGTGGTCGTTTGTAATACAATTGTTATAATTTATTATTTTATTCTATTGTACAATATAATACTAACAACACCAATAAAAAAAAACGAACTAAATTTAAGTATTCACAAAAAACAATAAGACCTTGAAGGCGTTGAAGTTAGTTAGGTTAGGTTAGTTTGAAAATGAGTGTTTTTTGGTCAAGCATTAAATTTCAAATTATTTTATTTCATATTACGGGCACTAATGAAATGTTAAAAGTTAGGAGCGTGGTTTTTAAAACGTTGTCATATTGCCGTGTTCTGTTAATTCTGACGTACATACATTGCTATTGTACAGTCAACCATATATCAAGGCTACATTTTGATACTGACAGAGACTTTATATGTCGAAGCAGTATGGACGATTTTCGTAGTGCAGTGTTGCCACTTATTTGTGGTCGGGTGTACCTATTGAATCACAGTCAATCATATTTTATATTAGTGATGTTCAGAAGGAAGCCTGCTCTTTTGTCACGACCTGATCGTAATAGAAGATATTGCCCCCCTGACATGCCACTTAGACACCTATACATTTTTGTTGATTGTTAAAAAAACACCTGTCCTAACATTCTGACCGTATCGATAGTTATGTATGTAGGTATTACACTTGTGTGTGAAGCAGCTGATTCTTATTATAATGCTATAGGAGTCTAAAATCTTATTATGATGATGATTGATGAATTATCGGAAACAGTTTTTTCGTTCATGTGACCATGTTCCTTATTTAATTATATCAGACCAAAACAAAATTGTTTTTTTTTTCGGTATGGAGAAGACTGAAAAAAAAAATACTTTTAAAATGAATGTTATTTTATAACAATATTTTTTAATAGATATTTATTCCGCCAGAAACTAAATCCAGGCCTGGGTCAATTTAAATTGTTTATTTAATTCCCTCCGGCCGTGATGGCAACTGAGTTTGGCAACCAGTTGCTTAAAAATATTGGATATTCTTTTTACTCAACCAGTTGCCAAAGACGAATGTCGATTCTTGATACGCACCTAGTTGCCAACTAAGATTTTCTCAAAAGGTGTGGTTACTTAAGAAGAATTACCACTCTCAGTTCGTAACTAACATCAGTTGTGGAAATCAAAATAAGGACTAAGGTCTGTATTATATTAAATTAGGATGTTTTCAATCAGATGCATATAAAATTTTGTTTCTATTGAATTTGTTTGATTAAATTTCTTAAGAGTTGCGTCATCGAAAGGGAACAAGGGTAGGTACATTATGTTTCAAATAATAATATCGTGAAAACAACATAATATAGGTGTATATGCCTTTATTCCATGTAATTACCTAACTACAGCTTAAAGTTACTGAAAATTAACAACTAGGTTCCCCATTTGCAACAAAATTGAAATTATAAGTACACTTCGAATTTAGTAGGTAGTTAATATGTCTTTAGAATGGGATAACAAATGGACTGATAATTTCGAGACAGTGTCCGACACTAATTTTGTTTTCATTTAAAGTTTTTATCGCTAACCCAATTTCCTCATCGATCTCCTCGTACTCCTTCTTTTTTTTAGGTGTAATTTTTTTCAAATCATAGTATGTCGCTTCAGATTCTAAAACATCGAGTAGATGTGCCAACGTTGGATTTTTCTTACCAATACAACTGTTGATCTTTCTATGCCATCCCTCTATATTGTTATTAGTTCTAAATTTTTCAGTTTCACAACAACAAGATTCAGTAAAAAAATCTTTATTAACCCACTGCTTTTGGAAATATTTATTAAACATATTGATTTCCTCACCAACAGGTCTTTTTGCCATTACATAATCATATCCTTCTCTTAAGTATTTTTTTGGTAACCGTGCAATTCCAATACATCTCGCCACATGCCTTTTTTTTACTCTAGTTTTTATTTGTAAGGCCTTCGCCTTTTTCCATAACGCATGGTTGAAGTGATAGTAACATCCCTTAAAAAGTATACCAGGAAATATGTCTTTAAATGCATTAATTGCTGCAATTTCGAAATCCAATGTAATTTTTTTTGGACTCCAGGTAGGAATTTGAGATTTAATTATACTGAACAAAATTTTATATGTGTTATTTCTTTTATCGGGAAGAAGTGCGAAAAATAATGGAGTTATGATATTGTTAATTTCATCATAGCCATGAATGGTATACAACTGTTTAAAGGCTTTTGGGCAACTTCTGAAAGTGCCATCAGCAAAGAAATGATTGAAATTACTCATTTTTGTTGTCACATCACGAATACAAAATACAATGATTCTAAAATCTCCATCTTCATATTCACAAAGATAAAAATGTTGGTACTTCATGGGTATTTCAACGTCCGTAGCATTTGAGAAACGCATTTTTGTGGTACCAACTACTTTGTTTCGCCCATTGTAAAGGTCACTTTTCACACTGCTGAACTTTGGTATATCGCCGACGAAATTATATCCATCGTTTTTTAAATCACGAACCATATTGTCGTATTGTTTGGGGATTGATTCAAAATTGCAACTACTCACTCTCTTGAGATCATCCAATTTTTTCAAAAATGTGGTTTTCGCAAAATTACGTCTGCAATCGGTTTCGTGTGCTCTTTGCATTATTATCTCATTACGAGTATTTAAAGTAATATTACCTCTGCATCCTTTTGTAAGGCTACATTTCCAAAATGAGTTTTTATTTACATATATTTTTTTACGGCTGTAACGCCTACCATCGTACAACGCAGAAACACCTCCTCTTCTTGAACTAATGAATTCAATGTTAGATGTATTTGGGTATACATTTAAAGTAGACATGTTGATGTCTCCGGAACAGACTATTATACTGGTCTTAAATCGTACACATACTCGTGCAGTAAATACAGTAATCTAATGTGTATTACACATAATATATTGCAATTAATCGATAACCTCAAGAGGCAAATAAAATGATAGATGTCAACTACGTCAGTAACAAAAGAAAATTTATTCTGAACATCTGAAAAAAGTTTGAATTCTTAAGTCTGAAAAAAGTTTGAATTCTTAGCAGATTTGGTTGAGTAACAAGAAAGTTTTTACTCCTTCGGCAACTGGTTGCGAAACTGCAAAGGTAAAATATTATAGGTGCGTATCAAGAATCGACATTCGTCTTTGGCAACTGCTTGAGTAAAAAGAATATCCAATATTTTTAAGCAACTGGTTGCCAAACTCAGTTGCCATCACGGCCGGAGGGATTTAATTTGACCCAAGCCCGGATTTAATTATATTATTTTAATATTTGTTAGGTAAAACATTTGATAATAAAAAAACGGGCCTAGAGCCAACCCCAAACAATATAATAACAATATTTTGAACGGTCATTCATTAGTAAACCATTCAACCGCAAAACTAAATTTGTTTTTCATAGTAAGTTAATCAAAAACAAAGTTACTGCTGCAGTTTGGTGAAAAAGTCCCATATCTCAAAAACTAAATATCCAATCTTATTCAAACCATTTTTCAATGAAAATTTTTTTTTACGTTCTACATCCCAATATTTTTTCAGAATTTTTCTCCTCTTACTTAAGAAATTAGAGGGGGAGCGGCCTACGTTTTACCACTTTGGAAGTGTCCTTCCTTCAAACGATTGAGTTTGAAAAAAAATGGTAATAGTAACCTCAATGTCATTTTTCAAGACCTATCTATAGACACCCCGCACGTATAGGTACGATGTTTATTTTTAGTTTCTGTTCCGTGTGTGGTATGAGGGGGATATTCTTAATCCATTTTTTTTTGTACAAAAATCGTAAAGCGGTTCCCAGAATACATCTACGTACCAAGTGTCAGCTGTGTAGTCCTAATAGTTTCGGAATAAAGTGGCTGTGACTTACGGACGGACAGACAGACAGACATGACGAATCCATAACGGTTCCGTTTTTTGCCAATCGGCTAAAAGTAGTAGCCTGGTATCGGAAATGGGTCCAAAGCTATCGGCGCGGTGGTCTACTAGAAAGAATTACCCTCTAACAATACGGGTCGTGTCCGGAAGTATCGCTTTCTCAATCAAAGCCGTGATCCGGCTGCCTCCTCAAGTGTTGGTCTATGCCTTTGGCGATAAGGGCATTGCCTGTCACAACTATCGATAAAATTATCGCTGAGTCCACATCTTACATGTAATGTCCCGCGAGAACCTAGCCAGGCATGTCAAGATAATTAATTAGTTTATCTTTCTCTGCCTCCACGAGGTACTCGTCATGCGGGAATGTTATTTTAACTTATTTTAGTTGTTAGTACTTACTGTTGATGATCGTACCGTATCAAAGAGAAAAAAATGGAGAAGATGCGATAATTAAATACAACAAGCAACTCAAACTTAAATCAAAACTAAACAAGCTTACACAATAAACCAAATAAATATTAAAATTCCATAACATTTGAATGTTATGTCTCGCGCCTGATTACATCACTTCACAAGTACATCTACTACTCGTATAGTAGTAATGGAGGCCCTATAACGGCAACATACTAATTTGGGTTATTCCCATGGGTGGAAAACATTTTATGGGTTCGTCCCTACTGGTAACTTTTTATTGACGTCGTTGCTATTTTGTGTCTCATTCTGGCACACGAAGGTTTGTTACGAGAAAACACAATTAAGAATTTGAACAAAAAATACTAGGAGAGCCGAATCATGAAGACGATGTTGGTGCCGCTAAAATCGTCTTTTTAGTGAATACCCTTCAAAATTTACTAGACTTGCATGAATTCAATGTGGTATTTATTCTTAAAATTCCGTCTGCACACACAAAATCTGGGTAGGACCTACTTATTGTCAAAGTTTTTTAGTAGTTCTCCTGAGTCCTACCTGTACTTGCCATACAAAAAGTTTACCAAACGGGAATGAATACACGCATACTCAAAAGTTGACGAAACGAAACTCAATGTATGAAAATCAAAATAGTTACGAAATGGCAATTTTGTAATGGAATTTTGTTTAGTTGGCGAAATGGGAAAGAACCAGACGGGACGCAGCCGATTTTATGTGTTGCTGTTTTGTTTTTAGTTCGCAACTCCCTTATCAAAATGTTACTTGATTAGATCAATAAAGCGATGCACTATAAACGTCTACAAAACCAAAAATAAATTAATCCAAGCGTCGGGGGTCTCATACTCTCAAGCTCATGAAGGAACGGCGTGAGATGATCCTGCAGTCTTCAGAAGACGCGTGGGAATACCGGCAGCTCAATAGACAGACCTCCGCCGCTTTAATACCGAGCGTATTAAAGACGCCATTGAGCGGAATAAAGGCTCAAAGGTATTTGCAAGAGATCTGGCTATTGGGCAGAGCCAGCTCACGAAACTGAAGACCGACGATGGCAGAATCGTATGCGCCAAACCGGAGCTACTGAGGGAGATCGAGAGTTTTTATGGGCAGTTGTACACGTCAACCAGGAAACCCGTTGTAAATCTAGCGAATGACCCAAGAGCTAGACTGACCCGACACTACACCGAAGACATCCCGGACATCAGCCTGTACGAGATTAGGATGGCTCTGAAACAGCTTAAAAACAACAAGGCACCGGGTGATGATGGAATTACGGCCGAACTTCTGAAGGCGGGTGGAAAACCGGTACTTAAGGCCCTTCAGAAGCTGTTTGATTCCGTCATACTCGAGGGGAAAACGCCACAGGCTTGGTGCAGGGGTGTGGTGGTACTCTTCTTCAAAAAGGGCGACAACGCCCGGTTGAAGAACTATAGGCCCATCTCACTTCTAAGCCATATCTACAAGTTGTTTTCAAGAGTCATCACGAATCGTCTCGCGCGCAGGTTTGACGATTTTCAGCCTCCTGAACAAGCCGGATTCCGAAAAGGTTTTAGCACCGTAGACCACATACATACGCTGCGACAGGTTATACAGAAGACCGAAGAGTATAACCTGCCTCTCTGTTTAGCGTTTGTGGACTACGAGAAAGCCTTCGATTCGATCGAGACTTGGGCTGTACTGCAGTCTCTCCAACGGTGCCAAATTGATTATCGGTACATCGAGGTGTTGAAGGTTTGTACAAAAACGCCACCATGTCAGTCCGACTTCAGGACCAGACCTCGGAACCTATCCTCCGGTGAAATGTCCGCGGTAGCCATGGCTACCCCGCGCGCACGCCGCGCGCGCATGGAAAGTTTTTGCCGCGCAAGCCCCCCGCGCCACTTCCCATTTAAAGCTTATTTTCTCGTAAACTATTGCAGCTACACCAAAACAAAAAATACGTGTGTATAGCTGAAACTATACAGAATCTAACTACGTAAAAACTAATTACGACAACTAGATATAAGTATTTCGAAAAAAATGTGAACTTGAGAATATATGTTGAATGTCAGTTTCTCCAATAAGAATAAAAGTTTTACCAATTAGAATTGTAATTGGTATCAATAAAACCTATTTATAATTAAACTAGACTATATAAGCTTCGTTTTAATACCCATATATCCTTCCTTTGGCACTTTCTTAGTAGCACAATCACCCAAAACAATCAACCCTCCTCGCATTCTATTCGATACCTACTGATTTGTCGTGTTTACGTAAAAAATTCGATAAGATTTCGTTTTATTTTACTGTTTTATATTGCGGAGACACTAATAATTACTTAATTGAAGTAATTTTCATAATACGAGCACTATTTTAACTATTTTTGCAATAATTTCTAAAAAAACATTATAAAAATACCACGTTCGACATGGCGCCAATTTTATATTTCGATATTATCGTTTCAACAGACTTTGAACCTACGATGTTTATAGATATTCGTAAAGCTTGATTAACGAGGTTTATTTTGATATATAACACTAGATACATTGGGTTAAAATAAAAGAATACTCACGTTTTAAAACCAGAGAACATAAATCACAACACGGCATTACGGTAAAATTAGACAACTGACTTTTAAAACTTTTTTGACATTTAATTTTGACGGCTGATATTGTCGTTCTTTGTGCCACAGACGCAGAATTTAATACTGTATCGATTAAAGGGTACCATAGACGGTACATTTAGAGATGTTACCAGTTTTAGTAAGTTTTTTCGAAGTTTGTTCGATACAAATTTAGATGCAACAAACGGGGCCTAAGCACTGGACCGGAATATTTTTTTGGTCCTTTTTAGGGCGTAATCGTTTCATCGGTTCTGCAGCGAGGTGTGAGACAGGGAGACGTTATATCTCCGAAACTGTTCACCGCTGCACTGGAAGATATCTTCAAGGTTCTGGACTGGAGAGGGCTAGGCATCAACATCAATGGCGAGTACATCTCTCACCTTCGATTTGCCGACGATATGGTCATGGCTGAGACCATGGAGGACCTCAGTACAATGCTCGATGACCTCAGTAGAGCTTCCGAAAGAGTGGGTCTTAAAATGAACATGGACAAAACCAAGGTCATGTTGAATACCCATGTAACACCCACTCCTATCAAGATCGGAGACTCTACTATCGAAGTTGTAGACGATTATGTCTACCTGGGACAAACGGCCCAGTTGGGTAGGTCTAACTTCGAGAAAGAGGTCAATCGTCGAATCCGACTCGGCTGGGCAGCGTTCGGGAAGCTGCGTGGTATCTTCTCGTCCAACTTACCGCAGTGTCTCAAGACGAAAGTCTATGACCAGTGTGTGTTGCCAGTGATTACATACGGGACCAAAACGTGGCCGCTCACAATGGGCCTCATCAGAAGGCTCAAAGTCACCCAAAGAGCAATGGAGAGAGCTATGCTCGGAGTTTCCTTGCGTGATCAAATCAGAAATGAGGACATCCGCAAGAGAACCAAGGTTACCCACGTAGCCCGAAGAATTGCCAAACTTAAGTGGCAGTGGGCAGGGCACATTGCTCGCAGAACAGATGGCCGATGGGGCCGAAAAGTTCTGGAATGGCGACCGCGAACCGGGAGACGATGCGTTGGAAGGCCTCCCACTAGGTGGACCGATGACCTGGTGAAGGTTTCGGGGATCCGCTGGATGCGAGTCGCACGGGACCGATCAATGTGGCGACACTTGGGGGAGGCCTATGTCCAGCAGTGGACGTCTTTCGGCTGAAATGATTTATTTTTTGCTTTTGAAACTTAGATTATTTTTCTTAGCCTTGACTGCCCACTCCTGGGCTTAGGTCTCCCCCCATTCCCGAGCTTTTAGTGAGAGTTGTTTATATCCCTTCATCAGCTAGAAAAGAGGTGATTATCTTCAAACGGCTGAGCACTTCGAAACATAGGTAACTAAGAACACTCTCGATATTAACACCTTTCAAACGAAACCAATTTTATCAAAATCGGTTCATCCGTTTAGGAGCTACGATTCCACAGACAGACACACATATACACAAATCCACACGTCAAACTCCCAATCGTCTTATCGACGCTTATCTCATCTATTTTAATTTTCTATTTAATTATTGTAAAAAAACTGTGCCTAAAACTAAACTCTTAACAATGGTTTAGAATCTTGTAATCTTTTGGAGTCTGTATATCAATCTAATATAGAAGATAATTCAGATTAGAAAGAGATTTGGAAGTGCCATGTTGGGTGAAATACTCGTGTATGTTTATACTTCTTTAAAAACATAAGTCACAGTTTTTCTATTTAAACGAAGATCTTTCAAACTGAAGCTAATCCCACATGATTTTCGCTACCGAAATTTTCACTACGTAATTTGCTCGTGCCAATTTCGTCGACTAACTTGTATGGAGAGACACGAACAGTCACTAATTGCAGGACTTCCTAACTATAATAACATTGGAACCACGCAGTCGCGACCTCGCGTTCGATTTATTTCATCTTTTTTCATGCTTCACATGTTAAAATCATGTAAATGCTCAACATAGAAACCTGTCTAGACTTTTGATGAAGTATATTTACAACTCGAAACGATTGCAGTCAGAGTATTCATAAAAATGTGCTAAGTCACTTATCACAATTTCAGTACCTACCTCGATGCGATCTTATTATCTTAAAACACTAACAGAGTATAATGAACGAAAGTTTGAGAAATAAAAAAATAAACTGTGAAAAGATGCGGCATAACCCGCCACGCAGGCCCAGTGCGGGTTGGTAGATCTGACAAGTCTCCGAACAGAAGAGAGAACAAAAAAAAACCCGTCAATATTTCATAAAGATTCTTTAGAAAGAACCTAATATAACATGTTAAACGTCCGAGCTCTTTGCCTCGAACAAATAAAATAGTTCCCGGAGGAGAATTTTTGTCTTATCAAAAAACGTAGTGCCTTCGGGGCGTAATATTTCTAGCCGCCATGTATATTACGTGCGCGAATATGTACGGAATGTCTTAGTGAACGCATTAGGTATAGCTAGGTCTGAGGAATACTCATTTTCATGTAATATTTGGGTAATTTATGTCTCTATTCAATTTGGAAGGTATTTTAGGCATCTTAATGTTATTGGAAGGTGAAATGGTTTGGTTTATATGAGATAGGTCTAGAACCATTTCACATTGTACATACGACGAATAAATCGAAAAATATGTAATATAAAAGCGGGTGTTGTAACATACCAACTAAGTCACAGACACAGCAGTTACCAGGCGTACTGTTTAAGTATTTCACCTATAAAAAATCGTACGAATGAAAATTTTAAGTTATTATCTGTATGAGGGCAGTTTTCATGGAACTGCCTCATTGGATTGGGCTTTTCCGTCAGGAAGTTCTCAGTAGCAGCCACGGAGTCTGGATTTGTGACCGGTTGATGGCAATAGGCTCGCCCCCCATTACAAAAAACTGTTAAGTACAGTCTCCAAAGGAGGTAAATAACCAGATTCTCATACTACTAGCATGAGAAACTGGCTACTTATCTTCTTTGGAGACCTAAGCCTAATCCTTCGGCGATTACAGTAGACGTCTTGTTATGATGATGAAAATGAGTTTTTATAGAAATCTGCGAAAATATCTCTGGTAAGTATTGCTTTTTGTACAACATCGATGTAAAATTAATATCCATTTTTCCATCTTCCTCAGATGTCTCACTTGGTATTAAGAGGAAAGCCGACCTCCGCCCAGCTGTACCTCGATGGGGTCCTGGACGCCATTCTGATAGCGAAGGGGGTCGAACCGGATCCCACCACGAGGGCCAACGTTACGGCCACTGAGATCTTGCTCCATTGCTTGAAGGAAAGGCCGAAGGATATTTTCATGGTAAGTTTTGGAAGGGTTTTTAAATCATGTTTTAGGTTAAATTCAATCAAACGGTTCTCTCGTAATATTTAAATGAAAAATATCTAGAACCAACTAAATTTACAGTTACACCACACATACAAGTTATTGGTTTCACTGTCTTGTTGGTCTAGTGGCCTAGTGCGGTGCTGCCCAGCATGAGGTCTTGGGGTAGGTTCCCAGCTCGGGCAGTGTTATTGCGTTTTTCCATGATTACTTTCCCAGCAGGCTTAAGTCTTGATTCAGGTATGCCTGGTTGATTGCAATAGGCTCGCTCACTATTACATGCAACTTACACGTAGCTGGGTAAAATGTGAGTTGCTTAAAAGTGCGTCTCTGTCGTACACTTTGGGTATTACTGGGGTAATGTTATGTATTTAGATTTTGCCAGTTGCATTATTTCGTAATAGTGGGTTTTTCGTTGTTCTAGTGTCTGTCAAAGATATTTAAAATAAAACGTTACCTTGACTACGTATCATGATATCTCGAGATAAGATAGGTACGAAGTCGTAGTATTTCAAGAATAAATAGTTGCCAACAAATATAATTTTATGCTTGTCATCTGCCTGCCTCTCGCTGACTATGTTCAAGTCGTCTGCCGACAGACCACATGCAGCTGAATGCTAGGATTGTACATGGAGCGCCTGCCTGTCTGACTTCCGCAACTTAGATGATCATCATCATCATCATCATTTCAGCCCAAAGACGTCCACTGCTGGACATAGGCCTCCCCCAAGTGTCGCCACATTGACATAAGGGGGGTTTTGCCATAATCGCCACTCTTGGCAGGCGGGTTGGCGATCGCAGTTCGGTTGTTACAAAAGCACAGAGAACGCTGCTGCCCATTCTCTGGCAAGTCCCTTAGTCGCCTCTTACGACACCTACGGGAAGATATGGGATAGTGCTATTCTTTACGTCCGACACCATACAGACCAACGTAGATGATACCCCTTGGTAAAACTGGTTGTCAGACTTTCGGGCTTCTACCGTTACGACTATTCAAGATTTAATAACATGATATCACGCCTGCAATATCCATTGGGCTAGGCAGCGGTGTACCCCACATTTCGTCAGTTATGTTTTTAAGTCCCATGTAATAAGTGGCCTATTGCATCAAACAGGCACATATCTGGACTCCGTCTGAATTCCTGTAGGAAAAATTAAATTACACTTTTCCCGATTTATAAATATGTAACAGCCGTGACCAACCGCTCAGCGTGCCTTCGGATCCTCTCGATATGTAATGAATAGACCATCCACGGACAAACCCACGCAAGTGCAACTTGACCTTCGATCGACCAGTGCGGCTGTTATCACTCACGAGCCCCTTTGAGCCAAGCCCATTCTTTTCTTATCACAAACAATTTATAAATTCATGTCGGCATGCAAATAATCTGACAGCCAAAATAGATAATACTATCATAATTCACATGCGTTAATACATTGTCATCGTCGAAATACATACCTAGCAATACTTATTGCGATTACAAATTACTACTAGCTAGTAGTCTTACCTCATGTTTCAATTATTATGAGGATTGTGTAATCATTATAAACAATATGAAGATGATTCTCTTTACTAACCACTCCACAAACCTAGCTGGGCTTTTAATATTTTAGTCAGTGTGAGCTGAATCTGGAGCATTCACTGCAAAGGGTCGGCGCGTTGAAACGGGCTTTCAAAAGAATTTGGTTTAGTTGAAACTAGGGTATAAAGTCTATTCTAGCTTCGTACGAGCGCTAGACAAGTCGGGCAGTTGTAACTGGTATTTATTTCTGTAAATTGGTTTTATACACACTTTTTTACGTCAAATTAAACAACACGTTTTAAAACTAGAATTGGTCGGTTATTATTAGAAGAGTACTGTGAGAAAAACACAGATCTTTCGTCACTTATAAGTCCAGAATCATTTTAAATTCCAAAGAGTTGTAAAGTATTATCCAGGAAATAAGATACCAGACGAAGGTATTTTGAAGATCTTGAAGTTCTGCTGATATTTGCACTCCTTTATACTTCAGCAGCCTTTTTCACAACGATATCAATTAGATATCAATCTAAAAATTAAATTGAAGTGCCCGTTTGTAATTTCAAAATAACAGGATTTTAGTGAATGCATATGAAAGTATATACGGTACTTATAAACTTTTTTTTAAGTTTATTCTGTCTGGCGGTCTGTATGTCTGTTTATCCCAGTTACTCTCTAAAACGGCTGGACCAATTATTGACGGGACTTTTACCAGCAGATAGCTGATGTTATAACTTAGTCCATTTTAATTTTGGAAAACGGACATTTTTTTTAATCCATTGAAATTGTTAACGAAATGCGATTAAAATAGGGAAGTAATATTTTTATAATAATTTCACGCGGACGAAGCTCACGGGACTCAGCTAGTCCATCCTAAAAATAAAACTATCCATTCAGTACTAGTGTCAAAGCCCCGTGACGTCAGAGGTTCTGTCAGATAACGTTACGAATTACCCGGACGCCCGGGCGGCGCGGCTATTGAGCAATTTCGTCTGTTTGCGGCGGTCAATGGAAATGACGCTCACATAAAAAGAGGATCGCAATGGATTGTGGCTTGTCGCTCTATGCCAGTTTTTAATTGAGCTGCTATAACTAAATCTGCTATCTAAACTGGCTTTAGGCTTTAGACGGGTTTTTAAATAAAAAAAACAGAGGTAAGTCTAACTTTTGACTTCGAGTAACTCAGGTCAGTTCACAGTAGCAGCCCGAGTTTTGGATTGTACGTATTACGTAAACCATTGCTGATCAAATGTGGCTGTACGTATAGGCCAGGTATGTCTTCAAAACCTTAAAAATACGAATGTGATGATTTTAGACCGGATGATAAGCACACAATCACTTTTCTTCACAATCCAGATCAACGCCGCGACTGGAGTAGAAATAACCAACGAGCAACACCTCAAGAAGACCATCTCGCTTTCACGCGCGCTCACAGCCAAGGGTGTGAAAGGGAAGCATGCCGTGCTGCTGATGAGGAACCATGAGGACACGCTTGCGACTTACTTCGCTACTTTGTTTACTGGAATGATTCCGTTCATGATGGATCCTAACAGTACTGTCTGTAAGTACCTTTGCTCGGAAGACCATAGGGCCTGGACATACTAGCATTCTACCAGTGGTGTAGAAGATGGAAAAAACCAAAATGTATCCATGCTACCGAAATTAATGTTTAACTTTTTGTATGCAGTTGTTAAGAAAGTACAAATTGCTTTAAAAGTGATATATGTTTCATCACTTATTTCATAGTAACCAATGGCAAAGCAGATTAGGATATTGTGTAGTCACAGCCATGTTTTACCTGACCCATTCTCCCCTCTTCTTCTTCTTCCTAAGTAGAGGCAGATATTGCAAATTTGCAAGTCACTGATAGACAATTCCTCTTCTTTTTGAGAATCACCTCCAGGTTTGTGGTGTAGTATTGAAATGGTGCACCAACTCAGTCCACTAGTGCATAAGTATCTCCGAATATAAACCAGAATACTCTGACCTCGACTACCACATCCAGTCTGACCCAGGTGCCCTAAAATCATAATCTTGAGAACAATGTGCCAAGCATGGTTATTATGATCTATTACTCTTACAGATGAGCTGACCCACTTTCTGGAACTGATCGAGCCAAGTTTCGTCTTCTATGACCAAGAGTTCGACGAGGCTCTTAAAGAGGCGCGAAAGGGATGCAAAGACCTGAAGACTGAGGTGCTGATGGTCAACGGACCAGGAGTCTTGCAGCAGTTCACTGACGGGGTCAGCGATGATATCGACAGTTATCAGTAAGTGGTCGCTTTTAATTTGATAATCCAGTAGTTGCAAGTGCTGCTACTGAACACGAAATATAGGTTTCGATGTCTACGTCAGGCAAAGTGATATCGGGTTTTTCGGAATCATTCAGCAGCAGCTTGGAGTTTCGATTTGTCACCGGAGTTTTGGTTGATGGCAATTTAAAGATTATTGGCTAATAATTAATCATGTTTTCTCGTGCAGGGTTTCTCCAGCGGCAATGGACGATGCCGCACTGATGCTGCCGACCAGTGGCTCTACGGGGATGCCTAAAGCCGCCATCCTGACGCAACGGGGACTCGTGTCCCATTTACCTGTCGTGTGGTGAGTAGGATACTTTAAGATTTTTTGAGACATGACGGAAACTATAGAATGCCATCTCGTATTATCTTCATGTTAGATATGCAGGTCCAGGACGGACAACCATCAAACACGCTAGTCAATGACATACTGTTTTTATAACGATTTAACAACCGGGTCGCACCCGCGGTACGCTACACATAAAAATATATCAAAATATATCACTTCACAAAACTCCTTTTGCTTCGTCCACGAAAAAGGCGTGAATAGCAGTGGATTGCAATTGACAGATTTGGAAAACAATCAACATAATACCTTAACACCTTCTACAGGACTTACCACTCGAAGTTCCCGACGCCCACCGCGAGGGTCATGGTGCTGACCAGCATCCAATGGGTGACGTTCACCATGTTCGTGACCACCAGCGTAGTGCACCACATCCCCATCATCACCACGCCGAACAAGATCACAGCAGAACATGTTATAGAGATCCTGGAGAAATACCGGGTAAGATGAAAATGTATACAACTAATTAGTTAGATTCACTCTAAAGGTTAAAATAGTAGTTACTTTTCTGTTTCGTTGAAAATTATCAATGGCATTTTTTTTTTCTTTTTTCCTTTTGGCAAGTCGCTATTTGCGCATTTGCCACATACAAATCAATGGCATTACAAGTAAGAATGTGCGGGTTATATGCACGCTTCGTGACAGCCTGGACTCGGGATGTTCGCTGCACCAAAAACAAACGGCGAAGCGTCAGAAGACTAAAATAAAAGTATAAAAATGTACTAACCATGTCACAAAGCGCAATGTATTTTTAGGGTTCCGTAGCCAAATGGCAAAAAACGGAACCCTTATAGATTCGTCATGTCTGTCTGTGTGTCTGTCCGTCCGTCCGTATGTCACAGCCACTTTTTTCCGAAACTATAAGAACTATACTGTTGAAACTTGGTAAGTAGATGTATTCTGTGAACCGCATTAAGATTTTCACACAAAAATAGAAAAAAAACATAAATTTTGGGGTTCCCCATACATAGAACTGAAAACCAAAAAAAAATTTTTAATCATACCCATACGTGTGGGGTATCTATGGATAGGTGTTCAAAAATGATACTGAGGTATCTAAAATATTTTTTTTCTAAACTGAATAGTTTGCGCTAGAGCCACTTCCAAAGTGGTAAAATGTGTGTGTCCCCCCTCTAATTTCTAAAGTAAGAGGAGGAAAATTCTGAAAATATTTAGGATTGTAGAACGTAAAAAAAACTATCAACGAAAATTTGTTTCAATAAGATATGATGTTTAGTTTTTGAGATATGGGACTTTTTCATCAAACTGCAGCAGTAACTTTGTTTTTCATAAACATACTATGAAAAACAAATTTAGTTTTGCGGTTGTGTGGAAGTTTACTAATACTACTAACTAATGAATGACAGTTCAAAATATTGTTATTATATTGTTAGGAGCTATGGAACCCTGTGTGCGAGTAAGACTCACACTTGGCCGGTTTTTAATTATTTTTATTAAAAATGGCTAAACGCTTCGCCGTTTCTACTGTGTGAAGGAATATTACGATACGATATACATCTTTTATTACACTAGCCCCACGAACGAATTTGAACCGTAACCTTTCATGTGTCGGCAATTCTAAAAATAAGCTCTATGTGTACCGACTATTTAATGAAAACATTTGTAGGATTGCAAGCCAGCAATATTTGGTTTACCTGGGCTATACAAAAACGTGCTCCTAAGAAAATTGAGTCTTTTATCCCGTGCTTATGTTAATGAAAACCTTTTTTTTAATACCCTGTTTATTATTCTAAGGGTCTGTGAAGTTCTTAAAAGAAGCAATTTGCTGAACTTTGAAAACGTGACGAGTCCTAACGTTGAGAAAGATTAAGGTTTTACGTAAAGACAGTCATTAGGACTCGTTCCTGTATACTTCGGTTTATACTAATTACTACTTTTACTAACAGTATTGTAGAGTACAGAAAACTTAGTAACTTATTCAGTTGTTATCGTTATCAATACAGATTGAATATTATTTCTTATTATTCGGTAGGTATAGGTTTGTGTTGGTATGTTTATGTTTTTGTATAATGGTTTGGTTTTTGAATGATAAAAAGCCAAAAACAAAAACCATCTTTTTCACCTTTTACCAATAACAAATTATCAAAACCGAATATTTTGATTGCAGCCAACGTGGGGTTACCTAGCTCCTTCTTTCGCTGTTACCCTGGTACCACTCATAAGAGCAGACCAGCTGAGCTCATTGGAGACCTTGTTCCTGCTTGGATCACCCTCCACTCCTGAACTTATGCTTTCTCTCAAAGTAAGTACTTTTACTAACAATTTACTAGTGCTTTGTATTACAGCTTCAGAAAGACGGCAGGGAATATTGAAGCTGCAACCAAAGAGAAATAACAGCCCACTGGTAACTTTCTCATAGGCTGTGAAGTCGAACCCAGCCAGGTGCTTTACTATGTGTAATTTATTTAATCATATTTTAAAATGGTAGACATCGTGAAGGAACCGTGAAGTCCTAGAACCAAACATTCACAGACATGTGGCATTCACCAAGCCACACTGATCCACGGGGTGGATTATGACCCACTCCACGTAGTCCAGGGGTCTGGGCATCGGACCGTCAATCGTGAAATTATGCGTTTAAAACCGACACTTAAGCACCATTTAATGGGAATTCAGCCCTACACAAAAAAAAGATAAGTACACAGTTAAAGATGTACTAGCAATGTGTCCGCTGTTTTTTATTAAGTAACCGTTCAACTACACCGTACTTGTCATGCAACTTTCGCCTACGATGATTTTTGAAATCAGACCGATCAAAAAGATTAATTGGTTGAAAAGCCAATTTAGTAGTAAATACATTGTAATGGAACAGTAAAATTAGATGTACGACCATAAAAACATTTGAGGCCAATAGGCTATCAATTAAGATCCACGTTTAGATAGCTTTCCAATTGCCTTTCTTGGCAAAGGTCACTTCGGCTGTTGTATTATTAAACCTAATAGGTATAGTCAAATCGGATTGTTTGAGAGTTATAACTCTTTACTTTAGTGTAATGTCCGTAGAATATTATGTTAAATTCAGTGAAATAAAAATATTAAGATATCACCAATTCATTTATGTATTTATTTTGGATTACCAACGAGTTTGTGTTGCAATTTCTTATATAAAATTAAAACTACTACAGAATTTAATAATGATCATTGTTGAGAATATCACGCCACGCCGGGAGCATGTCGAGAATATCTCGCCGCGCTGGGATAGATTAGATCTTATTTTATATTACACATACTCAATTATAGGTAACCAAATCTTACCCCTTATCGAGTAGAAATGCTCTTAAATTAAATAATAAGAAATACATACAATCATGCAATTAACGATTAAAATAAAATATTTAAAATATACAGACTAATCAAATTAAATTAAATACTGAAATTAAAATATAAATAGAATATAAATTATATTATATAAAAATGATGGTGGTATTTTATTAAATTATTTAAATTAAATTTTTGGAATGATTATTCAGGTGATCTGTAACCGGAAGTGCTTATATAATTTCCTTTCATATTCATTTGCAAAGTATAGTTGTTTTAACAAGATCAGTCTTTGAAAAGGTTGCTGTCAAACTGTAACGACTTTTGAAATTCCATAAAAGTACTTTGTATTTAATCTGGTATCACACAAAGTGAACAGAAAGCTGGATCAAAAAACTATTCTCGGAAAAGTTCCGGTACCTTTTCTATGTAAAAGACATTTGTTTTTTGTTTTCACCATCGTTTGATAGATTCAGCTGTCCCTGGTTTGCTTCCCAGGTCGGGTTAAGTGCTATTGAATTTTTGCTAAAGGGCTATTGCAGTTTGAAGTCCGGATTTTTACCCGGTCCATGGCAGTAGGATTAGATTTTTATTGTCTTTCATTTATTTCTTTACCATACATGTGGGTGGGTGGCTATGTGCTATACGCCTCTGCGAAATCTTTAGAGAAATTATTCGTATAGTTGAAAGAAAAGGATGTTTTACAAAATGTTTTGTACACAGACATACCCTTTTTCTTATGGGGATAGGTAGAAACTTTTGTTTAATTATATTTTTTGTTTTTAGGAAAAACTGCCAAAGAACATACATTTGTGTGACGGATATGGCACGACGGAGACACACGGCTTAATCGCCATCCCTGACAGGGAGGCGCCCCAGAAGTGCAACGGATGGGTCTTGAACCATATGATTTACAAGGTATTTATTCTATAAAGAGAGACCAGTTGTTCCTGGGGCAGCATTTGGTCCTTGCTTAAGGAAAATGTACCGTATATGCTAAGCAGTGAATTGAATTTCCCGAGGCACAATTACATTTATAACGGACATCAAGTAACATCTCGTATCTTGCTTAAGTAGATAAACCATTATTCAATCAATTTATTAGAATGTTGGATCATATCCTGAATATAAGTGAGAAATCGTCCTTTTCAGGAGTTATGTTTTTTTGTATTCAATGATAAACCAAGCCGACAGCAAAACTCCAAAAAAATATAAGAATTTCGTCTGGCTAATTCTTTTAGATGGGCCATTTGATAGAGATATTGAGCTGGGAACATTTATGTCAATGTAATTTATACCTTGTCGCGACCTAATTAAAAGCTAAATTACATTTACCTAAAAAGCTCTCTAGAGATGGAATGCCGACTAAAATAACGTCACTTTTCCTATTCGAGATAAAGTCTGATCTAGTAAATTGACTGTAAGCCTATCTACTTATTATCTAATTTTTCATTTTTATCGCGTAATTTATCAGCCTTTACCAGTCTCGCCATTTTAATCTGAACGAGATCTACGTAAAAGCCATTTTATTTCAATTTCGTTCTTATTACAGGCATATTTATGGACACTTTTCAGATTACAAGTATAAAAGAAGTCCTATCCAGTAATGGCTCATTGACATTCTATCCAGACAAGATTAACTTATAGATTGTCACTGGAATGTTCTAGAATTTCTGGCGGTTATAAAAATTATGTTTTTTTCCAGATCCTTGATGAACAAGGTCAGGAGGTGGGATCTAATGGATACGGAGAGCTGTGGGTTAAGGGTGGCAATGCTATTAAGGTACTTTTATTACTTACTGATTAAGGTATGAACATTTTTGGTGCTGTCTCTTCTAGTCGAGAGATATACTCTTAAGGGCTTGTACTCAAAACTGTCGCATCGTAAAAATCTACGAGCTCAAACAGTTAGTTTCTTCTGCGTTGTGAATTGGCATTACGCTGGTTCCCAGTTTTGTGTACAAGCCCTAAGACAAAGCCGTTCTGAAAACAATAATGTATCAATTGGCCGAATATAGGCTTCGGGTTTTTTCGGTGTCTCAAAAGATGACTACGGATCAGATGGATGAATCTTGTATCATGGAAATGTGTTTTATACTTAACTAAAATCTTAAATTGTTGTAATTGTTGTTAAACGCCCGGATTAAACCGCTGGCAACGCTTGATATTAAGCACAAGAGTTCCTTACAATACTAAAGCAAGGTGAGCAGTTGAGCACAACGGATGGATTTTTGAATGGCCATCTGCAAAATGACGTTTGTGATTTTTCTCGGTGAAAAATACCGTCAGGCGCTCGGCCTGTCAATCGAAAAATTCTAAGTAGTATCAATTAATTTTGAAGAAGATTTACCCCATTTAAATCCATTTTTATATAAATACATCCCAAGATTACCAAATACTTAATGACTTCCATTTGATTGCAGGGTTACCTCAAGAACAAGAAGTCTTATGAAGAGTCGTTCACTCCCGACGGCTGGTACATGACCGGAGATGAGTTCCACATCGATGAGAACAAGAGGATCACCTTCACTGTCCGGAAGAAGTTCGCCTTCAAGTTTATGGGTGCTCAGGTATACAACTACTGGAATTAATTAAATTACTATTTTAAAATATCTACAAAACTGGATAAAGTCTATCTTAGTTTAAAAATAATGTCTTAAGAAAACAATCGTTAATGATCGGGAAAATGCTGTTTTCAGAAACAATCGCATTTTAATCTCAGTCTTAGCCTTTAAAACAATCCTTTAATGCACCAAAGTTTTTATCAAGTTGTTTACTGATGGCCGTTCAGATAAATGTTTGCTGCAAGATTTTTTTGGCACAAAATCCAGTCAAACAATATTCATTCATACTGGAAAGAAGCCATTAGTAACAGTTTCTCGCTAATGATAAAAATTCCAACATCAGGAGCGGAGTGGAGCTGTGTCAATTATTTGTTTGTTTAATGTCCCATTTTGTCACACTGTAGCTCGATCCACCTCCCTTATTAATACCGCGTATGCTTACGATGCCCGACGCGCTCGTGGAGACCAACTCTGGATTGGACTTGTTTGCTGATGAATGGAAGACGATAATGTTAAAATGTTTGTCTTTCTGCGAGAAGACCGAATAAAAGAATTTCCTAATTTACTATTAATAGCTACAGCAGTACTAAATGTACTAAATAAATCAGTTTCAAACCATGCTTCAATACAAGAAAATGTTTCAATACAAGAAAATGTTTCGACGATTCTTATATAAAGTCACGTCTCCACTGACTTATATCTCAAAGGGATGAAACCGTCTTCAGAGACTTCTATTTCCATTGTTTAAATGAAATGTCAGATGTACCTCGTAGCTCCAACCTCCTTTGTGAATCCCAGCCTACATGTCAGCGTAGCCGTCTCATACTCACCTGACCCCACTTAGATATTTTAGTATTCTCTTTCTATGCAAAGAGAAAATATAGGCCGTCAAGATTACCTATTATGTAGTAGAATGTTCGCACGAATAATTATATTATGTTAAGCAGGACGACCCTCATTACTTCGTGACGGTTTATTACCATATTTTGTTAATTTCAAAAGAACTCCGAACACAAAATGAGGACTTCAAATATAGATTAGAGTCGTAACTAGCTCCCAACTGGATTATTGTGGAAGAGCACGGGACTGTTGTACAATATTGGATCTAATTTGGTTTAATTTTGTAGCTAGATGTTCTACTTAATTGTATGTTTGAACTTAATTGTACTGTAGTCAGTCCGTAATGAATTTTAAAGTATGAAAATAATGATGCTTTCAATTTGAAGACGAAGATGTCTAGCGTGTTTTTGCTCCCTTAAATAATCTTAAAAAGCACTTTGTCTCGAAAGTCTTAAGTGATAGTTGAATATTATGTAGCTACTCATTTTCGCCCTTTTGGGCCTTCCATTTCTTAATCATGGTAATTTATCTGAAAATCTCCTTAAATATTCGTAGTGGCAAAGTGTTTTTAAATTTTATTATGGTATTCAAATTCAGTATCTTATAATTAGAGATCGGAAATTCGAATGCATACTTATTTACCTAAAGTTTGAGTGTTGACTAGTATGGAGCGCGCGTCAGTATAGGAAAAGGAGTTTATTTAAAAAATAAAAACTAGTCTAGTTACTTTTTCATTTAGCTCCAAATGAATTATGCCCAGACATGTTTACCATTTTGTTTTAGCATTCGACATTTCAGCACAAAAATACGAATTCAAATAGTTATTGTATTTTTTCCTTGTAATTTTCAACAAACTTGCCACGGGTTTTAAATAAATTTAAAATATTCGTTACGATATTTTGAGTACTACATTTTATACTTATTAAAGAATTATGAAATTTCGCAATCCCTCGACAAAAATGGGCATTTAAATAGCCGCTTCCATATTTTTATACCTTTTGCCAGGAAAGAACGTACTTTAGGTAATATGCATCCGAATATCCGATCACTACTTTTAATGCATGTTTGTTACCACAGGTAGCACCAGAAGAAGTGGAACGAGTAATCGGCTCGATATCAGGAGTATATGAGAGCGTAGTATCCTTATCAGACAAGGGACCTGTAGCGGCGATAGTGTTGGAGCCCCAAGCTACCGTCACCAGGGAGCAGATAAAGAATACTGTTGCTGGTGAGTTACTTCCATTTATTTAGTTAAACTACCAGGAGACCATGAGGGGGTAGTAAGTTTATCTTAAGGTAGACTTGGTTATCAGTGGTTTCGGGGTCTCTTGCTCACGTCACAAGAGACAAGATACACACAAGGCAGCTTGTAAGTCACCTTCACTTGTTTTCGTTACCAAGACAATAAGAGAACGTATTAGTACCAATTCTAATATTCTTCTTTGCATAAAGGCAATAAATGGCGATATATGGATATATGGGTAAACTATAAATGCCTTAACCTTTCCCTTGAAACAATACATTCATTATATTATTTTATAAAGTATTAGAAATATTATTTCTAATACACGTGCCTGCTAATGATACAAGGCTTGTAGGAAAAAACATAATAATGAGTACAACCTAATAATTGTAACAAAAATAACATAGCTTTGGGAAAATATCCCGCATTGAACATTACCGTCATTAGGAGATAAGGCTTTCCGAAGATAAAGATATTGCCACAATTATGCGGGCGGAGTTATATTAATCACTGGAGAACGTAATTAAGACTAAAAGATGCTGTTATTGAGTCTTTTAAATTTCGCTATCTTTAACATTCTTTAGAAAAGTATGGAAGAAGTAGTAATGCTGCGCTAAAACCAAATAAATATTTTAATAAATATCTTGGGTCATAAAAAAAATCTTAACTAAAAAGTAATTATTTATGTTTTTCGTGCATTTAAAAATTGTTTTTAAATAACTATGTAACCAGTGTCGTGAAACAGTACAAAAATAATAATACCAAACATCTGCTACATACAATATAAGTTGTTGCAACCAAGATGCCAATTTCTGAACTTCAGTGTTATTGAAAATGCTCGAATAAAGTACGAAACAGGAATTGCTCGCTGAAAACTAAAGCCAAGAGAGAAAATAAAATATTTAATTGAAAAAATACTTAAGATTTTGATTTTCAGTATTAACTGGGTTCTAGAGGTCAGATGGTTCTGTATGGTGTCGGAGGTAAAGAATAGCACCATCCCATATCTTCTCGTGGGTGTCGTAAGAGGCGACTAAAGGACTTTCCGGAGAATGTGCAGCAGTGTTCTCTGTGCTTTTGTAACAACTGTACTGCGATCGCCAACCCGCCTGCCAAGCGTGGCGATTATGTCAAAACCATATTTATTTGATGATGTCATGATTATGTCAATGTGGCGACACTTGGGGGAGGCCTATGTCCAGCAGTGGACGTCTTTCGGCCGAAATGATGATGATGAGAGGTCAGATAGGCAGTCGCTTCATGTAAAATACTGGTATGCAGCTGCACCCGGTTAGACTGGAAGCTAATAAAGTTAGGAAAAAGCAAGGCAGATGATGATGATGAATAAGGATTTTAATAGAAAATCGAATGAATAATGAACTTATTTTGTTGTATAGACAAGAGTTAATACAGATTATTTACAAGCCTAGGCGACAGACAGGTTGTAATGATTTTATTAGAAGACTAGATTTAGTTATAATCAAGTTTCAAAAGCGGTTGATTTCATCCCAGATATTACAAGCTCAAAAGATCTTCCTTTTCTCAGAAATAAACGCTTCATCTATAATATTCAGAATCCCGCACTCACTGTAGCAAGATTTCACACGTCTTTAGCCATGTTCAACCATCAGCTTTTCATGAACTAAACCTCTTCTATAGCGGGTTATGTCTTGGAAATACCTTCTTTGCTATGAAATAGTTCATACAAACTTTTGTAAATTAAAGCCTGTATCTCTACTTTTAAAGTTTCCTTTTCTTTGTGCTCTCTTGTCTAGCAATTCCATATTGCTTGCATGTTAGTTTGTCTCATTCAAAATTCAAAATTGCACCTTTCTTCTTTTAACCTAAGTTCTTATTTCGTTTTCAGCGGCCCTGAGCGATCACAAACGGTTGCACGGAGGCATCGCGTTCGTTCCCTCCCTGCCTCACACGCACTCCGGAAAGCTCCAGAGGAGTGAATGCAGTAAATTGATCGCCGAGCTCTATAAGAATGGAGAGTGCTATTAGAAACTAGACTGCTGTGATTTTACTGTATTATATGTAGTTGTTTAAGTATTTTCGTGTTTGATTTTTTAATAACCTGATACAACCAACATGGGGACGAACAGACTGTTCAAAATAGGCGACAGAAAAAAATTACATATATCTCAATTTGAATTAGGTCAGAATGATAAACAAATAATAGTTAGCTTGACTTGCTGCATTCCCAATGCTTCTCCATTTCAACAATTCAATAACATCCATTGTGTTTTTGACATAGTCGAGTTGTACATTAAATATGTTACAAATTTCTTAAAAATACGATAGAAACGAGTCTTACATCATTTTGGGGTACAGCCCTATGTTCCTAATAGAAGAAATAACTACACAAGTCAAAATATAAATATTATTTTAAGTCTGACTGTAAAACGTATTGTTTCCCGTCGTACCTTTAAAAAAACTTCCAAAGAAATTAGGCCCAAGCTTCGTATCCTAATATCCACTGCGTTCTTGCTACACTGAATAATGACTTGAATAAATTCATATTTATCGTGTTGTTAAGAGTTCGAGAAACTTTTACACAAAAGATTTACTTTCCAGGTGTGAAAATGGTCGGTGAATATTATGGAGGTATATATATGGGTTTATGACTCGCTATAATCATCTCAAAGCTATCCGAATAAAATGTGTAAAAAGTGGTCATCATCCTTTTATTAGGTTACTGTATTGTATCTTTCAGCCCAGAATTGCTAACCACAACGTGATTATTAGACCTTCAGTGAATTTACTTATCAAACACAACGGACACTAAGACAACCGGGTACCCGGACAACAACGTCTAAAATAATATAAAGTTATATCCAAAACACTGCTTAATGTCCTATAAAGCTGGATCTCATAGAATATTTTAAGGACATTAAAATTCCGCGTCATCAAACGGAAATTTCCGTCTTTTCAACGCATAAAGAGCTCATTTCTTTCAATGTAAATTGACACATTTTCCGTCTTACACCAACTCCCTACTTTTCTGAATAGGAGAACGTTTAGTACTCACATATTTTTCCTTTAGCGCAAGACTATAATCTTGGAGATATTCAGAGAACGCTCAAAGAGATCGCTTTTAATTTCTGTTCACGTATTTCTTTAGTCGGTTGTATGGCAACACAGAAAATTACTTGCATGTTCGGAGCAATCACGTGCGCTAATAAATTTATACGTCTCTTGAAGAGGCGGGACCTTTACTGCCACATTCACCCTGTCTTGACTCCGTAAGCTGCAGTCTAATCAAATCATGGACGCATCGCTTTCCCGAGCAACCATTGCTTTTGATATTCTGCATTCATTTTCTTTCAAAAAAGTAAAACCCGCAATGGTGGTCGTACTAAGAGATTTTAAGGGTTTTAACAACAGTTTTCATAGAAGTAGCGCATGGGGTAGGGTGGGTGCAGTAATAATGGCTCATGTGCTTGCCACTTTAATTAAGGAGGTGCCAGTAGCTGCCCTACCTAATTAGCGTTGGGGCACAAAGGTGAGTTCCGAAAAGTTATCGCTTAATCCCATTATGGGATTTTGTGAAAATTATGTATTTATAACTTAGGATGGTAAAGCAATTGTAGGTTCATTAAAATGAGGACCGAGGATTGTGTGGTGTTAATGAAGGGAGACTCAGTTGTTAATTGTTAATACATGTGAGCCGTGAATAGTTGGCTTACTGTACTAATTAGTGGAGTTATTCCCTGATGGAGCTGAATATCAGTTTTACTGGGAGTAACTGCCTATCTGAACTTCACAACCCAGTTACTGGGTAACATGATATCCCTGTTATCTACCAGGGTGTACAAGTAGGTACCTACCAGTCAATGAAAACCATTTCATAAAATGTTCAATAACAGGTAATAAGGCTCATAATTATTGTCAATTAAAAATATAAACAATTGTGAAGAAAATATCTCCCGTATTTAAACTACATAATTCTTTGTTTCTCGTGATATCGAGCTTCGAAACTAATTATTTAAAGACTGCAGAAGCGCGCGACCCTGTCAGGACAAGACATTGCAATCTGTAAAACGTAAGAGAAAAATGAGTTTAAAAGTTTACATCTTGAACTCGTTACCAAATTTAATCCAGTAAGGACATCCGTTTAAATTGACTCATACCAGAAGTAAAAACACATAGAATTCAAGATATTGTAGATAATAGACATTGCACAGATTAACACTCCTACTGCTCTCTACTCTTTCTTAAAGGTAATTATTTGTAAGGTAAAACATTAAGCTTGCATTGTTTCACCATTATACAAAGTCATAAAACTGCTAACTTGATGTGCGCACGCCTCACTCGCGCGCCCGCTACCTTCTGCCTATCACTGTAAACTCTGCAATATAACTAGTATACAGCGTTTAGCCAAAACATTTGTCCAATTTTCTGGTTACAGTGAAGTGTAATTTATTTTGTTAATGGAAACCGTTATTGAACTTCAGATCGAACACGTACCAAGCTAACATCGCGTAGATTATTTTAAGTTGAATTCCCATCAAACGTTGTAACCCGGGTTGCAGCGTTTTATCCTGACAGGGTCGCGCGTTAAAGAACAAATACTTCTTAGAAAGCATACGAATATAACTAGGTACAGCTATAAATGTTGTTACTGCTATTGTTTGCAGTTTTCGAGATAAAACTGCTGCTGCTTCAAAGTTTGTAGAAAAGAAGGGACGCGAGAAACCACTTTGCAAATTGCATTTTTTATCGTAACATTTTTGGGCGGAGATCGAGACGACAAGCAAAGGCGAGGTGGTAAGGAGGCAGAGTATAAATACAGTGGTAGACTACGTTGTCTCACCCCTCCCCGACCCTCGCTCGAGCCAGCCTGCGATGCTGTGCCAGTAGTTTTAGATCAGCCCCTAATTAATGATATCATTCACATCCAGCCTGTCCCCATGCTGCCCTCCCCCAGCGACGCCCTGAGCCGAGACTCGTACCCCACAGGGGGTGCCCTTAGCGTGTGGTCGCTTAATTTGTAAGTAGTTTTATGCCCTGGCTGGAGGCGTTACACTCAAGGCACCCACACGATAGTCCGGTTATGCAAACGACTACCTCTTAGGTTCAACTACGAGATGCCATACACAAAACAAAAACGTTGCATTACAAAAGGCTCAACGTTTGCTTGTTAAACAATATAACCATAACCCACGAACTTGGGTTTCCTGTAAGTACGTCCAGTTCACCCTGGGCAGGTTTCTCATTGAAAAGTTTCCCCCCTGAAAGTTCACAGGTCCAACCATCGTCCATCAACACAATAACCCATGTACATTAATTAGTATATCGGTTGCAAAGTAAACAAGTGATGCGGCCCGAACTTGTGACGTCTAAACAGGTAGCCGCACCGGTTACCGGCCAGGGGTAATGCATAATTAAGGTAAATTCACCAACTTGCTAATTCACTAGTTGTTTGTTCGCCGCCATAGTTGAAGGCTGCCCTAAAGTAAAGGTGTTTGTTCTACTAAATTGATATTGTCTTTAAGTTTTGATTAGGTTTTCGTGATGGAGATTTCCTTTGAAGGGTAGTTGCGGACTTTGTGCGAAGTGTTGTTGGGGAATATTTACATTAGAGCTGTTGAAATGGCGGGTCTTTGCTTCGAGCTAGACGGCGGGAGACGAAAGCGATAGGTACGTGGAGGAATGTGCTTCGCAAGGAATTTTCGTTTGATCGTCTGATTGAAAGGGGTCTGTTTGCTTGGTATGAATAGGTACTATGCAAGAATGCAGCGTCACTAGAATGAAAAGTTGCGTCGTGAAGTAGATTGAATTAATAACACAAGGGTTTTCAACTTTTAGAATGGTTGTAACTGTTTAATTTAATCAAGTTAATTTATGCTTGGAAAGTTTATTATATAGACCTCCAAAAATTGTGTAAGTTATGAAAAAAAGGAAATTATGAAATACAAATTAACGTCATTTGCTGAAATATCATTTTTTAACCGATAAAAAAGGGGGAGATACAAAATGAATCTGCTCCTTCTATGGACTAAAGTGATTACTTAGGTATTTTCCTGGCGAACGGCGCTTCGTAACTTAGTTGGCTAATACTAATTTAATACATTGAAATTCGCTCCTTTTTTAATGACATCAAAAATATAGTAATCCAAGGAAATTAAAAATAACATACATTTTAGGCGGCAGAAATTCATGTATTTAGCAACAGAAAATCGGTTTACAGACATAAAAAAAATAGAATTATAAATTCCCCTTCATTGATAGTTGGATTAGACCATAAAAGACCAAACTGCGCAGTACAAATAATCAAAACTATGATTTGAGATGATAAAGATTCGAGAACCGAGTTTAGTATCTATTGTATTCTCCGTTCAAATAAAAACGCGAAAAAAGTTCAGTAATTTCAAATAGTCGTGTATGACACAACATTTTCGAACTGTTATAGTTTCTCTAGTCACGCTTGAATAATTGACATTAAATTGACAATAATAGAATTAGATTGTTTAAATTCCAAATGTTCGGAATTCGAAACTCGTAATTTGAACTCGACCGACGAACGTTACAAGCGATCCAATATGGCGGACGATCAACTAATCCGCTCATATAAAATTCTGTTTGATTTTTTATTTTTTATTTTTTTTATTCTTGTATTTTATCGGAGGCTTTTATCCTCAAAGGCAAGTCAGCCTCATCATAACTTAACCTATTCTAAACTAAACTACACATACAATATAAATAATAATTCTCTAAAAAAATTCAGCAAGGAGAATTGCAATCTCCGTTGAAGGTTGCGCTAGAACCTGAACATATGGACCGGTATCATATTTATTTAATTTTAACAAACTGAACAGAGTTTCTTTTTCCTTCTTGTACTTAGTACACTCTACAAGTATATGGTGAACGTCTTCAACCGTTCCACAAGTTTCACAATTGGGAGAATTTACTTTCTTCATCAAAAAACCAATCTTCCGAGAAGGGTAGTGACCAGAGCGCAATCTATGAAGCAAAACAATATGACCTCTACTCATTTCCTTGCTAGCAAACCACGGCATTCGAAGAGGCTGATATTGAATAGTTTTATACCAGATACCCTTTTCCCTGCTACGTTCATCAAAATATTCTTTAAACCTATCATAACAAACTCTTTTGCAAGAACTTATTTGCTCTAAATAATTAGGTACTACATAAAATTCTTGACCCTGAGTAACCGCTAACTTAGCTAATCTATCAGCCTCTTCGTTGCCTCTCAAACCTACATGAGATGGAACCCATTGCAATCTTAGAGCAATGTCATTGTTTGTTAAATCTATTATCTTACTTAATATGGAGTAAGCTATCGAAATACCTCTGATGCCAGAGGCACAGCGAGCTAAATGCTGCAAACCACTCTTACTATCTGTGAAAATTACAAAACATCGATCTCCAGAGTTGTAAGCAGAATTAATGGCTTCATAAATTGCAATGAGCTCCATCGTCATAATAGACACATAAGTGTTAACTTTATACATACTTGAATTGTTCCTATCAACATCATAAAACGCTGCTCCCAGACCATCCTTACTCTTAGAACCATCAGTAAAATATTTATTATACAGAGAGTATTTATCGTGAATTTCTTTTATGATCTCAAATTTAAGAGAAGAAAAATTTAACGAGTTTTTAGGACCTATTATACTTTCTAAAGTACATATAATGATATCATCTATTTTAATACTTGTTACCCAAACATTTAACGAAAACATTTCTAAAGAATCAGAGGAATGCACACGGAAAGATTCACATTCATCTAGTACCGAAACAAGTAAAGGTTTTTTTTTATTATGCCAAAATCTTGTCTGCATAAGAACATTTTGTTCTGCAAGAAGTCGCATAATCATACTGTTTGACCAGGACATACTTCTCAGACAGTATTTATATGAAAGAAATAGTCTTCTATTATGCAAAGGAGGTAAACAAAGTTCGCTTTCCATTACATGAATGGGACTGCTTTTAATAAAGCCTCCGATCATTCTCATAGCTTGATTTTGTATTTTATCTAATTTATATAAATGAACCTTAGCGCAACTTCCGAATAAAAAACATCCATAATCCAATCTACTTCTAATCACCGAAATATATAACGTACGTAAATACTTTGGATGCATCCCCCAATTGGAACCCGCTAAAACTTTTAAAAGTTTCAAAAATTTCAAGACCTTCTCAGCTACTTCATTAACATGTTTTCCCCACAGTAGGGATCGATCAAGCCACATACCTAAATACTTAACATTTTCAACTGTATTAATAACATGCTCATTTACTTTAAGATCGATTTTGTTTCTTCTACGACCTCTAGTAAAAATACACATTTTAGATTTATTAGGGGAAAGTTCTAAACCTACTTCATCCAGCTTAGCTATCATATCGTTAACTGCTAATTGTAAAGTAATTTGGCAAAAATGTATGTCCCTGTGCTTTATATAAAATACAAAATCATCGGCATATTGCAATAAAGAAACGTTTTCAATCTCACGACAAATTTTATACGTGGTTAAATTAAACAGTAAAGGGGAAAGAGGGTCACCCTGAGCCAAACCCCTATTTGTCCATCTACTTATTACTGATTCCCCAGGATATAATTTTATCATTAAACATCTTCCATTTAAAAACTCCCATATATATTTACAAATATTGGAACCAAACTGCAAACTATCTAGTATAGACACGACACTCTCAACTGACACGTTGTTGTATGCATTCTCTATGTCCAAGAAGCAAGCTACAGTAGGCATGTTATTCGAAAATCCTATTTGAATATCAGTGACAAGTCTCGCGAGACAATCCAAACAGGATTGTCCTTTCCGAAAACCAGACGTAGCAGCAGATAAAAACTTATTTTTCTCCGTATACCACTCCAGTCTCTTTACTAGCATTGTGTGAAATATTTTACAAACACATGAAATGAGAGATATCGGCCTAAGCTTTGGTTCTGCGTCAGCACTGCTGGCAGTCTTTGGTATGGGTATAACGCTTATTTGCCGCCATTGGTGTGGAATATATCCAGATGAAAAAATTTTGTTATATAAGTTTAGTAAAAATAATTTGCCTGCAGGAGGTAAGTAATAAATCATGGAGTAGGTTATTCTATCTTTGCCCGGAGCAGTATCCTTTTTTTTTAAACAATGTTTCATTTCTTGCAAACTAAATGGTGATTCCAATAAACTATTACGAGATGTGAAAGAAGGTTGTTTGTTTGTTACTGTGTCAGGTGTTAAAGCACTTAACAACTCTTTTTGTTTAATCTCAGATGGATAAGATTTAGTCTGTTTATAACCTTTGAACCAACGCATTTTCCGCCACATTTCAGACACAGAAATAGTCTCAATTATACTGCTGCAAAAATATTTCCAACTATTTGATCTAGCTTTACTTACCAAAGCGTGAGCTTCCTCAGTTCTATCCTCTAGAGTTTTGAGATTACTAGGAGTAGGATTACGTCTAAATATACTCAAAGCTAGTCTACGTTTAGCTACTGCTCTGGACAATGATGGATCCCAATAATCCTTAGGTTTAAAATTACCGGCCGGATTGGTACAGATCTTTGTCTCAGGAATATTTTTACTGGCTGACCGATTAATGTGATCCTCAAAATAATCATATTGAATTTGAATATCTTCAAATTGATCAAAATCGGAAAATGGGTGTTGAAGATTTTCGCTGAACGTTTTCCAGTCTGCTTTTTTATAGTTGCGTTTTTTAATATAATCTTTTGATTCAAAATAGTTAAGTGTTATTTTAATAATAAGGTGATCACTTCCTAGATTTTCATTGAATATTTTCCAATCACAATTTATTGCTATATCTGAGGATGCAAACGTAATATCAGGTGAGGACCTCTTCACTAAACCATTCACTAATTTAACCCTAGTAAAATCGCCATTATTTAAAGAAATCCAGTCATTTTCCAGTGAAGAATCTAACAGTTGAGTTCCTCTTTGATCTATTTTGTAAGACCAATTCGTATGGTGCCCATTAAAATCCCCTGCAATCAAAGTCTTTTTGAGATCTAAATTAAACAGCTCATCCCAGTGGGCAGAACGTGTAACTACAGAAGAAGGGCAGTAAATTGAAATTATATTTTTAAGACTTTTACAATTTAAAACTTTGACGTGAATAATTTCTATGCCTGGGTTTGATATATTAATAGGACTTATTTGCGTATGCAATGATTTATGAATTTTAGTGGCAACTCCTCCATAAGAATCTAGTCTATCCTTTCTAAATATATTGTAACCAGTTAAATTAAAGTTTACATTTGAATCAAGCCACGTTTCGCTCAAAACAGCAATGTGAATTTTTTCCTGGTTTAAAAATATTTCAAAACTATTTAATTTGGGTCTTAGACTTTGTGCATTCCACTGACATATTTTTAACGACATCTCTTTTGGTGAACTATCCATCATTTTTAGCTACAAATAAGTTTAGTACATCTCTGTCCATAAAACTACTAAGCAACCATAATTTAACTTCCTCAAATATTATTTTGAATACCGACTTCATTTTGTCCATTAGATTCTGCTCATTCGAAAACACAATTTCCATAATACTTCTCCAAATTTTCCTCCATTGAAATTTCCTCTCAGTTGTTTCTCTCTTTTCTTCCTCATGATATTGAATATTTCCTAAATTTTCTGTAGGCACCGATTTATCAGTGTCGTCATGAACATTTTTGTAATTCCGCTTCTTAGGGTTATTTGATCCTTCTTTTCGGATTTTACAAGTTTTATTTCTCACTACTGTCGCGTAATCTTCTTGTCTTTCTTCTGATGTAACTTGTTCAACATCTATAGTTTGTTCTGTATGGTCAACCTGTTCCCCAGATAGCTCTTTAAAAAAGTTATTATTTGTAGGACTACAGCTCACATCTGTTTGTTCCAGGAAAACCAGCTTGTTAGATTTCTTTTTTTCATTAATGTATATCTCCAACGCGTTTTTGTATGTGGTATTTTCCAAACTCATGATAACACGAATCCTCTTCTCTTTAATAAAATACGGGCATATTTTGCTAATAGCCATATGAGGACCATTACAATTCAAACATATAAAACTTTGTGTCTCACAATTGATGTGGTCTTTTCCACATTTCGGGCAAAGGTTTTTATTTATTGGACAAAACTTTTTAGGATGGCCAAACTTCCAACATCCTGAGCACTGGGTCACGGGAAAAACATATTTGTCAACTCTAAATCTACATCCATATGCATGTACATACTGTGGAACAGTCTGGCCTTTAAAAGCTAACCTAACGGACTCACTGTCAATCCATTTACCCAAATCGTTCAAGCGTCGTAACCTTCTGACAGACACAACTTCGAATGTGCTACTGAATGATTCTAATATTTCCTCATCAGTAATATCTAAATCAACCCCTTTAATTAACCCATAAGATAGGTCAACCTCATCAGTAAATTGAGCTCTAATATTAAGGTCCTTGTTTTTAGGAAAATTCAGTAATTTTGCAGCTTGTTTTCTATCATCAAACTGCACAAATACTTTGTAAGGGCTTTTATATTTGATCCTAATGATATTTTGAATATTTCCGTTTCTTAACCACTTAGCCAAGGCCATCTGTTTTGGTAAGACTTGTAATGAGGTCAAACATATCTCACACGTACCATTTGTCAAAATGTCAGTTTTCTCCGCGGCGTCACTACTCGAAAATTGGTTATTTTTATTCAATTCTAACCTGAATGAGCTAAAATTACCATTCGATGTGCTTCTAATAAGTTTCTTTGGTCGTCTCCTGTTAACTGTAGTAAAACTTTCTTCACTACTATCTTCACTCTTATCCCTAGATCTTTTTTCTGATCTTGTAGTAACTTGTTGGTCAAAATCCATCGTCCCCGTCAACATCGAAATCTCACGCTCGCAATTCTTTATTATTTCTGAATCACTTGTATCGGTCAGCGCATCTTCATATTTTGTACTTCCACCTTCCTCCATTGTCACCGTTAGCGGGAGCAGCCGCACCGAATAAATTTAACTTTATCACTGATCGGAATGTTTGCCGATAAACACGTGCGCACAAAACCCCGCTACACACGTAAAAACAATTATAATATTAAATTATAATACCCGGTATCCATTTGAAAACCATTTCGCACAACATGACAGCTGTCATTGATTCTGTTTGATAGCAACAGCAATTTTCACCGGTCTAAAACTAATATTTTAAGAGTTAAGCAAAAATTTACAAAATGCAAATTGCATCGTATCGGTGATTCAGGATGTTTGGTTAGTTTGCATGTTTTGAATGAAGGGTTGGTTTTAGAGGCCGCAAATGGTGAGTGCCAGATCGGTTTTTAATTTTGATGTTCTGTTTTGGACGCTAAAACATTTTTGCTTTGGTAGACTATTTTAAAAAACCGGCCAAGTGCGAGCCGGACTCGCGCATGAAGGGTTCCGTACCATTATTTATAAAGAACGAGCAAAAAATTTACTTTTTTGTATGGGGCTCCCATACAAAAAAGTGATTTTTTGACCCCTTAAATATTTATTTTATTCAGCAGTATTTTAAATCATTCAAAATTCAATAGATTAAGAAATAAATGACTATGAAAAAATATACTAATAATACTACCTCGCTTCGTAACTGCGTTCAAAGAAACGTTCATGACAGCGTAATAGTTTGACAGCCGTCGGGCTCTCAAACTAGTGCTTCTTCAATTATTTTCATCATTGTGAAGGCTAATTAGGGCTTATTCCACTTTTCCCCGTTGGATGATCCCCATTGATGGGGATTAGTGAACTTTTTGTTCACTATTCCCCGTTGACCCAAAATTTTTATTTAATGGGGATAAGTGAACTAAAAAGTTCAATAATCCCCATTAGGTAGGTACGTTAAAAAAAAATAATATATGAATCATGTTACATTTATTAATTAAAAATATAACTTTCTTATACCTAATAAAATCACAGATTGTACAATTATTAATTTAAAATAAAAAATATAACTTATACCTAGTAAAATCACAGATTGTACAATTATTAATTTAAAATAAAAAATATAACTTTCTTATACCTAATAAAGTCACAGATTGTTACAATCATTAATTTAAAATTGTAGCATGAAAATATTTCTTTCTTATACCTTGTAAAATCACAGATTGTACAATTATTAATTTAAAATAAAAAATGTAACTTTCTTATACCTAGTAAAATCACAGATTGTACAATTATTAATTTAAAATAAAAAATATAACTTTCTTATACCTAATAAAGTCACAGATTGTTACAATCATTAATTTAAAATTGTAGCATGAAAATATTTCTTTCTTATACCTTGTAAAATCAAAGATTACACTCACTTAAGTTTTTCTAAACAGTGCCCAATCGTAATTTCATTATTAATGAGTTCCATTTGGACCTCCTGTATATAATTATCGCGATTGATGCTTTTTTTTGTTTTTTCCGCTATACCTTTATTTTCAGAAACCCCCAATGCAAGAACTTCGTAATACGATGCATCTTCAGCCAACGCTGTGAGGAGCTTCATAATGTTGGGTTTCTTTATTTTCACACGCTTTTTTATTTTATTATTCCATGCTTCGACTAAATTCGTAGTGCGATGAGTCTGTCCAAATACACACCACGTTTTAATAAAATCATCTTGTAGCCATTGTCTGAGCATGTAATTTCTAAACTCCTTGCTATTATCATCATCAGGGCTTTGAGAGGCAACATAAAACCAACCCGCAATGATTTTATCTGATGGTAACAAAGCCAAAGCAGTGCTAAGTGCAACTTGTCTTCTGTTCTAACGATGTTTGGGAATAAGACCTTATATCTATCTATCTAATAAGATACACAATACTGTAAAAGATGCTCATTTTCTAGAGGCGCGCGCGCAAGGCGGTGGCGGAGCGGGGTGCGAGTTAGCTCGTATGTGATTGGTCGACCCATCTTTTGTTTTTGTTTCGTAGTCGTTAAGGGTTAGTAGTGTGTAGTGTAGTTCAAGCGTGCAGTTCTTATCAGTTCGCAGTTATTAGTTTAATATAGGAATAAATAAAGGAAATGGCTGGTAGTTCAACTGACGTTTGTTTAGAGTACGTTAAAAAAGGTAAAGCTACCATACTTCTCCGGGCCGGACATCAATACAGTAAAAAATGCAAATATAAAAATGGTGGAGTTTTGTGGGAGTGTACCACAAGAAAACAAAGTAAATGTGCCGGATCCATCACTGTCATGGTAAGTTACTTATTATATTTTGTGATTAATAATGACAATAATAACTCAGGTTATGTGTGTTATCAATATCACGTTTATCAATATCAAAATTTAAAAATCAACGTTAAAGTTTAAACACTGTTTCTGTCATGGGCACTGTTTAGAAAAACTTAAGTGAGTGTAATCTTTGATTTTACAAGGTATAAGAAAGAAATATTTTCATGCTACAATTTTAAATTAATGATTGTAACAATCTGTGACTTTATTAGGTATAAGAAAGTTATATTTTTTATTTTAAATTAATAATTGTACAATCTGTGATTTTACTAGGTATAAGAAAGTTACATTTTTTATTTTAAATTAATAATTGTACAATCTGTGATTTTACAAGGTATAAGAAAGAAATATTTTCATGCTACAATTTTAAATTAATGATTGTAACAATCTGTGACTTTATTAGGTATAAGAAAGTTATATTTTTTATTTTAAATTAATAATTGTACAATCTGTGATTTTACTAGGTATAAGTTATATTTTTTATTTTAAATTAATAATTGTACAATCTGTGATTTTATTAGGTATAAGAAAGTTATATTTGTCGGAGTCGGAGTCATTATTACGGATACAAGACTGACTATGGATCGAAAGCGCGCCAAAGGTCAAGCGACCTACTTACCAGTCTACCCACACCTAAGCGCGCTTACTGCAGAGTCGTGATGTTTCGAGCTCCCAGCGAGGCGGACAGTCTGAGTCTGACCACCGCGGAGTCGAGACGTCCCGAAACTGTAACCCGATTCATGGTGCCTAGTGTTATTGTGTTGGATTGTAATTTCAAGTAATTTGTTAGTTCGATAAAAGCAGTGTACAGTGTGTGTGTGTTTTCATTGCACGAAACCCATGTTCTGCCCACATGATGAACAAGTCTAACGGAATAAAAAATCATCAGACTGCGACATCAGAAGTGCGATCAAATCGTGCTAATGCAATCACACGCGAGAACAGTGACAATAACAATCAGTGACGGTTACTTTTTGAAATGCAAAACGAATAATTGCACTCGCGATACGAACTTAAACTCAGCCAGTGAATAGCAAGCTAGTGTTGGCGGTTAGTGTTTTTGTTAAGTGTGTTAGCGGATTTTGATCCTGACAAAACTTAACATATCATCACGCTTGTAATCTCTGAAGGGTTAGGCAGAGTGTACCTAATAGAATACCCACATTTCACAGAGTGCGATGCGCGCTAGTAATGCGTCATCCATCGCTGACTTGTTTTGTGTAAAATCTGGTTCTTCTAACCTAACAGACAGATGTGTTGCTGGGGAGTTTGTTCCGCCACTTCTTCTTCCCAGCTAAAACACTTAGGAAGTGGCGAAGGGCGGGCTTTTTGGGGGACTGTCTTTTGTAATTTTGACGTTGAAAAAGTGCTGATTATCAGCCTAATTTGAATGAATGACTTTTGATTTTTTCGTGTTGAGTGCAGTGGAAGGAATCCAGCTTATTTGGACGTTAAGCAAGGCGTTGAAGGGCTCCGCATCTACATAGTGTAACATAGTGTAATATAGTGTAACACAGTGTAACATAGTGTAACAATGCTGTAACATAGTGTAACAGTGCTGTAACATAGTGTGCCGCGACACACTGGTGTACTGTGGTCATTAGTTGATGTGCCTCGGAAAACGAAGGTGATTTTCCATCTACGGTGTACCTCCAAAATGTACTACCGAATTTCTAGATGTACCTTGAACACAAATGTTTGCGAAACACTGAGAACCTATCCAGGTTTGACGTGGTACCAGTTTAAATAATTGTTCAAGGCCAGATTCGTGTGTGCCGTAACTTTTACGACTACCCTCATTAACCTGAGTAGTGACAAACCAAAGGAGAACCCCTAAAGGTAATGCGCACTGACCATGGCGGGGGCAAGAAAAACGTCACAAGTGTTCATCGCTACCGCAAATCAAGTGCCATGCTTACGGACCAGGGAGAAACCAGGACTAAACGAAGCGTATTGTCGCACGAAGAAGCCGCTGCCTGTGCCGGCTGCTACGGGCATCGGGCAAGCGACAAAGGGCCGCGAAGCCCTTGCTGTGCGTCAAGTGTCATGCCGGTTCGCGTGGCCGGCCGGCGTGCGTGCGTCGGTGACAGCGTGCAGTGGCGGTGTACGGCGGGCCCGCCGGCGGCGGCGGGGCGCCAAACAGGCGGCGCGTCGATGTCTGCGTCGTACAAGCAACATCGCGGGCACGTTGCAGCACAGGGGTGAGTTGTTGCGGTTTGCTTGTTGCTCTGATTCTGAATGCTCGTTGGTGGGGGAAGGTTTTCCATCGAAATTTGGTGGCAAACTTGTTGGTCGTGTTGTTGCTAGGACTGGTGTAGTTCTGACGCGAGTATTCGGTGCAGAGCGGATTTTGTGTTGTGTAGTGATTGACGATTTCCCTGTCGAAGCTTTGTTGCAATGTTTGCCTGATAATTGTTTGCAGGGTGACGTCGTGTTGGGTGGCGAGATTTTGAATTGGTGTTTTGTTGCGGGCGTGACGGCGGGGGAGTTTTCGTTGGCGAGGGTCTTTTGTGTGCGTTCGGTGGGGCGTAATGGTGGTGGCAAGTTTCAATCGGTATTTAACTTTTATCGCAACGAATGTGACTGGCGGTGGGTGGCCAAAACTTGATTGCTAAGTTCAGGCGTCTTTCACCGTCATATTCGGCGCAATGGTATGTCTGGATGCGTACCGTATTTGGCTCGTGTTCTCCAGTGGTCGGTGAACAGTGGTTTCCGCGACTCTTATCGTTCGCCTTGGTGCTGGGGGGGCTGCTGAGGGGCTTTTCGATTATAATTAGTTCCCGGGAAATTCTCAGTTTGTTTGAAATTGGTAAATAGCTGCGTTACGTGCTAAGTAGCGAAGTCTCACTCCGGTAAAGTACAAGCCGAATTGCACCCGGTACCTAAGGTGACGAGCCGGTGGTACACGTTTCCTATAGACGCGACGGGTTAGCTTAGCTCAACATGACAAGTGTGCCGAGTAGGCGAAACGATGGCAAAATTAAACGTTTTGCGATTGGTGATTTTGTTAAAGATTAAAGGTCTGTTTAGAGTGATTGAGGTTTTAGACGGTTATCCTTAACACGGAAAGCTTTAAATTCTAAGCGTACCTACAGATACGCACGCGGTAGGCTAAGGAAGATGCCAGCGGGTCACGTACCAGTCGAAGTACTAGAGGGGGATCGCTACACATTGAGATCATTAAGTTCTAAGCGTACTTACAAGTATGCACATGATGGGTTAAGGAGAATGCCCGAGGGCCAAGTACCGTTTGAAGTTAATGATTTAGAGTTGAGAGATAGTGTGGAATCTTGGTTCGGATGGTCAGACCGTACCAGTAGCCATTTCGTAGCCGTAGTCCGTTAGAAGTCGGTGTCTGCTTATAGTAGTCCGTGGATGCGCGGTGCGCGGGTGGCTCTGGCGGAGGTCGGGTCTTGTAGAGACCATAGAGTCATGCATGTGGGACTCGGCGTTCTTGAGGAACGTAGTAAAACAAACAGAGGTTTGTTGGGGGCCTGAGTGTTGCCCATAGGCCACGGATGAGATTCCTGCTTTATGTGGTAATTAGATGGATGAAGAGGTACTTGGTTGCTCTTGCATTTTAATTGACCTAATTGTTTGTTGGATCTAATTTTAGTTTTGATCCATGCGCTGGATGCGTGAGAGCAATGCGATTGCTGGTCGGCTAGAGAGCCGTGGCGTTAGTGGCTTTACTCGAGGGTTTTTTTTATAAACTTGGTAGTTTTGTTGTTGCAGTAGAGTTTTAAAGGTTGATTTGAACGGCTATGGTACATGGCCCAGGGTTATCATTATTGTAGTTTCGATTATTTCCAATCGGTTCGGTTAAAACGAAACGGCTAGTTCTACAATGTTCTTATTCCCACCACCCCGTTGAATCTAAAGTTTGGTCAGGAGTGACCGAGTGGAACAAATTTCTGTCGTGGAGTATTTGTTTGCAGGGTACCCATCACACGAGGACGTGTGCTAGCAGGATGGCCGTGTCGGAGTCGGAGTCATTATTACGGATACAAGACTGACTATGGATCGAAAGCGCGCCAAAGGTCAAGCGACCTACTTACCAGTCTACCCACACCTAAGCGCGCTTACTGCAGAGTCGTGATGTTTCGAGCTCCCAGCGAGGCGGACAGTCTGAGTCTGACCACCGCGGAGTCGAGACGTCCCGAAACTGTAACCCGATTCATGGTGCCTAGTGTTATTGTGTTGGATTGTAATTTCAAGTAATTTGTTAGTTCGATAAAAGCAGTGTACAGTGTGTGTGTGTTTTCATTGCACGAAACCCATGTTCTGCCCACATGATGAACAAGTCTAACGGAATAAAAAATCATCAGACTGCGACATATTTTTAATTAATAAATGTAACATGATTCATATATTTTATTTTTTTAACGTACCTACCTAATGGGGATTATTGAACTTTTTAGTTCACTTATCCCCATTAAATAAAAATTTTGGGTCAACGGGGAATAGTGAACAAAAAGTTCACTAATCCCCATCAATGGGGATCATCCAACGGGGAAAAGTGGAATAAGCCCAACGTTCATTCGCAAAAATGCGCAAACGCGAATTTTTGGCGCGAAACACGGCGCACTTAAAGCTTATTATCTCGTAAACTACTGTAGCTACACAAAAACAAAAAATACGTGTGTATAGCTGAAACAATACAGAATCTAACTATGTTAAAACTATTTACAAACACTAGATAAAAGTATTTGGAAAAAAATGTGAACTTGAGAATATGTGTTGAATGTCAGTTTCTCCAATAAGAATGAAAGTTTTACCAATTAGAATTGTAATTAGTATCAATAAAACCTATTTATAATTAAACTAAACTATGTAAGCTTTGTTTTAATACCCATATGTCCTTACTTTGGCACTTTCTTAGTAGCCAAATTAACCAAACAAATCAAACCCTGCTCTGATCGATTCGATACCTACTGATTTTGTCGTGTTTTCGTAAAAAAATCGCTAAGATTTCGTTTTTTTTTACTGTTTTATATTGCGGAGACACTAATAATTACTTAATTGAACTAATTTCTTGTAATACGAGCACTATTTTAACTATTTTTGCAATAATTCCAAAAAAAAACATTATCAAAGTACATGCTCGACATGGCGCCACTTTTACATTTCGATATTATCGTTTCAACAGACTCTTAACCTACGATGTTTTTAGATATTCGTAAAGCTTGACTAACGAGGTATTTTGATATATAACACTATATATATTGGGTTAAAATAAAAGAATACTCACGTTTTAAAACCAGAGAACATAAATCACAACACGGCATTACGGTAAAATTAGACAACTGACTTTTAAAACTTTTTTGACATTTAATTTTGACGGCTGATATTCTCGTTCTTTATGCCATAGACGCGGAATTTAATACTGTATCCGTAAGAGGGACCATAGACGGTAAATTCATAGAGATTTTAATAGTTTTAGTAAGGTTTTTTGGTACAACTCTTCGAGGCGTATAAGTACGCCCGGACGTTTGACGGGAAATATTTTTAGGTGTATTTTGGACGGTGACTAAAAAAACTTGCTGTATATATACTTATGAAATAAGTTGGTCCAGTAACGATAGCTACGTCTGATAAGTTATAGTATCAGTATGCATCATTCTGATATCAGACTCATCAGTTTATATTTATAAGTCAGTTTGTGTATAGTAGCCTTTATACATATGCCGCGATGACGCGGGCGCCGCGCGAGCAGCGTCAGCGATTCGGATACGGTTATAGAGGGGTGAAATGGGAGAATGAGGGGAGTTTTGGGTTTAAAACTAAGGTGTACCTACTCGTATATAGGGGTTGCGATTAGGGGGAAGTAGTGCTGGTTTTGTTTGTGGATGGGACGAGGCTAGTTATTTTATTAAGTACTTAATCTTGAACTAAATGCAAATCGTCCTAAACGTTTGGAATAAAATGGGGAGAATCGTGGGACTACCCGAGGTGGATACTTATTGAAAGTTTCGTAAATATATTGGCATAGTTGCAATTTCTGTCAAATTGAAGTTTAATGTTCGGTCGCATAGACGTATGGTAATTCTAGTTTATTTGTAGTTTGTACTAAATCATAAGTACATACTTAGTTTTCAAAACTGTAACAAGAAAATGCTTCGAGTTAGATCTTCGGATCTTCTTTCTATTGCTTACTCTTAGTTACAAAGTCTACCTTATTGCTACGACCGCCATTACCATCTGACCACAATTCCCCGACACAAGCCACTCAAAAAGTCACCATAAAACCTAAGTAAGAAATCCGATTACAACATGACCACCATTCTTATCACCACCCTCCCCTCCTCTCGTCACCCCCCCGTCGTCGTCATCTCGCTTGACTTACGTCCCCGGAATGACAAGCATCAGACATTTTTATTCCCATTCTTCTCCAAAAGGGATTTTCGTGATAATCCGTAAAGTTTGTCGGCATTCGCGCTGATGTTTATATTGCGTTCTTAACTTTACCTTATTTAGCTTCGTTTCCTTTTCAGTGATATTAAAATGAGATTTTCTTGTTTTATAATGGGGAAGTTTTGTTTCCAGTTTGCGATGAAGTTTGTGGGGAATATTTGTTAGTTCGCTTGTTATTGCCGAAGGCACTGTAAGGCCTGAACGCATTTTGTGGAATAAGATATTTACATTTCTGTAATGTGGGCTTTCTTGCCAATTATTACTGAACACAATTTGAAACTTTACCGAGTCTTCAGAGTATACATCAGCTATTTATACTTTTTAGCAGTATTATTCGAAAGAAAATTGTCATAGTTATTACATGGGACTTACAAAACACTGTGCATGTTCTTTAAGTAGATGTACACCCCAAAATGGCTTAACCCTGTTATGAAACACAAGTGTGACGTTATGTTTGATATTATATGTTTTTATTTTCGCAAAGAAGTAGACTTAAGATCAATACCGTGTCATTGATCAGGCCAATCACTCTCATTATCACGCCGCTTCTCTCGCGTCACGTGCGATCCGGTTCGTATCCGGCGCTGCACAATCAGGCGCCGACCGGCTTCCGGCTACGTGCAAGACGTTTACGTCTCAATCGGGAATACGGGAAAAATCTTTGCTTTGAGACAAATTGATCGCATGTGTGTGTCCCATGTGTGCCATTTGAACTTGTGACTTATATTCCTCTATGTGGTACTTTGACCTATTTATAGGTTACAACTCATGAATGTACGGTATAATTGTCCTGCCTAAACTAACGACACAAAACATTGTACGAAGATGTCCTTATTTTAAATGAAGCCCATCACATACCGAGTATCCTCCTTGCCTCGGAAAGAACGTTAAGCCCTTGAACAAGGCTGTCGCATGTCGTTAGTAGATCTTTGGCAGACATTACAGCTAGTCAGTAGCCCGAAAGTCTCTTACCAATGGGTATCGTATAACCCAGTACTAACTTGGTTGTGGAGGTCAGATAGACACTCGCTCCATGTAAAATACTGATATTCAGCTGCATCCGGTTAGACTGGAAGACGAACCAAACATAGTTGGGAAAAAGCTAAGCAGATGATGATGAGGATGTTCTTCTTCAGTTTCTATAAATTTAGTCGCAGTGGTGAAACAATCCAATAAAAAACCTTTTACGAAACTCTATGGTCCGCAAAAAGTTAAAGCCACAAACGTCAATGTCACGCGTAAGCCACTTAAAACTAACTCTTGCAATGTTTTGTTCTTTCGTTTACTTATATTTAGATTTCAGGCACCTGAGAAAAGAGACTCAGCTGGTGACATTGGGTACTAACCCAAATGTCTTAAACGAAAGCCTAGAAAACGTGACACGAAAAGGGTAAAAAGTAGTAGAGGGGTCGGAATCAATTAGTCTCGATTTGATTCAGTTTGTTCCTGCACTATCTTATTACTTATATTATCCAGGAACAAAAACATTTCTATCTACCTTTCTTCTTCTATATAAATAATTGGTAAGCGCATATCTCAAGAATAGCTGGTGCAAGGAAGGTTTTAATACAAAAAAAAAAACACTTTTGGCAGAACGAAATCTGTCCAGGCAGCTAGTTGAAAATAAATATTGGCTTCAACATGACTATGACGATAGAATTCCTCTATAAAACTTTAAATCATTGAATTCCGTTTGCGTGTACGTGTTCCGTGTCCGTGTGAGTGATTGGCTGCCACTTCCCGGAGGAAATATATTTTAATCAATAGCTTCGTTCAATGTGTTGTTTTAAAATGAAATATTTCTCTGTGAAAACAATATAGTTTTTACAATGCTGTTTTCTGGTTCATTTTATGTATTACTAGTGATCCGCCGCGCTATCCTTTCATGCTTTTTACAACATGAACACCGACATTCCTTTTTTACATTATTATATAAATATTCATATTATTCTTATATTATAGCTACTTTGCACGTTCCACGTCCAATCCGCTCTCGAAGCCTCGTCACAAAACCACAGCCTTCCAATCTTGTTTCAAGTATGCCGCCACTTGCTGCTGGAATGATCTGCCACCTCCCATAAGATCCCTAAAAAGGAAACGATTTTATTAATTATATTTTAAAAAATCTGTTTGGAAATACAGAAATAAGAACAACAAATACATTATAAATAAATACTGGCATAAGGTTTATCATCTATCGGTAAGGCATATCTATCCAAGCGGGACGAGATGGCATTACATTTCAAATAAAAAACGTTACTCGTTATTAAACGTCGACTAAGCTCAGACTCAAGTGGGTAAAAAGCAAGGTAGCTATCGTGAACACCCCGGTAACTAGTCACGCGAGACGCGTCACGTGAGCACACAGGACTCGTGTGACACCGCGCTGCCACCGGCTGCTTTTGGGTGCCGCCGCCGACGCCGGCGCCACTGACTTGTTAATGCATAGTACGTCATCGCGCTGACAGGCGGCGACGCCGGGGTGGAGTGAGAGCGAGGCAAAAGCAAAAACACGGCATGTCTTCATAAAATACTGTATTTATGTTTATTTTTGTTTAGCCTGCACACATACTTTTATATTTTTTGTAGTGTCGAAGTTAAAAAATCATCATCATTCTCTTGCCCTTATCCCAATTCATTTGGGGTCGGCGCAGTACGTCTTCTTCTTCCATACCTCTCTATTACTTGTCAGCTCATGGGTTACCTCCATTCAAGCCATATCATTCTTCACACAGTCCATCCATCGTTTCTTTAGTCTTCCTCTACCGTTATACCCATCCACATTCATACTCAAAACTTTCCTCACGACATTTTCCTCATTCCTCCGCGTCACATGCCCATACCACGACAACCTATTTCCACGCATCTTTTCAGTCACCGGCGCCACTTTCAGACTTCCTCTAATGTACTCATTCCGTATTCTATCCATTCGCGTAACACCACACATTCCCCTTAGCATTCTCATCTCAGTCACATGCAAATGCCTTTCATTCATCCCTTTTGTGGCCCAACATTCTGACCCATACAAGAGAGCAGGTCTAACCATTGTTTTATAAATCTTCCCCTTAAGTTTAAGGGGAATGCAGGAGTCGCAGATAGTTCCCGTGACTTGCCGCCATTTCATCCATCCAATGTTTATTCTGTGCTTAACACTACGATCTATTTCGCCATCGCTTTGCACGAGTGAACTGAGATACCGAAAGTCGGAGCAGACATGAATAAACGCGCCATCTAGCGCTATGACTCCAGAACTAGAGAGACCGCCGAAATCGCAGAACATGTATTCGGTTTTCGTTCTGCTGATTTTCAGGCCAACATTCTCCAGCTTCTCTTGCCATTTCTTCAATCTGCTCTGGATCTCTGGTTCATCTTCACTAACAAGAAGAATAAAAATATTAAAATATAATACTGTTTATTTTATTTTAATATTTTTGTCATGTAATAAAATGTTAACGCTGTCTTGACTTCCGTACGTTTCTTCACGGGTAACAAATGATAACGAGTGCTGTGCTGTGGGTCCTCCCATGGCACAGCATCATGCTGAGTGGTAACCTGCTTGTCGCAGTCACGACGTGCCAGCTAACACCTTTTTTTTTGTCCTGTCATATTGTTTTTACAAATATTTGTTATGCGTTGTTTATTTATGGTTTTCTTTGTTATTCTGTATTCATGTCCCTGCAGCAAATAAATATTCTTTATTTCTTTCCTATTTATGTAAACTTAGGATAGTATTATTGTATTAACTGATGGCGAAAACCGCATCAAAAATTGCGTCTAACAAAAGTTGACTTTAATTTATATTATGCTGAGCCAATCAATTTCCACACAATTGACGATACTTTTCTCCGTTACAAAAAAAAACGCCATGTTTCTCGGCTATAAAAGGGCTCCCTCTTCCCTTGGACGTCGTAAAGGGAGTCCAGTCAGCCAATAACAATAAACTGTGATCACCTTCCGTATGTCAAGCATGCTGAATTGCTGATGTAGCACTTCCTTTTGTGCTGAAATGCACAAGGTGAAAACGGCAGTTCAAAGCTTTATAGCGGATTTTTTTGATATAGTAGTCGAAACAAGCAATACTTTCAACATATTATAAAACCTGTTTGATAACCTTTTCACAGATATGTCGGGGTCGACTTCCAGTCTGACCTGATGCTGAACAACAGTATTTTACATCATGCTAATGGACCTTTGCCCTTGCCTTTTGCTCTTTTTATCATTTGTAAAATACTGGTGTTTAGCTTCTCCTCATTTTAGAATTTTTCTGATTATCGGTTAGAAAATTATAATAATTTTCAATACACTTTCTAGAAAACGAGCTCTTATCGCATTCTAATCAAATTCAGAATGCAGAGTAAACTCGTGATATTTTTTCTATCGCATTACAATCAAATTCAGAATGCAGAGTAAACTCGTGATATTTTGCTTTTATTTCTACTATAAACATAGCTTATCGTGGTTCAATTCATAAAGCTTTTTTAAACCTTAAGCTGGTCAATGTTTTTTTAAACCCATATGTGCTTAACAAAGAGCAAAGAGTTCTAAAAATTTTAATGTAGTGAACGTGTGAATTCTGCGAAGGCTGCAAAGACAGGGTTTCCTCACTTTTATCAAAATGTAATATTCCTTTTGCAAAGGTGGACTGAACTTTACTGATAAACTCATCACTTTTTATAAGTTTACCGTTACGGCTTCCCATAACATCCGTAAATATAATTAGGTATGTTTGTAAGTCCGTGTTTATATTGCATCACAACCCCCACCCCCCCCTGGCGGCCGGATATTACAATGAGATTGTTTCTGGATGAAAGTCGGTAGACTTTCACTTCGCTGCCTACCTACAAATACCACAAATAAATTCGTATATTTTGGCAAGGAGATTCATATCCGTTTTACCTTCCTATTTATGTGGTTATGGCATTCGCAATATTGTTGACAAAAGTTTACCTGATGGTCTTATAATAACTTGAAGACCGTAGAAATGTATCTTTACAAATAAGTATACCTACCTGCTTACATTTGTTACTACATTACGCGTACCTACTATGAAAGCGGAATAAATGATAAATGATGTTTATTTTGCAAGTAGGTTTTTACAAACACTTTTACACGTCGTTTTTTTTAAACTAGATGGGGCCGGTGTTTCGTACCTGACTACTCTGAGAAGAAACAGCCGAAACAAACTCAGAGGTCACAGTCTCTTTTAAGGTCCAGACAAAATCTTGGCAAACTCACATGAGGACTATGCAGATACGTGTCTGAAATGGTCTTTTGAAGAAAGAACCACACAGATTTGAGTGGACCTGTCCAGTCAGTGCAAGCATTTGTCAGTCATCGTGTAGCTCGACTTATAACTCAAGGAGCTCAACGAAACGACGAACAATACCAAACAAAGGACATTTGGGAAGGTCGCTTAAAGTACTCAAACTGCCAGATAGTGGTGGGAGAAGATCAATAAATTACGAAAAAATAAAATGTGACCTACATGGTCCTCACATTCACAATAATCAAATGTAATTAATAATAATTAACGAAATGAATTTTAAAAAATCACGAATGTCCATAAATGTCACAATAATAATAAAAAAGTAAATATTTATGTCAAATCAATAAATGTAAAATCAGTAAATGTCACATCAAAATAATAAAAAGTAAAGTAAAAAAATAATCAAATACTTAGATAAGTATTCATGTCAAATCGGTAAATGTCACCTAAAATAATAAAAAATAAGGTAAAAATAAAATAAAAAATACCACAGTGTATAAAATAAAATAAAGGAATTAACAATAAACAATAAACAAAGGAATCAACAGTAAACAAGCGAAGTCCGAAATTTCGACATTCACAAAGCAAATTTCATTGGAGCAGTTTAATCCCAAGCCTTTTTATCTTCGAGATAGTACTTTACATGATAGTAGGCTTTCAAGCATAGCTTCCTTTTTATAAACGATTTGAATTTATTTAAGTTTAGTGCTTGAATATGGCTCGGAAGCTTATTGTAAAAACGTATACATTGGCATCTGAATGTACCCCCTACTTTTTTGAGCCTCGTTGCAGGAACAACAAATTTGTGTTTGTTCCTCGTATTTATGTTGTGGATATCACTGTATTTTTTAAACAAATTGATATTTTTATGGGCGTACAAAAGGTTTTCATAAATAAACTGAGAGGGCACAGTAAGAATATTAATCTCTTTAAATTTTTCTCTGAGGGAGTAGTAATAGCACCTTAGTTTAATTTTAAAACAAAACAAATCAACTACTAAACTATTGTCTGTGTAATCACCCCCACGCTTCGCTAGGCGGGTAGTTCCCGGTATTTTTCCCTCACCGTAACAGTTCGTTTACGTCCGACCCGCACGTTGTGTGTTGTTCTGTTTATCTTCCCTCTTTGTACCAAATTACAGATCCCTAAGCGTCCCTCCTCCGGTGACAACAACTATTTTATTAGTTGCTCACCTCTGCATAAACGCGTCCTCTTCTGATAAATATTTATGAAGGAACTTATTTAATTTAGAGCCTCTGTCCACCCCCGCTGTATAATGTGACGCCGACACAACAAAACTTTTAGGGCCTTAGCAGACACGCTCTTTTTAGCATCGTAGATCAGCGGTTTAGTCGGTTTTCCGAGGTTTGTTGCAACGATAAAGTTTTAAACCATACGAGCATAGTTAGCGACTTTTTGGAGCGTTGTTCGATGAACTCAAGAGCAATAGATAATAATAATATAATAATATCTTTAATACACTATTAGGCATCGAATCTTTCGCTAAAAAGCGTACGCAGCGAGTCAAAACTGCATTAATCAAAATCCCCAATCGGCGTTCCTAAAAGCAGTATGTCTGTTAAGGCTTTTACATGGCAAAACCCGTTTGACGTCGGTAGTATTCCGACAAGTTTGGGATGCCGAGTTCTGTATTCTTTAGCCAGTGGCCGCGGAGGCGGAATTCCGTACGAGTTGAGTTGCCTTCTTTGTCGTGTTTTGTAAATTTGTATTTTCCCAACTGTATGCAACTGTGGCGCAAAACTGCAAGAGAAGAGTGTGGTTCAGCGGAGACGCGAGTTTTACTTAAAGTTCCCCTTGCGTCGTTTCTTGTGTACATGTTAACGGTCTCGCTTCTCATGCACCAAGTTTAGTGGGCGTGAAAACTAATTTATTTGTCAACGGTATGCACGTTGATGTTTTGTTCTTTCTATAAAGTTATACAATAACTTATATTAATCAATCGAAATTCTTCAGAATGATCAGGTGCGTCGAACTCGAAACCGGCGTGCGTGTATGCAAGATGCTAGATGTATGAAAGTGAACGAGGGGCAAGGAGTATGTAAGGGTCGTAATATGTGGCATTCTGTAGTTTCTGCCTACCTCCGTAAGACAGCAGCGTGAGTTTATGTGTATTTACAGTTATGGAAATCATGGTGTAGAGACCCAGACAAGACCCCAGACCTGCACTCTGTGCCCTTTAATTTGTTTGAAAATCAATCCTCATTATTTCTTTAAGAAAAGTTAACAGCAGGCAAATTAAGGTTAATATTATTCTCCGAGCACTCCATATTTATTCATCGCGCTTTTCATTACGTAGAAGTTAACACCCTGTTATTATCGGATTGCGGCTACATTAGCATTCAGGTCTTGAACACAAAGGGTCTAACTGCTAATATTTATGAACATTTTATAACCTCCAGCTAAAGCTTTTAACACCGATTTATAAACTGTTCTAAGAAAGATAGGGTTATAAAGTTTGACCTTAATTTTAAGCTACGTTTTAAGATGGAGGTTGCTATTTTGAATGTTTCTTTGTGTAACCAAATCAGTGTTTTGTTGGAGTTTTTATTTAAGACTAAATACATACTTTCCAATCGCCAACCAACAATCCAAATCGCGATCGCCAACCCGCCTGCCAAGCGTGGTGATTATGGCAAAACCCCCCCTTTGGGGGAGGCCTATGTCCAGCAGTGGACGTCTTTCGGCTGAAATGATGATGATGATGACATACTTTCCTCTTAAAAGTTTTTGTTATGACGAGATAAGCTGAGGAATGATTTTTAACCGACTTCCAAAAAGAAGGAGTTTCTCTAGTCGACTGTTTGTATTTTTTATGTATGTTCAGCGATTTCTCCGCCAATTGTGGACCGATTTACAAAATTATTTTTTTATTGGATAGCTTAGATTCTTGAAGTGGTCCCATTTACACAATGTCAGAATCTGATCATGGGATCCCAGGGAAATCGAGGGCAACCCTCAAATTTCAAAGACAAATTCAATGTTTTTCATATGAGCTGATAATGGAAGGTATTAGTCAAAATCTGATGATGGGATTCCAGGAAAATGGGTAACACTCAAATTTTATGGGCATTGTTTGAAACAGTAAACTTCCCATGTGATCCCATAATCATCAGGTCAGGATCTGATGATGGGATCCTGAAAAAATCGACGGAACTCTGCAAATTTTATAGGCACACATTGGCTTTTTGCTTGGTAATCATTACTTAATGTTGCTGAGCTGATGATGAAAGGTATAAGTCGGGATCTGATGATGGGATCCTGGGAAAATCGAGAACAAGAGGAGGTTATCAATTCGTCTGAATGTTTTGTGTGTTCAGCGATATCTTTGCCAATTGTGCACCAACTTCGAGGTTTTTATTGTTTGAAATTTTCTTCCGCGGTGGTCACGTTTAAATTTGGCGCAGATCTGATGCTGATCTTTGTAGATATACAATGGAACTCTTTTATAATAGACAGCAAATCTGTCGTGATTGCTTTTTTTTTGGGAATGGCTTCTCACAGTTCAACCTAAGAGGTTGTCGTCTGCTTAACCGGACCAGCCTGTGGGTGCCTTAAGAGTAAGGCCTCCAGCCAGGGCATAAAAACTTACAAACTAAGCGACTACACGCTAAGGGCCCCCCTGTGGGGTACGAGCCTCGGCTCAGGGCGTCGCTGGGGGAGGACTGCATGGGGACAGGCTGGATCTGAATGATATCATTATTTAGGGGCTGATTTAAAACTAGTGGCACAGCATCGTGGGCTGGCTCGAGCGAGGGTCGGGGAGGGTTCGTGATTGCTGCAGTCGGTTGGATGTTTATTGTTTACACAAGATCATAACATAACATCACGCCTGTATGCTCTGAGGGGTACGCAGATGTGTACAGTACACCAACATTTCGATAGTAATATATGTTAAGTTTAATTTTATTGGCGATAAGCCCATTACCATGACATGTATTGTTAACAAAGTAAAATAAACGCATTGCAAAAATTTCGTATAGGATAAAACAACTGAAAATGGAAAAATAAAAAAAATAAACTTATTTACAAAAAATAAACCCGACTTCAAAAACACAAATACTGGAAATTAACTTTTAGTTTCAGAAGTTGGGGAAAAAAACTCATTCAGTGAAACAGAGTTTTTTTTAGTTTAGTTCCCTAGTTGTTTTTTCTAGTTGTTTAGTTCCCTTCAATATGGTTGAGTTGAATGATGACTGATAGTACATGCGTCATGTTCGTGAAAGGGCGCTGTCAGTTGTGACTGGTCATCTTTTAGCTGCCACGGTTTATTTTTAATTACTTTATTTTTGGATAACTGATTCAATCTTTTACTCTGGACGCTCTTAACTTGTCCGTATTTCTACATCGTTATCACATATTTGTAATTCTGAACAAGAATGATGTAACCAAGATTTTGTAACATATTTTGATTTAAAAGAATGTCCATGGAGTTTCTTGCCCATTCTTCTCCATAGAGATCTAGAAAGAAAGAAAGAAAATAAGTTTATTTGGCACATGCCACAAGTACACACAACAATACACAAAAATTAACAAAAAAATACTTAAATCTAAACAAAAGAAAAAAAAGAGGGTTAATTATTAATTAAGTACATATACAAAACCAAAATAAAAAAAATAGGGATAATTATTGTGTGCCTCACGGCTGCGCCAAATAGGGCCAGTTCAGCATAATGCCGGGCAGCTAGGCTGCCTGACGCTGGTTTTCAACTGGACCTGCGAATGTGATGTGACGGACGTAAAACAGTTTCATATTTTGTGTCAGAGTGTATGTGTATGTGAAACGGGTATTTAAATAAAATAAGATTTTGTACAGCAATAGTAATAACAAATAAGAATAAAAACTACGCAATAATAATACCAAGATAAGTGCCAGTGAAATAAGAAGGTAAACAAATGGGATGAACGCATGGCAACAGACTAAGATATCTAGAAACCTGTTTCGCACGTTGCCAGATTTCTAACGCACACTTAATTTTATTACTTACGCTGCGTGCAGCCAAGCACCACGGACTTATTTATAATCAAAACGCGACAGCGTTTTATACACTCTCCGCCTGACCGCCGCCGCGTACGGACGTGCCGCTACCTGCTCGCATTCCCGCTCGCTATCAGTGTGTGTCATCGGTTCGTCGCTTCCCAGTGTCGTGACGTCATCAGTAGTCCCTTGACTACACCCCCGAACAATTGTTGTCTTTTTATTAAGAAGAAAAAATTGGGCTCCGTCGCGAACGTGTGCGCCGCCGATTTACTGTGCTAGTGTTTCCCGTTTCAACAAGTTCCTGAAAGCAAAGTTCCCTGGACTGGAGTTGGAGTTGCTACCAAGCCCGGACCTTCGGACTGTGGCTGCGGAAAGGTTGAAGCGGGTGAGTCGCTGGACCCAGTAAATTCCCTACATAATTGTGCAAGGAATTAGGTTGTTAGGCGCGCTGAGCTTCACTCAAATGTCTGCTAACTCTTAGCAGATAATATGGCCCTTGATGCGGATGAGGAACGCCTTTTTGCGTTTTTCAAAAGCGTTGTCCTGAAAGATCCAGATCATCTTCATCTTCATAGGGTTTTGGTTTCCGCACTTAGTCCCTTAAGTGGACCATTGTGCGTGAGCCATAGTGGCCGTTACTCCAACCAGCCCACCTCCCTCCAGAAGCAGATCACACTTCCCGGTCTACTCAGGGCATCCGCAAGGGAACCTGGTGTTCCCAGGGTCGCCTCGCGAATCTTGGTGACACCGGTGCACTCAAGCAGCACATGCGCCACCGTTTCCTCCGCATCCATGCATGCTCTGCACAGGGGACTGTCAGTGATTCCTAGAGTATGAAAGTGTTTATTCAGTGAACAGTGTCCAGTGATGGTCCCCGCCACCAGACGCAGGCCATCCCTGTCCAGACGCAGAAGGCGCTTGGTCAGCTTTGCGTCAAGAGACGGCATAGCCTCCTTGGACTGCCTACACCCTGGTGTCGAGGTCCACCACTTTTCCGCCTGTGTTCGAGTGTGATCCTTTAACCAGTTATGTAGCTGCTTGAAAGGAATGGGCACAATGGGTTCGGGTCCGTAAGGTTTTGTGCTGGATCCTCTTCTGGCAAGTTCATCCGCCGCATCGTTCCCCAGGGATCCACTGTGTCCTTTGATCCATTGTAGTGTTACCGTGTTGTGGTTTAGTACCGTGATTCTTTCTAGGGCATTATGGCATTCTAGTATTAGTCTCGACGTGATCTGATTACTGTTTAGGGATTGGAGAACTGAGGCACTGTCGGAAAGTATTCGAATATTGGTATTCGTAACCTCTCTGGCCTCTATAGCGTGTGCCGCTTGGATTATACCTACACACTCAGCTTGGTAAACAGAGTTGAGCATTCCAAGGGGTTTGGATATTTTTATGTTTAGGTCATCGGAGAACACCCCGAAACCTGTCCCGTCATCGGTTTTTGATCCATCAGTGTAGATTCTTAGTTCCTTTGTACCTGAGTAGTCACACAACTCCGCTGTCAGTACGATGTTGTAGTGTTTTTGGAAACAGTGGGACTTCAGGGTTCTGTCGATGGGAGATGCCATCATAGGTTGTTCTTTGATTGCATCTAATCTGATGCGTGTGTGTTTGATTCTGGAATCATTACTTAAGGTGCCGGATGCTTCGAGTCTGAAAGTCGCTTTTGCCGCCTCCTCTCTTACGACGAGGTGTAGAGGTGGGAGCCCCAGCATCACCTGTAAGGCGGCAGTGGGAGAAGTTCTCATGCTACCGGTGATTGCTACGCAGGCAAATCTTTGTAGTTTCTCGAGATCCTTTTGTGTCGTACTTAGATTGGTCCTGGGCCACCAAACTAAGGAGCCGTATGTGATGATTGGTCGGATAACTGTGGTGTATAGCCAGTGGGTGATTTTGGGGCTTATGCCCCAATTTCTTCCTAGTAGTCTTTTACATTGCCATAGGGCTATACTGGCTTTTGTGGTGATGTAATCAGTGTGTTTCGCCCAGTTTAGTTGTTTATCCAAGAAGATACCCAGGTATTTGGTTTCACTCGATAGGCTTAGTGTGGTTCCAAAGAAGCTTGGTAGCTGTAATGTTGCCAGCTTCCTTTTCTTTGTGAAGAGGACGAGTTCGGTTTTGGTAGGGTTCACTGTTAGTTTGTATTCTTTGCACCAGTCTTCTACTATCCTCAAGGCTTGGCGCATAAGATTGCATAGTGTGTTTTCGTGTGTTCCATTTATTATTATGGTCAGGTCATCAGCGTAGCCCACCGTGTAGTAGCCTCTGCTATTGAGACGTTTGATGAGGCTGTCCACTACAAGGTTCCATAGTAGCGGTGAGAGGACACCGCCTTGGGGGCAGCCCTTCGCTACCACGGCTCTAGTGGTGTCGTTTACCGTAACTTGTACGGCCCTCAGTCGGAGCATGTTTGTGATCCATCCACGCAGGGTCGGGTCCACACCGTGTTCCTCGAGGGCTGCGTTGATACTATGGAAGACAGTTTTGTCAAAAGCGCCTTCTATATCAATGAAGACAGCTAGTGAGGAACATTTGTGATCCACTGCACATTCGATCTTGGAGATTACACTGTGCAGTGCAGATTCTGTTGATTTTCCTGTGGAATACGCGTGTTGTTGTTTATGAAGTGGCCGCTCCCGAAGAGGTCCGTCCCGGATATGTCGATCACAGAGTCTCTCGAGAGTTTTCAGTAGGAAGGATGTCAGGCTTATTGGTCTGTACGCCTTGGGTTGTGTGTAATCGGGTTTGCCTGGTTTGGGGATGAAAATGACTTTCACCTCCCGCCATGCAAGTGGTATGTAATTCTGTGCTATGCAGGCTTGGAAGATGACGGTCAGCCACGGCGTTAGGACGTCTACTCCCCATTGTAGCAGGGCTGGGAAGATTTCATCTAAGCCTGCGGATTTATATGGTTTGAAAGTCTTTATTGCCCATTTTATTCTCTCTGCAGTCACTATGGTGTGGGCTCTGGCCCAGTCTTGGTTATTTGGTGTGTGCCTTGGCTCGCTTGCCCAGGTTCTGTCCTCAGAGAGATTACAGTCTGGAAAGTGGGTTTCCAAAAGGACTTTACTTGTTTCGTGGTCCGACTTGGTATAGGTGTTGTCTGAGGTTTTCAGTGAGCCGAGGGTGCGATCCTGATCAGTAGATAGGATCTTCCTTACACGCGCGGCTTCACTGTTTGATTCAATTTCTTCGCAGAACTTCCGCCAGGCTGCCCTACTGGCATTCCTGACTTGTTTCTTGAAGGTGTATTGTGTTTTCTTGTATGAGTCCCAGTCTTCTGGTAGTCTGGTGTTTTTAGCTCTGTTGAATTGTTTGCGCATGGTTTGCCTGAGCTTACTAAGTTCCGCATTCCACCAGGGGCTACCCTTGCTCTTGGTGTTTGGTTCTCTTAGCTTGCAGCAGGCGTGGTAGGCTTCGATAATAAGTTCAGAAAATTTCGTTACAGTGTCTTCTAGTTGTTTGGGGTCCGTTAGTGTTTGTGGCGTTTGGTGCTGTACTAGTAGGGAGGCCAGCAGCCGTTTGTAGCCGGGTACATTGGTACGGCGTGGGTTACGCCTGGGTCCGGGTTTATCTATGTTAGCTACTAGTGAAAAGCGGATCCTTCTATGATCAGAGCAGGAAGGCTCATTTGATACGTGCCAGTTAGTGATAAGTTTTATCGCGCTATCCGACGCCAGCGTTAGGTCAATTATCGTTTGCCCGCGAGATGTGACCCAAGTGGGTTCCGAGCCGCGGTTTGCGATGTTAAGGTTAGTGGAGAACAGATATGTGCATAGTACCTCACCTCTAGTGTTGGCTTTGTTGCAACCCCAAAGTGGGTGATGGGCGTTCGAGTCCGTGCAGATGATCAGATCCAGGTTGGCTTCTTCGCAGTACCTTACCAGATCGGCCATCTCTTTCGGTGGGCAGTCAGCATCCTCGCCTGGCATGTATACCGAGGCTAGGACGATATCGGGTGCGTCGCCGTCGGTTTTAAGCCTGACGGCTGTTAGGTCTCTGGAACATAATTGCGTGAGTGTGGTGGTGGGAATATCTTTGGGTATATAGGCACAGGTCCGTGGTTTGTCTGTGCCTTGAGTGTCGAGGATCAGCTTACCTCCAATGTTACCGAGGCCGCATATTCTGTTATTGCGGATCCATGGCTCTTGGATGAGTGCAATGGTTCGGGGTTCTATCTCCAGTGCCCTGCGTAGGCAGGCGGTAGCCGTCTGGCTATGCTGGAGGTTTGTCTGGATGATATTTAGGGGGCGGGATGTGGGAGGCGGTGGGGTGGAGTTAGGAGGAGCTGGATCCATCGGATAATTCTCCCCCGTCCGCCAGTCCATGTCGGTCTTCGCTACGTGTCGGTGATGATGAGAGCAGCTGCTCCGTCCACTGTGACGGTGAGGTTGGCATCCTTACGACGTCGGCATCAGCCATCGCCGTTCGGGCCATCTCCTCCTCCAGCTGCGTCATCGTCATGTCCAAGTCCGTCGGTGCCGGTTTCGTCGGTTCAGTGTCTGTCGGGGTGTCGGAGGGATGGGTGTTGGAGAAGAAGCGCACGTATATCGACCCCAGAAGGTACGACACCCGCCGCTCCCTCCCCAAGACCTTTACAACTTCTTCCGGTGGGATTCCTAGGGTCAGATAAGACCCGTAGTTTTCGCCACCGACCAAAGTCGCCCTGTACAGGGACCACCTACCGACGTTATACCAGGGGTTCTGGCGTGTCAGGATAGTCTGTAGACGTGCTATGTCCCCATTGTACCTGGGCACAAAGAGCGCTGCTCGGACCCGGGTCGGTACGTCGGACTGTCTCATTAAGGTCATGGTCTCGTCTGTGTTCGGTAGTGTTAGTTTGGGCACGTGTTGATTCAGCCAGGTCAGGGCGTTGTCATCCTCGCACCACACGTGAACCGTTCCATCCGCTACCCTGGGGTAACCGCGGAAGGACGGGATGATGGTTTGTGAGGGGTCGGCACACGTGTCCATGATCAGGTTTTCAAGGCTGAGCTTGATGTGCTCAGCCTCGTCAGTCGTCATGTCTCGGGATGGAGGCGAGAGGCAGATTGCTACGGCGAGTCGCGCAGGGATATCCCGTGTGGCCCGCGCGTAGGTTCTCTGTTCCCCTTGAGCGGTCTGGGTTCTAACGCGCTTGGTGTCCCCCTGGAGCATGCTTGGTGAGGCCGTGTCGTCCGGACGGTCCCTCTTTGCCGCTGCCCGGCCACTTGGACCGGGCTGTGGTTCTGAGGAACTTGGCTCACCTGTATGTGCCAGGGTCGCCCCGCGCGAGAACCCAGCCCGCTTGCCTCGTTTCTGTCTGGTGCGCTGTCTTGGGTCAGGTCGGTCTTGGGTCACCTCGGTACGGTTCCGGTCGCTTCCTCCGGGTGGTCCTGGTGCGGGCAGTGACTTCTCGCGCTGGGTTTCCCCTTCGCGTACTGTTCCCTGTCCGCCCGTTTCCGCGTCCGGCTGCTCTTCGCGCTGGGTTGCCCCTTCGCGTGTTTGTAGCTGGTCGCGTACTCCCTTACAACTAACCGTTTGCGCTCCGCGCTGGCTATTGCCTTCACGGGTTCTGCGCAAACGGTTGTTGAGTTCTCTTACCCTGTTCCGGATCTTTCCGCACTTAGCTTTTAACGTGCGTACTTCGTCCACAGAGATAAAACCAGAACCATCAGATTCCGCTTCCTTTCCCGTCCCGAGAGAGCCTATGTCCTTCAGTCTTGCCTCGATCTTCTCGCGCTGGAGTGCCAGCGCGCGGAGTTCGCTGTTAAGACTGGAGATCCTTGCGTTGTTAGTGTCGTTGTCAGGGTTGTTCGTTACACTTTTCCGTACAATGCTCTGTTGCCAGGCACTCGTGGAAGGTGTAACTGTCAGGGTAGTTGACGCAGTCGTAGTCGACATTGTGTCAGTCGGCGCAGAAGTCGCAGCCGTATTTGTGTGTGTCGGCGCGTGAATCGCAGCCTGTGCTGTTGGCGCTAAGGCCGGCCGCGCAGAAGGCGCGGCACTAGTTGGCAGGTTGGTGCCCCCCCCCAGATTACGGTGGAGGCAGACCGACGAATCGGTGTGGGATTCCCCGGCGTTGCCGGGACCCACCTGGGGAATATTATTTTTTCCACACTGCATAATTGGGTTTTGGTTGGTGGGCTTTTTTGGAAATGAGGTTACCCGTCCTCATGGACCGAGAGGAGAAAAGGGGAAAAAGGAGGGAGGGTCTGGGCGTAGGATCATGGGAGTGGGGTGAGGGATTACCCTAGGCCTGGGATGTTGGCTTTCAGGTAAAGTGCGAAAAAGCGCCTGGGGGTTTTTGTTGCGTCTATTTCTTATGGAATTAGACCAATAACAGGGTGGCAACCACGTGAAGGTGAAACCCCCAGACTTGCCTTGAGGATCTACGCGACCGTAGCGCTCCCCCTCAAGACCCCGCCACCCTACCGCCTCTGAGGGAGGCAGTAAGGTAGGCCTGCATCTATACTACCATGCAAAGCGTAGCCAATACATGTCGTTGTGCAACCGCGAAAGCATAAATACAGACCCCCCCCAAAGATCCAGATTTTTTTAAAGAAATATGGGTCCGATGTCGCTGCCTTGCAGCAACCCAGTATTGCCGTCACTGACTTCAGTGACGCGCTCGAGAGCCCTTTGTCACCGCCGCCTGCCGACAGAGGCTTACCGCCAGCCGTCGCCGCCGCGATTAAGGCCACCCCAAGACCCATTCTTGTGAAACCCTTTGTTTCGCAAACAAAGGTCCAGCCCGCACCTGCGTCCATTGTTCCCGTTTCCGAGAACATGGACAAAGGCTTACCGTCAGCCGACGCCGCCGCGATTCCGGCTAAACTGAGACCCATTGTTTCGAAACCTTTTGTTTCGCAAACAAAGGATCAGTCCGAACCTGCGTCCATTGTTCCCGTTTCCGAGAACATGGACACAACTGAGCCAATCTCCGACTCAGAGTCAATTTTAGACGCGTGCTCTGCCTCCTCATCCTCTGAAGACGACTATCAAGTCGTCGGAAAGGGCAAGAGGAAGAAGGGCAAAAATTCCCAGGCCGCCATGACCAAAAAGATCGTCGCGCTCCCTTATGCCCCCTCTCACGCGGCCTCCCGTCCCACCTCCCCGGTCCCCTTACCTACGTCCGCCGCTGCTCATACCAGTAGGCCAGTCAGCCCTAAGGCTAAACCTTCAGCCGCTTCTTCAAAGAAGCTGAAACCCCCTCCCCCGTTGTTCATTCAGGACAAAGGGAAATGGACAGACGTGTCCAAAATGTGTAATGAGCGCCGTATTCAATACACAAGCGCAAAAAGCACACAGCAGGGCATAAAAGTGGTGGTCCCTACGACAACCGACTTCAGGGAACTAACCCGCCAATTAATCGGAAGGCGCATAGCCTTCCACACCTACTCCCTCCCAGAGGAGAAGCCCACCCGCGTGGTGATCAGGCGGATCCCGAAGGAAATCCCCACGGAGGACATCCTCAATGACCTCCTAGGCCAGGACATCCCGGTCGCAGCCGTCCACCGCCTTCATAAGGCGAGAGGCGGAGACTATTACGATATGGTACTGGTCATCTGTGACCCAGTAGAAGGTCACCACCCGATCTTCAAAGTGAAGTCGGTTTGCTCCCTGACAGGCATCTCAATAGAGAAGCCCTACCGCTCAAGCGTAGTCGGACAGTGTCACCGCTGCCAGATGTACGGTCACAGCCAAGCCAACTGCCATGCACCGCACAGATGCGTAAAGTGTCTAGGCGACCATGGCACGGCAGACTGCCCCCGTCCCAAAGACAAGTCGCTTTGCACGGAGCCACCGAGCTGTGTACTTTGCGGCCAGTCGGGCCACACGGCCAACTACCGCGGCTGCTCAAAAGCCCCCAAAGGCTCCTCCTCTAACCTGGTGAAGCGTGCAAGCGCCCGCCAACAAAGAGAAAGCCCATCGGTGAGGCTACCCTCTGCCCAGATGCCGGAGAGACTCAGCCCTCAGAGGCCCTCTCCCTGGACCACGCTGAACCACCAGAAAGCCTTCCCGGCTCTCAGTAAAGCAAAGTCCAACCCCATCCCCGGGCTATTAGATGCCCCTGTCCCCACTCCCGCGGCCCAAGCGAGCGCACCGGCGCCCGCTCGTCCCACGCCACCCGGCCCCGCGGCCGTGGAGCCCTCTCACAACGTAATTTTAGAGTCGCTAGCAGAGTTAGTCACCCCCGAAGCAGACCACATGGCGGCTGATCTCAGGGCGGCTAACACTGGTGGCGATAAACTTAAAATTATCCTCAAGTCCCTACTCAAGTTAGGCGACCTCCTCCGCAACCTTAACCTCGACTAACTCTAATGTATAATACGAGATTAACGTGCACCAAACCCCGATCCCTAAAATTAGGGTACTTTAATGCCAATGGCATTAGAGGCCAGCGTGATGAGATCGCCACCTTCCTCCGCGACCATCAAATTGATATCCTCCTCGTACAGGAGACCTTCCTCAAGCCCAGTCACCGCGATCCGAGAATTGCCAGCTATCGCATAGTTCGCAACGATCGGTCACGTTGCCACAAGGGCGGGACTCTAATCTATTATAGGAAAGAACTGCATTGCATCCCCTTAGATCCCCCTCCCATGGAGTCTCTACTCGAGACCTCAGTGTGTCGACTAGGCATGACCGGCCATCAACCGATCACTATCGCCTCTGCGTACATCCCTCCCGGCGGCACGTCCGAGGAGCACACTTTGTTCACCAAAGATCTTGCCGTCCTCTTCGGCTTGAGCGACTCCGTTATCATAGCGGGTGACCTCAACGCCAAACACCCCGCCTGGAACAGCACGACGACCTCTGCCAGAGGACGTCACTTGTATAACCTGGGCGAGTCCCTCAACTTCGATCCCATCGCTCCTATGGAGCACACCCACTATCCCCACGACCCCGACCAACGTTCGGACGTTCTCGACATAGCGCTACTCAAGAATGTCAACCTTAAGTTGCATTCCATCGAGACTTTACATGAGCTTAACTCAGATCATCGACCAGTGCTCATGCACTTAGTTCCTCGCTCGGGTCCTTCTGACCCCAGCCAGCCCCCGCCGACCCAAGTGATAACCGACTGGAGGAAAGTCAGCGAAAAGCTGAAATCCACCACGTCGCCTCACCTAGAGGCCATCCCCGACCACATAGTCTCAGTCGCAGACACGACGGCCGCCATCAACTCGTTTACAGAACACGTGCAATCCGTACTGAAGGACTGCTCACGGGAAGTCCCAGCAATGAGCGATCAACGCTGGATACTACCCGCTGACGTACGTGAACTGATAAACGAAAAGAACGCGGCCATCCGTGCCTACAGCAGCTTTCCCTGCGAGGCAAACAAAGCCCACATGCGTAATTTACAGCGTACTGTAAAGGATCGCACCAGTGAGCTTCGTAATAATCAATGGGAAAAAACGCTAAGCGAACTCGAGCCTACCCACCTAGCCTTCTGGCAGCTGCAACGCAAGATGCGCTCCACCGAAGAGGCTTCGATGCCTCCCCTCACTCGACCCGATAAGAGCGTCGCATTCGACGACTCTGAGAAGGCCGAATGCCTAGCCGACAGCCTGGAGTCCCAGTGCTCCCCCAGCTCGCAACCAGTAGACAAGCGACATCTCGATGAGGTGAACGCATTCGTCGAACGTAGAGCCGCCCTGCCCCCCGAAGAAGACCCTGATGATCCTCTGCCTCCGGTCACAGCTGACGAAGTGCAAGACATCATTAACAAACTTCAACCGCGGAAAGCACCCGGCTCCGACGGAATCACCAATAGGGTGTTCAAACTCCTCCCCGCTCAGCTCGTCGTGTTAATGGCGGCCATCTTCAATGGCGCCCTGAGCAACAACGCGTTTCCCCAAATATGGAAAGAGGCCACTGTCATCGGTTTCGCCAAGCCAGGCAAACCCAAGTCTGAGCCTTCGAGCTACAGACCTATCAGTCTCCTGAATGCATTCGGTAAAATCTACGAGAGACTTATGTATAAGCGACTCAAAGACTTCGCCGAGGCTAAGAGTCTCATCCCCAACGAACAGTTCGGCTTCAGGACCGGACACTCTTGCATTCAACAGGCCCACCGCATCGTAGAACACTTGAGCGCTGGCTTCCAGCGTGGAGCGATGACGGGTGTGTTGTTTTTCGACATAGCAAAGGCATTCGACAAAGTCTGGCACAACGGCTTATTATATAAGCTGTACAAACTGGGAGTGCCAGACCGTCTCGTGCTCATCTTACAAGACTTTTTGTCGGATCGCACCTTCCGCTATCGCATCGGGAAGGCACTGTCTTCCCCCCACCCGATTAGTGCCGGAGTCCCTCAGGGCTCCCCTGGCAGGCACAGTTAGCCCTGTTCGCGGACGACACGGCCATCTATTACACTGGCCGTAGTCACGACGCTATTTACAGCACCCTCCAAACCTCAGCCAACGTCTTAGGCGCTTGGTTCCGGAAATGGAGAATCGAGGTGAACCCCGACAAGAGCCAGGCAGTTCTTTTCTCTAAACCGCGTAAGAATAAGCCACCCGCGCTCAGCCCGATCACTATGTACGGTAAGCCTATCCCTTGGGAGAAGCAAGCCAAGTACTTAGGAGTCTTACTTGACAACCACCTGTCTTTCGCGGCGCACATCAAAGCAGCTCGCGACCGAGCTGCCTTTGCTATGGGTAGGCTTCATTTCATGATCTCGGCAAAAAGCAAATTGTCACTCAAGTGCAAGTTGCGCCTTTATACCGCGGTGATCCGCCCCATTATGACGTACGCTTGCGTCGTGTACGCTAACACCAAGCCTAAATACATCCATAGGATGCAAACCTTGCAGAACCGGTTCTTACGTAGAGTCACGGGAGCCCCTTTTTATGTCCGTAACGACCGTCTACACGTAGACCTTAGAATGCCCACCGTCCTTCAGTTTATGAAACGTCTTTCGAAGCGTTTCTTCGATAACGCCAGTAAACACCGTAATCCCCTGATCGCAGCGGCCGCCCGTTACGAACCCTCGCGCATTAGTACAGTACGCCGTCCTCGGCATACCCTCGTCACTCCCGATGATGCTATCACCCTCCTCCAGGAGAGTAAGTAAAGAGACTAGCACTCTTAATAAGTACAGACACAAACCGCCGTCTTTCCGACCTCGCCGTCGAGGTCCGTCGCGACGTCCCGGTCCATGCCCTCCCCGACCCTCGCTCGAGCCAGCCCGCGATGCTGTGCCAGTAGTTTTAAATCAGCCCCTAAATAATGAAATCATTCGGATCCAGCCTGTCCCCATGCAGTCCTCCCCCAGCGACGCCCTGAGCCGAGGCTCGTACCCCACAGGGGGTGCCCTCAGCGTATAGTCGCTTAGTTTGTAAGTTTTTATGCCCTGGCTGGAGGCCTTACTCTTAAGGCACCCACAGGATAGTCCGGTTAAGCAGACGACAACCTCTTAGGTTGAACTGCAAGATGCCATTCATAAAAATAAAAAAAAGCGTTTTATAATTTTTAAGTGTGGGTTGCATTGTCAATTATTTGACATCCCATTCGATACGATTTGGTAGTTACGTAGGCTACATATTACGACGTCAAAGTTTAAAAAGACAGAAGAGGGACTGGGTGGTCAAAACATGCGTGGATAAACGAATAGTAGGAATTATAAAAAGGTAAGTGCTAATTAATTATAATATATGTGCTTATAAGTCATCGGATTATAATGTGAGATGTATTTCCTTAATTTTTGCATTCAATTTTATAGGTTTTCTACAAAAAAGTTAGCAAAAGAAAAGAAACCCGGACCAAACAACAGGATGTTCCACTGCCAGTTTTACAGTTGGAAATAGGGTGAAATTGTACCATCACGACGCGACGCTGCGCGCCGCCTGTTCCAGTCACATGCAAGTAGGCCAGGCCAATAGGTAAGTTTACAAAAATGTGCGCATACGATGCAGCAATGCATTTTTGCAAAACTATATTCAAGAAGGTGGTAATGTTTAGAGTGGATTTTTTTAAATGCCGCAGGTCTCCTAGAAAGTGCAATGGGACACAGCTGCGCGTTTATCACGGCAGCACCCTCCGCCTGAGGATACAAGTGTCACGAAACATCACAATCGAGCCGAGCGTAAGCAAGCGCTATATAAATTCCCAATAATGTAATGTAATTATGTAATTAACTTCGGCTATCCACACTATTGAGTGGCATAGTCGATATATTATTATAAGTAGGTAATATAGTTAATAAGGTAGGCAGGTTCAAACATCATATAATTGACACATTTAGTTCGACCATATCGAGTTTTCGTTGCGCTTCCACTAGATACTGCCGTAAACGTCTTCTAAATGTGTCTATTGTGTTTATCAGTCTAATTGGTGGTGGCAGGTTATTCCACACTTTGGATGCTGCATACCGAAAGCTACCTCTGAATGCTGCTGTGTGATGTGGGTGAGTCGAGAGTTGCTGCGAGCATTGCCTTCTTGCACATTCCCGTGTACTAGCTACCCAACTAAGTTTATTAAATAAGTAGTCCGGTTTCCTATATTTAACAACACCAAACAAAAGACACGCCAGGTGAAGTTTGCGTCTGGATTTCATTTTTAAAGTAGAATGTTTATTGAGGAAGGGTGTTACATGACTTCTGCGGGGAATATTGTAACAAAATCGTGCGCACGCGTTTTGTATCCTTTGTATGAGCCGATCTGTACGAGCTAGTATGCGAGGGCCGTACACAGTGTCGGCATAGTTAAGCCTAGAAAGAACTAATGTTTCTACAAGCTGTTCCCTTAGTGTTTCCGACAAATAAGGCCTCATCCTATACAAGACCTTCAGGCGATAGAAACAGTTTCTTACCGAATCCGCTATGTGTTTTTCAAAACGAAGGTCTTTGTCCATTGTAAGACCTAGGTTTCGCGCCTCATACACTCGATCAATTGGATCGCCCATTAGTTCCAAGTCAAAAGTCAGGGGCAGACGAGCCAGCTGTTGTCTAGTGCCAAACACCATATACTTAGTTTTTGATGGGTTTAACGATAGACAGTTCTCTTCAGACCAAACGGCGATTCGCTGAAGGTCTTCATTAAGATCTTTAATGGCACTGTCATATTCGTCAGGCCTAAACGAAATATAAAGTTGGACATCGTCAGCGTATATGTGGTACTTGCATCTCTGTAGGCATCTTATTATGTCCGCACAGTACAGAATGAAAAGAATTGGGCCTAAAATAGAACCCTGCGGAACTCCTCTCTCTACGGGAATAAGTGTTGACCTAAGAATAGTGCCGTCACTCAAACGCAGGTCAACCAGTTGTTTCCTATTACTGATTTAGCTACGGAACCATTGGACAGCTTCAGGGTCGAAACCATAGTAATTCAACTTCGATAGTAATAGAGGTATATTAATAGCGTCAAAAGCACGTGAAAAGTCCAACAGAACCAGTATTGTGCACATTCCCTTATCTTGGGCAGATAATATATTGTCAGTAACATCTAGTAAAGCAGTAGAAGTGCTGCGCTGTTTTCTGAACCCGGATTGTAAGTCAGGTAGAATGTTATTATTTTCCAGAAAAAGCGTAAGTTGGCGGCTGACAATTTTCTCTAACACTTTAGAATCTAAAGTGTTAGAGAAAATTGTCAGCCGCCAACTTACTACAATATTACCTTGTCTATCTAAAGTTTAGATAGACAAGGTAATATGCTTATAGGGCGTAGGTCTTTTATAGTGGATGGATTAGAATTTTTCGACAAGGGCCTAATGGAGCCTATCTACGCTTTGGAATAGGCAGCTACAGTACTTTCACAAGGTATTATGCCTTGTGACTGGGACAGTAGCTTCGTGTTTTTATGTATTTTGACTTTAACAAGTGCCTTTAATGGTCTAATTGAAATAAACGCTTTGAGTTTGAGTTAGAAGTCACCGACCAAAAAAAAAAAGATTTTATCTTGGATAATGACTACACTGCAATACTACCTGTCTTAAAATTAAAGGATTGCTTACATAAAACGACAGCGTCTTGAAAGCTTGTTGTACTTTTTTTACGGATGTGTAATCATCAGAGGTCGGAATTAGGTAGAGTTATTTGTGTACTTATACTGATTTCATACAGCGAAAGAATAAAGTGGATATGCCTCAAATCCCGAGATTAATTTTAAAGACCAGAAAAATCCCGTGATTTATTAAATAAAAAGTTATTTACTTTTACACAATTTTAACCATCCGACATCGGATGTCCGAAGTTGCAAAATTACAATACACGCAACACACGCAACATCACGCACGCAAGTGAAGATCCATATTAATATCAATATTTCGATGCAAGTACAGAAATAACCCTACCTAATTCCGACCTCTGGTAATCATCAAAAGACCCCTCCTACTCTGGGCGGAGCGGAAGGGAAGTGTCAGACTTGTACTGACTAAAACCCATCCATGTTCCTTCTTAGCCCTTTGTGTTCCAACCCCCTCGAACCCCTTCCAATTTGCCGACATATTCTTGAGGCAGCTTGTTTTACCTTCAACTATCATAATAAAGGCATGGAAAGTTCTCAGACATCCTCAAGTCAATAATAGGAGTAATAAACCGGATATCAGGCAGCCAACAACGGAAAAGTATCATATTCCATAACTGCAGTACTCATTACCAGATAAGAAACTTATTCCCATTAAAATCTGTACCAAAACATCAACGACTCTGATTGTAGTCACATAGAATCTGTCCTGTACCCCGGAGCCTCACCGCGTGGGACCCCGGGGGTCCTAGCGACCCCGCACCCTCGTCAATCAACGCCATCTGTCGGCTGCGCAATTAACACCGGTCTTAGCTGGCGAGCCGGTTGTGCAGCAATTACCGATACAATTTGTTGATTTATATCGAGGCACTGTAATTTATCGATTGTACCCTAGTGGCTGGTTGTCCTTAATTCTGTGGGAATAGAAGAATATAGTGAGCCGGGCCGTTTTATTCTGGGAGGCCAACTGGGAGCTAAGTTGACGTCTGACCGGAGAAGAAGACAACGTGTTGCGCCTACCCCGAGTTGAATGGAATAGGAGCAGGCAGATGATGAAGTGGAGCAAAGATGGGTCTGAATGGGCGATAAATGGCGGATGGCTTCAAATAAAACTATAATTTCAAGATATACCAAACTAAATTACTTACTAACATTATATCACTGCCTGACATCTTTACGGATCACAAAGTACAGCCGCACGGGATAACCTGAGGTTAAACTACGATATCTCCTTGGACTGGGTACCATTCATTACATACTGCCATCCGTGCCTCGACAAGGTCTCAGCTGTCATTCGTAGATCTTTGACAATCGGTATACGGGTCGCTGGTAGAAGCCCGAAAGTGTGACAACCAATATTTTCAAGAAGTATCGCATTACTCAGTAACTGGAGAATGGAAAACAGATTAGCAGATTGAATGGAAGCCGAAACTATCTATGATATATGCTTTGTGTTTATAAGACAAAGCATATCTCTCATCTATACTATTTACTGTTATTTTCTAATAATCTATTTGATTATTATCAGTCATCTAATTACTAAACATCACATAGAGAGGGTTATCTCTCAGTGAGCACCGTCATGCGGTCACGACTTAATTCACTGTACACTATAGACCTAAATCTTAACAACATTGACTCGGTGCCTTATTCATAGTCCCTAATCACGCCGCTCATAGCCTAGAGTCTAGACTATAAATAGGACCGACCTGTCTATTAACAGCACCGGTTTACGGCGAGCTTGCTTTAGACTATAAACGGCAACGATATCTTACTTAGGTCTTAGTGAAGGGTTACTTGAGAGAAAAGCTAAAACTATCAAATTATAGGGATGGCACGACCACTTTAATTATAAGACCCAAATAACCTCCTTATTTTTCAGAAGTCGGTTAAAAACACGAAATACTCAAAGAAGTTTCAAGGAACTCTAGAATGAGGTTTTATCCAAGGTTTGTTGAGCTTAAACTCAATTTCATTTCACTAAGGATGCCAATGCGCTTCATTTTAACTCTGTAAAGTTGAAACTTCAAATTGAAGCTATCTCAATTGAAAGTTCCAACCTTGTTTTCGACTTCAACTCTGAAACATACTTAACAATATACGACTTGCGTCTTTCCCTTAACTAGATCTTTGAAGTTCTACCTCGGCTTATATTTTACAGAAGACCGAAATAATCCTTGAGAAATAATTACATTTTATATAACACACACAGCTTACAGAATTCAATTAGAAAATTTTATGCAAGGTTATTTTAGACTACTGCATAATTATCCAGGTTTTAAACAATACCAAACAGAATTACACAAACAAAATACGATTGCAAACAATAGGTACTTATTCTAACATACTCGGAGTGTAGATAAAGCTTACCTCACATTTGCTCCGGGTACTAACCGGGTCAGCAGGTACTTACTGCGAATCTAGATAAAATCCGACCTTTCTGCTAAACGTTAAATACGAGCTTACACGGCAGCAAAGCGGCTTTTTGTTTCATTTTCGATTCTAGACTGTGAAATACAGATAAAAGTAAATAAAAGTGCAAAGTTTGTGAAATAGACAGGTCACCATCACAAAATATCAGCGCTTGACTACCTGGAATCAATTACAAGTTTTATCAAAACTAGCCCAAGGTTGAACATCCTTTGGCTGGAACTTGTTGAACAAACTGACTGACTCTTTGTGCGAACTTTCCCATTTACACAAAATATCGAAACAATGTTCAAGTATATATCTTGATGTTCGAATACAAACATGACATGTACTCAAACTTTACCTTACAACACAATTTGGAATTTCAAGCATCCAATGTGTGTTTTCTTTTCCTTCTTTTCATCATCCCGAAGACAAGACGCAATGGATTTAAAAAATGTGTTAAAGTAACGTTTCCGAAGATTACCTAGTACAAGTTTGGGTGATGTTTCAAATGTTTAAATTAGGGTAACACCAGGGTAAAAATAACAGGTTTAGTAGTAGAAAAAAATCGGCTTAAATGTATATCGTCGGTATATTCGGTTTAACGATAGAAAAACAACGTATTATAGGTATAAGGGTATGGGAACATAGACCGGTGGGGTTGTAACCTGTTTTTTTAAAGATGATAGAAGATAATTATTGTATTTTTATTCGACAATGATATAATCAATCAATCAATTTATTCTAACTAGTGTTATTTGAATAAATGTTTTTGTTGTATGTTGTCTTTAGAGGTTGTCTGTAAGAATCAAGATGGCACGTGTCCTTTGTTATAATTGGCCGAAGTTCAAAAGGGTGAATATCTAAACAGTGGAAAGTAAAAAGATGTGTTCCTGGTTCAAACCAAGCCTTCATTGATATTGCAACTCTTTAAGTTGCAATCAGTCTCAGTTTAAGTGGAAACTTCTTGTAAATCTTGTTAAAAATCTCGGCACAAATTGTACCTTTCTGCGATTTGTACCACTTGACGAAACATCGAGATTTTTTTATAATTATGTTACTTTAACTGGACGTAATTATAAAAAAATATACAAACGCGTCTTTGTCAAAGGTCAAACGTCAATGGCGTCGGTGTGTTTACGAAGTAATTTTAATTGGGATTGCAGTGTTATTTTGTGTGTTTGTGTTATAAAACTTTAGTAAGTAAATGTATGGCACGTTATTAGTGTATAATGCCACTTTTTAGATAATCATTTGCTTGAAGAAATAACAAAATAAAAATTTTTTACCCAACAAAATTATTCCTAATTTCGAGTTTGTCAGTCGAAATTTAAAATATGAATTAACTCTTTTACAATGAAATATGGTAATGGTGGTATGGCGGTGGTGGTAAATATATAATAAAAAACAATGTATATAGGATGGACAACAAAGTGCTGTATCTTGCAAACGGCTGTATCTTTTGATTGCGTTGGCTTAGAAGTTTGATTTTTCATAGCTCTAAGGGACAGTAGACCTGAGCAGCTTGATACTTCTATGCGTTCCTGAGAAAAAGGGTATTGACAGACAGACAGACGGACAGACGGATGGACGGACAACAAAGTGATCCTATAAGGGTTCCGTTTAAGCGTAAATTATGTACTATATTAATACAAAAATGTTACTATTGCCTCAGCGACTACTTTGATGACAGCTCTTGTAATTAATAATATTTGTATACTTGTAACATGACTATAAAAGCATGACGACCCTAACAGTTCTGTGGACAATATCAATTTTAAACTTTTTTTTTTTTTTTTTTTCTTAATTGTAACTTCTTGACATCATAACTAATTATTATTGACATCATTGTATTTCATTAAATATTGACATACTGACATTACCTGACATTAAATTACATAATGCATTTTATTAAAATTGATATTGATACCTACTACTAATTAAATTTTTACCTCTTTATAATACTAACTAGTACCGATAGACTGAAAACATGGAGAAACTATAATATGTTAACTATAACATCTTGCACACTGTTGTAACCTATGTTTACAAATAAAGAATATTGATTGATTGATTGATTGTTTGTTCCTTTCGAGGTACGGAACCCTAAAAAAAATTACGCAAACACATAAACAAACACGATTCGCGACTTATATCCTATGTAGGTATATGATAACTTTACCAAGAGACAAGGGATAGAAGATGTTGATGATGATTCACATATCAAGTTAAACTAATAACGTCATAGTTAAACTCAACAGCTATTTATAACCCGCGGAACGTTGTTACTGTGAGGAAACTCACATAATTCGATAGTTACACATCATCAAGTCATCCCTCGTCACTTTCACCGACTCTAAGTAGATAATGACGTCATGCTATCACTTACTTCCACGCAGTAGTAATAAGCTATAGAGAGCAAAACAAACAAGTGAATGAACTCGTTATAAACGAACTTAGTGGTGAACAACAGCGTCTTGCGGTGGCAGTAAAAAGAAATCACTTCTTATTCTGTCTTTAGTACGACCACGAAATGTCTTTTACTTTGTACTGCAAGTAAAACTATATCTTAATTATGCATCAATTTCTTTTATTATCTTAGTACATAAATCAAGCCTGTTATCTCAGAAAGGAAATAACAGGCAGAGGAGTACCTGTGGTAAGTACACATTTTGCCAGTCATGTTTAAGTCCCATGTTATAGGAGGCGATCGTTTGCCATCAATCGGGCATGCACTCGTTTCATTACCCAGCAAACACAATTAACTTACCCCTGTACGGGGAGTACAGGGTAAAGTTATTTCAGCCACTGCTCTCGAAACGCAACTTACTCTATAGCTCGTCTAATTTGTACCCCGTCGTGCAGCCCCATCCTTCATTACAATGTAGTCCCTCGCGAGGTGGCGGCGATCAATCTCCGACGTTAGCGATTTGTGGAGGTGCCCGCTAACAGCCTGTATTGTAAGCCTTCCATTAGGGATAGATTAGCATGTGCCTGAGTTGTATGACGTGAAGTAGAATTAGAAGAGTAATTGTATGTAGTAGAGGGCAAAACCCCCAAAAATGTCAATATGGCGACACTTGGGGGAGGCCTATGTCCAGTAGTGGACGTCTTTTGGGCTGAAATGATGAATGATGATGATGATGATGTATTTAGTGTGGCTAACAGAGCAGAGGTGGTAGTGGTAATGTCTGCGACTTTAGTTGTAGGTCGTAGCTTCGAATCCAAAAAGACAGGCACCTAGGTCTATGAACGAATAATAATAGCAGCAGTGCTAGCCTAAGAGTATGACTGTCGGACTACCAAGTCATAGGTCTCGAGTTCGACTTTAAGACTCGCACGTCTGGTTTTTGGGATGCTCGTGCGTTTTGTATAATGACCATTTGCTTTGGGAAAGAAAACCATCGTGTAAAAACCAAGCCAGCATGCCGGAGAAATATTTCCTCTGACACCATATTAGGCATTTACCACATAATAAAGAAGAAGAACAAAATAATTGCTCCAACACTGCTCTCAAAACGGTGAAGGAAAACATCATACAGAAACCGGCAAATCCTAGAACCGAATATGAAGACTCCTACCGGCCCGCGGGCCAATACTAGTCACGGAGAGGCCTGTTTCCCAGCAGTGACAACATAATAGGACGATGCAAATTATTGTTGAAGATACAAGTCACGTTCACATAAAGGAGTCAGTCATTGCATTTCCACGGTCAAGCAAGGCACGCGCAACACGAGTGTGATGTCACCACAACTTTATGGAAATGATACTCGTGATACTATCGACAAATAAATTACTTGGTAAGTAACGAGCTATACTTGTGACGTGCTCAACTAATATGATCATGTTCACAAAATGATCAGCTCATTGAATTTGACATATAATACCTCGCGATATTAAATTACCTTTCAGTGGAGTAATGAAATCAATAGCGACTTCAAACAAAACCCGTATTGTTTGGAAACGAGCCACTGAAACGGAAATAACTTAGAATTCATAATGTTTATTACGAAGCTACTACAAATATTATTCGCTTCGTAGTAAATATTTTTCATTATTCTTCTTCGTATAATATTTTGACCATTATTGGTATCGCTGTTTGTTAAAGGTTTATGATTTTGATAATTCCATCTTAATTATAATGATTTAATCTAATAAGGAGGACATGTTGCCATGACGTCTGACAGGGGAGAATGGAAAAAACCAGCCAATGCGAGTCGGACTGGCGCACGAAGGGTTCCGTACCATTATTTATAAAAACGAACAAAAAAATCACTTTTTTGCATAGGAGCCCCGTTTTCTTTTTTTTTATGTTGGGTAATCATCAAATGACTTCTTCCGCTCTGGGCGGAGTGGAAGGGAGTGTCAGACTTGACTGACTAAAACCCATCCATGTTCCCGTCTTAGCCCTTTGTGTTCCAGGGCCACGGTATCTCTTTCGAACAACCCGCAGCGCTGGCAGGCATCGGCCCTCTCGGACCCCTTCCGATTTGCTGACATCTCTTTGAGGCGCGCGTGGAACACGAACGCGCCGTCGGCACGGCCTGTCGTCGTAAGATGGATGGACGGTGAGCTAGCCCATTACTCACCGTCCACAGGCCCGCGCCTACGGTGGCCGGGGGCCACTGGTTGCCGTCTCCCGCGGCGGCTGGGACGTGAGGTTCTCTCCTTCTCACGTTCCGCCACCTCCTTCGCTAGCATGGCTGCTTCGCAGAAGGAGGCGACGGCTTCCCATTCCCTCTCGCTCCGGACCATGGATTGAACCAGGGACGGACACGAGAGGTCGCCGCTGCCAATCGCCGCTACGAGGACACGGTGGTGCTCAGCCCAAGCGGGGCAGAGCTCCACAGTGTGCTCCACCGAGTCCTCCGGCCGATCCTCGCAGTGGTGACACCCGGGCGTTTCCTCCCGCCCGATTCGGTGCAGGAACCTTCCGAAACAACCGTGTCCGGTGAGGACCTGCGTCAGGCGGAAGGTGACGGTGCCGTGGCGCCTCTCTAGCCACTCCTCAAAGAGGGGACTTATCGCCACTGTTGTGGCGTGCCCTGCACGGGGTTGTGACAGTCGCTCTCTCCATGTCGCCATGAGGTATGGGAGCCCCCTTAAATATTTATTTTATTTTGTTTTCAGTATTTGCTGTTATAACGGCAACAGAAATACATAATATTTAGAAATTTCAACTGGCTAACTATCACGGTTCATGAGATACAGCCTGGTGACAGACGGACGGACGGACGGACGGACGGACAGCATAGTCTCAGTAATAGGGTCGCGTTTGACCCTTTGGGTACGGAACCCTAAAACTGAAAAGTGTTGCGCCGACCTCAAGTAAAATGGGACAAGGGCAGGGAGATAATGGTGATGAATCTTTTAATCAGATTAATTATATTCTCCGCAAAAAAAACTCACACTAATATATTGGTTTATATTTCGATTTTGTAATAAATCCAAACATAGTTTTTAGAGTTCCGTACCCAAAGGGCCAAACGGGACCCTATTACTGAGACTTCGCTGTCCGTCCGTCCGTCCGTCCGTCCATCACCAGGCGATGTATCTCATGAACCGTGATAGTTAGCCAGTTGAAATTTCTACAGATTATGTATTTCTGTTGCCGCTATAACAACAAATACTAAAAACAGAATAAAATAAATATTTAAGGGGGCTCACATACTGCTTCCGATGCGGTCAGCCCGGTCACATGGCCGCGGCTTGCTCCGCCACGCCGCACTGCACTGCATGTGCGGCGGCGGGCAAACCGGCCGATCACCGGGCAGGGGGCAAGGCCTGCGCACCACCCAACAGGACCAGGGGCAGGGGCAAGGGAAGGCCTCCAGCCACCAGCTCCACCGTCGCCACCGCCACAGCCGCCGCCACTGTCGCTGTCGCTGCCGCCACGTCTGCCGCCGCAACATCTGTTGCGGGGCCCTCACAGGGGGCCCAGGAGGGGGCTGAACTGGAGTGCCAATAATGGCCCCATTACGCCTTCTCCAGGCGAACATCAACCACTGCCGCTGTGCTCAGGATCTGTTGCTCCAGAGTATGGCGGAGTGGTTGATTAACGTCGCCGTGGTCGCTGAGCCGTACTTTGTCCCGCCCAGGGAAGACTGGGTGGAGGACCTGAGCGGCTCAGTGGTCATAATTTCGTCGGCCGCCGCCGGTACCCCGACCCTTGAGAGTGTCAGGAAGGGTCAGGGCTGCGTAGCAGCACGGTTCGGGGAGATCGTCGTGGCCGGAGTCTACTTCTCCCCGAGCCGAACTCTCGCCGAGTTCCACAACTCCCTCATGGAGTTGAGTGTCGTCATCCAAAGCTATTCCCTCCCCGTGCTTGTGCTCGGGGACTTCAATGCCAAAAACTTGGCCTGGGGTCTTGTTGCACAGATGTGCGGGGTAGGATGGTGGAGGACTGGGCTCTGGAGGCGGGCCTGGTCGTCCTAAATCGGGGTTCTGTCCCCACGTGTGTGCGGATGCGGGGCGAGTCGGTGGTGGACATCTCGTTCGCTAGCCCCGCTCTGTCACCGCGTGTCGTTGACTGCCGCGTCATGGAGGGGGTGGAGACCTATTCCGACCACCGGTACATCCGGTTTGATGTCTCCGCCCCGGACTCAAGCGCGCCGGTCCTACAGGCCCCGAGTGGTCCGCGTTGGGCGCTGAAGCAGCTGGACCGGGAGCTCCTCCTGGAAGCCTCGATAGTGCAGGCCTGGGTGACATCACCGAACAGGCCTGCCGACATCAACAACGAGGCAGGGTGGTTCCAGGAGGCCATGTCCGACATCTGCGACGTGGCAATGCCCCGAGTTCGGCCAGGAAGCGCCCGGCGTCAGGTGTACTGGTGGTCGCGAGAGCTGACGTCTCTGCGCGAGGCGTGCGTAGCCGCGCGGCACCCGTACGCCAGGCATCGCAGGCTCCGCATCCGCCCTCCGGATGCGGCAGCCATTGAGGCGGAGCTGTACGAGGGATACAGAGCAGCGAAGACCGCCCTCCAGGAGGCTGTCCAGCGGGCCAGAGACCTGGGCCGCGAGGAGATGCTGCAGACTCTCGACAGAGATCCGTGGGGGCGCCCTTACAAGATGGTGCGGGACAAACTCCGCACCTGGGCCCCCCCGCTGACGCAGAGTCTCCGCCCTCAGCTCGTGGAGGACGTGGTGAGCGCTCTGTTCCCTCTGCGAGGGGAACATCCTTCCCCGCCTATGGCTCCGCCGCTTGCGGTGCCGGAAGCGGACCACATCGAGGACGATGACGACATTCCGGAAGTGACCGGGGTAGACCTGAGAGCGGCGGTAGGCAAGCTGAAAGCCAAAAATACCGCCCCGGGACCCGATGGCTTGCCTGGCAAAGCCTGGGTCCTGGCCTCGGAGGCTCTCGGGCCCCGACTGGAAGGGCTCTTAAGCGCATGCTTGGAGAGAGGCCAGTTCCCGCTTCGTTGGAAGACGGGGAAGCTGGTCCTCATCCGGAAGCCGGGGCGCCCTGCGGACTCTCCGTCCGCATACCGGCCCATTGTGTTGCTCGACGAGGTGGGCAAGCTCTTTGAAAGAGTCATTGCCAACCGCCTCGCCGGGCACCTTGTGGGGATGGGGCCGGATCTGGCGGAACACCAGTTTGGTTTCCGCAGAGGGCGCTCGACGGTGGATGCCATCATGCGCGTGAGGGCTCTCACGACGGGGGATGCGGTGTCCAGGGGTGGGGTGGTCTTGGCGGTGTCTCTTGACATCGCCAACGCCTTCAACACCATGCCCTGGAGCTGCATTAGGGAGGCACTCCGGTATCACCGGGTGCCGATCTACCTTCGTCGTGTGGTCGGGGACTTCTTGACGGATAGGGCCGTCATCTACCCCGGTCACACCGGAGAATGGAACCGGCGAGAGGTGTCGTGCGGTGTTCCGCAGGGATCGGTTCTGGGGCCGCCCTTGTGGAACATCGGCTACGACTGGGTGCTGCGCGCCGACCTCCCAGCGGTGTCAGCGTAGTTTGCTACGCTGACGACACGCTGGTGCTGGCACAAGGGAGGTCGCACGAGGCGGCGGCCGAACTTATGACACGCGGGGTTGCGATAGTCGTGGAGAGAATCCGGCAACTGGGTCTCGAGGTGGCATTGCACAAGTCCGAGGCCATGTGCTTTCATGGGCCTCGGAATGCGCCACCGTCGGGATCCATACTGACGGTAGGAGGGGTTCCCATCGGCGTCGAGTCGACGCTGAAGTACCTAGGGCTTGTCCTCGACAGCCGGTGGAACTTCGTGGAGCACTTCCGACGTTTGGCCCCCAAACTGGAACGGGCAGGGGCTGCGTTCAAGCGGCTCTTGCCCAACCTGGGGTGTCCAAACGCCTCCTGCCGGAAGCTCTATGCGGGGGTCGTGCGGTCCATGGCCCTTTACGGGGCCCCGGTGTGGGCGCGTTCTTTGAGGCGGGGAGCCGCCCACTACCTGAACGCGCACTAGCCGTAAGGCTGATCCGGGGTACCGCACGATCTCCGGCGAGGCGGCGAGCCTCTTGGCCGGATTGCCGCCATGGGATCTGGAGGCGGTGGTCCTCGCGTGCCTGCACGAATGGCGCGCGGAGGCACTACGCCGGGGGGAAACTCCGCTGCCGCGGCAAATTGTCGCTCAGCGGACAGACCTCCGGCGCGATCTCATGGCGACATGGAGAGAGCGACTGTCGCAACCCCGTGCAGGGCACGCCACAATAGTGGCGATAAGTCCCCTCTTTGAGGAGTGGCTAGAGAGGCGCCACGGCGCCCTCACCTTCCGCCTGACGCAGGTCCTCACCGGACACGGTTGATTCGGGAGGTTCCTGCACCGAATCGGGCGGGAGGAAACGCCCGGGTGTCACCACTGCGAGGATCGGCCGGAGGACACGGTGGAGCACACTGTGGAGCTATGCCCCGCTTGGGCTGAGTACCGCCGTGTCCTCGTAGCGGCGATTGGCGGCGGCGACCTCTCGCGTCCGGCCCTGGTTCAATCCATGGTCCGGAGCGAGAGGGAATGGGAAGCCGTCGCCTCCTTCTGCGAAGCAGTCATGCTAGCGAAGGAGGTGGCGGAACGTGAGAGGGAGAGAACCTCACGTCCCAGCCGCCGCGGGAGACGCCCCGGGCGTCGGGGGGCAACCAGTGGCCCCCGGCCACCGTAGGCGCGGGCCTGTGGACGGTGAGTAATGGGCTAGCTCACCGTCCGTCCGTCTCATGACGACAGACCGTGCCGACGGCGCGTTCGTGTTCCACGCGCGCCTCAAGGAGATGTCAGCAAATCGGAAGGGGTCCGAGAGGGCCGATGCCTGCCAGGGCTGCGGGTTGTTCGAAAGAGATACCGTGCCCCTGGAACGCAAAGGGCTAAGAAGGAACATGGATGGGTTTTAGTCAGTCAAGTCTGACACTCCCTTCCGCTCCGCCCAGAGCGGAAGAAGTCATTTGATGATTTCCCATCCTAAAAAAAAAAAAAAAAAAAAAAAGGGGGCTCACATACAAACAAGTGATTTTTTTGCTCGTTTTTATAAATGCGTTTGTACGGAACCCTTCGTGCGCGAGTCGACTGGCACTTTTTTATTAGTGTCTTCCACACATTGGACTCCAATAGATTATAAAAGATTAAATTGCCTTTCGTCCCTTCGTATTTCTCATAAATCAGTGCAATGTTAAATTTATTCGATAAGGTTGAGGAAATAAACTTCTGTTTGGATGCAGTTTTGGTTGCAAATTCCCATCTGTGAAACGTTTTTTTATTTAAAGATTCCGTTTTACATAATTATCTAAACCTGAACACTATCTCTCAATCAATTATTCATCAAAACATTAGAAGCATTCCACGCCACCTTCTACTCATACAATAGGATCTCATAATTTAGACTCCGCATCTCTTCATCACTCCTGGAATTTAGAGAAGCTCAATAGATAGGGATAAAAATTATCCTACGTCGTAAACCAGGCAAGAAAAGAAAAGGTGACAGAAAGATAGATAGAGTTACTTTATATTTGTCACAGTATGCAGCACCTTCGGGGCGTTCGTGTTACGTGCGCTTCAAGGAGATGTCAGCAAATCGGAAGGGGTCCGAGAGGGCCAATGCCTGCCAAGGCTGCGGGACTGCTCGAAAGACATACCGTAGCTCTGGAACACGAACACTGGGTTTTCTTTCTTTAGGCAGTACAAGTCTAACACTCCATTCCGCTCCGCCCAGAGCAGAAGGGGTCATTCGGTGATTTCACATCCGTAACAAAAAAAAATGCGGCACCTAACAACCTCGCATTTATATCGTCTGCCTCGTGTCCTCTGCCTTACCCGTATAAATGCAGTCGTGATATTATGCAAGGACATTCCTTCTGTGACTATTGTATGGCTGTTATAGTCACAGTCTGTATCGATGCGAGTAATGCCATTCTATTGGCTGTGGAATTCAGAACTGTCGGCGTGTTGCCGGGTGTTGTTATTCTTTATCGTACCTAGGCCATTACACTTTGACAGGTTATTGTGAATAATTGTGATTCTATGAACGTTCAGGCGGTACATAAGAGGGTTTAAACAACTGTCAATCGCTTCGAAACCCTTTCTTATTTCTACTATGACTATCAATCACGCTCTAAGGTCCACTTTGCTCTGAACATCTAAATTACCTTATACATCAATAGAATTTCCCAAAAATCTCGTAACAGGAAATGGAGAGGCCAATGTTTTTCGAAAGAAAAAATAAAAAAAGCTGTCGTTTTTTTCGCTCAAATAAATACGTTCTGTTCGTATCGCGATTTTAAATTACTTTAATAAAAAAATATTTATCCTCCTTCCTTTCTCCTTTTAAATGTCACTTGAAATTATACAAAATAAGACATGGTACTATTATCTTTTTTCTCCTGGAGACGTTTACAAGTACATTTCATCGCATTACTTGTCAGCATCTTGAGTTCTTCTCCAAAAATACGCAAAAAAGCGAAACATTCCAATTATAAACAAAATCCGCGACAACAGCAAGTGATGCGATCTTTAAAAACACACAATGAGGAAAAGGAAAGATAAAAATCTTTTTATGCTAAATATTTGAGGAAAACTGAAAGCTGAGCTATTTCAGTGTCACGTTTTTACAAGTGTTTGTTTAGATATGCAGGTACTCGTGCATTCAATTATTGTGTTGCCTTGTGAGTTGTCTGCGACTTTAATTAGCAACAAGCGAAATTGAATCATTCAACTATGCTTATTTATTTGAAGGTGGAGATAGCGGGACCACGCGGTACCCTAGGATGAACTAGTCTGTTCTTCCGACGGATATGCTAGAAACACTGGAAAATAATCAGACGGTGTGTGTGACTAGGGAGTAAATTGACCCACTTCTTCTCCTAACCTAACATTACATTATACGCATTATTCTGACGTTCAAAAGCGTCCTGTTTTTAGCTAATTTGATAGTAGTTCAAACATCATTCTGATGATCAGTCGAGGGATCAATCCGGCTGAAAATTACACGGAGAAGCTATACAGAAACCACATTACTGAGAATTCCAGCAGTCATCCTTTGACAAAGAAGTCCCTACGATAAGTACACACTTAACGAAACAAGATAAGTCACGTCTAAACCTGCCCGCTCTCCCCTCGAGCACACGCTTACTAAGGGCCCTCGCCCATTACCACTTTCTGCAGCGATGCAAACGCAAACGGCCGCCATACAGTCGCGATGCGTTTTCTGGCTCTTGCAACACACTACCTCAGGAGTCTGAGAATTATGTGGAATTTTCTACCTCTTACTCTTCCTCATCTTCAGTGAGTATGTTGTTTTTGCCTGTTTATCTTCGCCTCGTAACCACGATTCTGTATCGCTACTATCGCGTTGCTGTCATGCTTGAGTCGCGGTGCAAAAGCGTTTTAGCATCGTTACAGAAATGTCGACCGCCCTTTATAAACCGGCTGACACCATCCTGTTTCTTAGTTCTATGTAGTAAACGTATTTTTTATGATGTACATACATAATAAAGAGTATTCTATCTGTCTGTGTACGCTAAAGTAAAAGACACAATGTTGTCGTACAATTTCGACGCGCGTTTCTAACGCGTCTTAACGCGCTACAGCATCGCCCTGGATGAAGAACCTAAGAGTTCTCTGTTCTTTTCCACGAGGATTACGCGGCTTACCGGAGAGGAGCTGCGGGTCAAACGGATAAGCTCAGTACTGCACCGGTTATCATCTGCTAGTTATTGAAAAAGTTTCAAATGGACTTGTTTTGATCACGTAATGTTTTGTTTTTCTTGAAACTGTGACGTGAACAATATAGATTGGGTTTCTTGGGGTACGGCAGTGCTGTCGCCAAGTGTAGCAAAAAAAGGCACGGTCGTACCATCCTTTTCTCGAAACAATAATTAAGGACATTTCCGACCCCTCCTTAACTTCGTTTTTGATAAAGCCTGACTTCAGCTCCTAATAAATATTTAATTAATATTATAATAAAGTACATTCCTGAGTTTCAATGAATTTAAACTAGTAGTTTAGGAAGTATTGCAATTCAAAGCTCCTTCATTTTTTCACTGACTCACTCAACAAATACCTTAGTACCTTCGTACCTTCTCTCCGTCCTTTCTCTTCTCTTTTCTTCTTGTTCTTAGTACCTTGTTAGTGTTGCAGTCATACAAGCTTCAAGTTTTGCACACAATTAGTGTATAGCCCCCAAAGCGAGGAAAAATTGCAACATACTGCAATGTCAGTCCAATTTCTAGAAATTAAAACTGCGTATGAAACTTTGTAATCCTAGACAAATGGTATGCGATGACAAAGTTACTTTTACGCTTATAAAAAATTATTCGAAACTTATTAGAGAATGGGATACGGTTGCAGAAAGAAAATACTTATTTGTAGTGCAACAGAAAAATATAATTTTTCGACCTTTTATTACTACGGTTGCTAGGACACGATAAGCAGTAGACAAGATCTAGTTTAATTAAACTTATAGGTTTGCAACCTCTAACACCGCCCCTTAAACTTATCTTGTTAACATACATCAGTAGCCAAACCTAACTCGTTTACAAAATACTTATGTTTCTCTACCGACAAAGGTTTAGTCAAGACATCCGCCGTCATTTTGGACGTTGGCAAGTAATTTATTTTTACTGCACCATTGCTGACCGCCTCCCGGACGAAATGATGACGTATGTCTATATGTTTTGACCTACCATGAAACATACTACTTTCAGTCAATTTCAAGGCCGACTGATTATCATTGAAAATAGATATTTCAATGTTCGTTGATGTGTGTTGTGACATCACTATTTAGTAATTAATTAGTGTCACAGCACTAGTGATTGTCGATGACACACATCCGTCTGGTTGCCATAACTTGTTCTCAACCCGTCTACTACGGACTGTCTGTATAAACTAACCTATGCCTTGTGTGAATTAAACATAGTATACCAACAGTATCTTTTATTGCTACTACTGAACATAACATGGTGTCAGAAGTCATTAAGAAAAACGATTAATCATTTAAAACGAAAAATGCCGAATCCGAGTAATGCCGACGAAAAAGATGGCGGACAACAAGAAGGTACGCTTCGCACGCAGCTAAGTAATCTCCATATCTCGTCAGATCCAGCAAATAACAATGCGGAGTCATGGAGAAGATGGTCACAGCAAATGGAACTGTATTTGTTGGCCACAGGTCTGGACAAGTCAAGCGAAAAGCGAAAAATAGCCATTTTGTTGCACTCAATTGGAGAACGTGGTCTTAACATATTTAACACATTTAACCTAAAAATTGATGACAGCACATTCAACGAAGTCAAATCAAGATTCGACAAATATTTCGAGCCGAGAAAAAATGTGACGATGTGCAGATATTTATTTTTTACACGTAAGCAGAACAAATCGGAAAGTATCCAAGAATTCATTACAGATTTAGAAGCAAAAAGCAAAGAATGTGAGTTTGGCACGCTCAGAGAGTCATTAATTAAAGATATTTTCATAGCAAACCTAAACATGGATTTGTCACATGTACGCCAAAGATTGCTGCAAGAGCATGATTTAACCTATCATAGGATGCAAGAGATAGCGAGCACACTCATAGTCGCGCAGCAGGATGCTGACAAAATTGTCAAAGAGAGCAGTGTCGCCAGTGAAAGCGTCATGCATCTCAGTCGGAGGAGCCGTGGTCGAGGAGACGGTCGACAGCGAGCTTCCAGTCGCAAGTCAGCTTCGAGCAATCAAAAGTCATCCTCAGGCAGTCGCAGGTCAGCTTCAGCTTCGAAGGGCGACTCGAGGACATGCAGTCGCTGTGGGCAGTCTCATCGCTACAAATGCCCAGCTAAAGGCGTTCAATGCAGGTCATGTAAATCTTTTGGTCATTTTGCTAAATATTGTTTTAAAAATAAAAAAGTCAGTCAGTTGCAATCGTTTAATTCAGATAATAGTAGTCAGGAATATTTTGTTGGAATGTTGAACAGTCAATTAAAGTCAAGTCTAAGTCAAAAGAGTCAGTCTTATCACTATGATCCACATAGTAGTCAGAACACACATGCGCACAGTCAGTCGTCAAAGTCACATAGTATTCAGTCACCGTCTCAAAGCCAGTCACAGGTACATAAACAGCAGTACAGCAACAGCAGACGAGTTGAGACCAAGTTATCACAGCAATACTACAGCAAACAGTCAAAATCAAATCCCGATGATGAAAGTCAGATCATATCTGAGAGATCAAAGTCAATGTCCAAAAGTCCTATACCCCATTTAAATTATCTCTGTGATGAAAGCAGTGACATGTCTGAGAGATGTAATGAAAATAATCAACATCTCAATGATGAAAGCAGTCACACACCTGAGAGATCAAAGTCAATATCCAAAAGTCCTACACCCCATACAAATTATCTCTGTGATGAAAGCAGTGATATGTCTGAGAGATGTAATGAAAAACATCTCAATGATGAAAACAGTCACATATCTGAGAGATCCAACTCAATAATCCACTCAAATAGTCAAAATAATGAACGTCAGTGTCCATATTTACATCTCAATGATGAAAATGGTCACGAGTCTGAGGGATTACACAATTACACACAGCATTATAGTCATGAAAACAGCAGTCAGTATTCACAGTCATACAACGGATCATTACATAGTAACTCAGATAATTGTCAGAAAGTAAACAGTGTCAACACTTTGGAAAGTAGTCATTCAAAACAATCATGGGAAATTAACTTGTCAGTAGGAAATAAACAAATTAAATGCATCATAGATTCAGGTGCAGATATTAATGTCATGTCAAAACAAACTTTAAATTGTATCAAACGTCAGAGCAACATGTCGCAACTGTCACTTGTCAAGTGTCAAATAAAAGTCACAGGATTTGGTGGAAAATCCATTCCAATTTTAGGCAAAGTCAACTTAAATTGCAATTTGTGTTTAGAAAATAACAACGTCGTCGAAACCATAATGTTTATAGTAGCAGATCTAGATTGTCCAAATGTTCTTGGTCTTCCAATTTGTCAAAAATTAGGTATAATAAAACGTGTCTTTTCAGTATCAAAACAAAACTTTTGTAAACAAATTCTTACACAATATAACGATGTCTTTCAGGGTCTTGGCTGCCTACCTCAAGTCTGTCATCTCAAACTCAAGCCAGACGCAGTACCATGCGTGGATCCACCCAGGAGAGTACCATTTGCGCTGCAAGAGAAACTACGTGGGGAGTTGGAACGCATGGAGGCAATGAAAGTTATTGTAAAGGTCACAAAACCTACAGAGTGGGTTAACTCAGTTGTTATAACAGTGAAAAGTTCAGGTCAGTTAAGAATTTGTCTTGATCCACGAAATTTGAACAAGAACATCATGAGGGAATTCTATCCACTCAAGTCAATTGATGAAATTAGATCACAGTTAGAAGGATCAGTATGTTTTTCACATTTAGATGCATTTTCTGGATTCTGGATGTTACGTCTGGATGAATATAGCTCAGAATTATGCACTTTTCAAACACCATTTGGTAGATACAAGTATTTAAGACTACCATACGGCATAAATGCCTCGTCTGAAATCTTTCAAAGAGTCATGATGAACCTATTTGGTGATATAGAAGGAGTTTTGATATTCATAGACGACATTTTAGTTCATGGACCGAATGAGTTGGTTCATAATGAAAGATTACACAAAGTCATGCAAAGAGCTCGTCAAGTCAATTTAAAATTTAATAAGTCAAAGTGTAAATTCTTAGTCTCAGAGGTATGTTTCTTAGGTTATGTCTTTAGTAAAGATGGTGCTAGGGCAGACCAAGAGAAGGTCAAAGCAATTGTCAATATGCCCACACCAAAAAATGTCAAAGAGTTACAGAGAATACTTGGTATGATCAACTATTTAGGACCTTTTATAAGTAACTTGTCAGAGAAAACTCTAATATTAAGAAATCTTTTGAAAAAAGATACAGTCTGGACTTGGGATGAGAATCATATTCAATGTCTGAAGAAACTGAAAGATGAGATCACTAACTCACCAGTTTTAGCTCATTATAATCCCAAGATTCCATTAGTCTTGTCAGTCGACTCATCAAAGTCAGCATTAGGAGCAGTCATTCTACAAAAAAGCAAACCTATTGCATATAGCTCAAAAACTTTAACTGAAACCCAGGAAAGGTATGCTCAAATTGAGAAAGAGTTACTAGCTATTCAATTTGGTTGTGAAAAATTTCACCAGTATGTATATGGGAACAGAGTGACAGTACAAACTGATCACAAACCGTTAGTCTATCTATTCAAAAAACCATTGCATGATGTCCCCGCAAGATTACAGCGTATGATGTTAACTTTACAGAAATATGATTTGGAAGTTATACATGTCCCAGGTAAAGAAATGTATATATCAGACACTTTGTCAAGAGCAGCTCTGAAAGAACATTATACACCTGAAAACGAATCCGAAATGTCTTGTCATGTCAATCTAATGTATGCTAATTTAGCAATTACAGATGAATATAGCACAAAATTGTCAAAGGAAACCAAAAATGATGAATCCTTGCAGTTATTAAACAAATATTATAAAGAAGGTTGGCCAAAAAATAAAAACAATGTCAGTCCATTGGTAAAACCATTCTGGAATATGCAAGCAGAAATTCATGTAGTTAAAGATTTAGTGTTCAAAGGCTCAAAATTAATAGTACCACAGTCAATGTATAAAGAAATGTTACATAAAATCCACAAAGGACATCAGGGCATGAATAAATGTATGAAATTAGCTAAAGAATCTCTGTACTGGCCAAATATGTCAAGTGATATAAAGAACACAGTCGAACAATGTCTTATATGTGCAAAATATAAACCATGTAATCAAAAGGAACCACTACAAAATTATGAAATATGTAAATATCCATGGCAACAAGTCGGTATAGATTTAATGCATTTTGATAATTTAGTCTATTTAATTGTTACAGATTATTACTCAAAATACATAGAGATTGCATTATTAAATAAAAATAGCACATCTCAAAATGTAATTACTCATTTAAAATCAATTTTTGCTCGTCATGGAATACCTTTGTCATTAGTATCAGATGGTGGACCTCCTTTTCAGTCAGCTGAATTTAAAAATTTTATGCAGGATTGGGAGATAGAACATGTAGTTACTAGCCCATATCACTCACAGTCAAATGGTCAAGCAGAAAGTTCAGTCAAAATTATAAAAAACATGTTAAGGAAATGTAAAGAAAACAAAACAGATCCATACATAGCTTTATTACAGTACAGAAATACACCAAAGAATAATTTGTCATCACCAGCACAATTATTAATGTCAAGAAACCTAAGAGATAACATTCCAGTGTCTTATAAGAGATTAAAGCCAAAAGTAGTAACATTTCAGGATTATAAACAATCTGTCAAGAAAAATGATGAAAATAAATCAAAGTATTATGATAAAAATACAAAGTCTTTGTCAACGTTACATTATAATGACCATGTCTATTTTAAAAGAAATCCTAAAGCTAATTGGGAACAAGCTGTTGTTAAACAAAGAATGTTAAATAATAGGTCTTATGTAGTTGAGGATGTCAATGGAGTTCGATATAGGAGAAATAGGATTCACTTAAGACATAAGTATTCACATAACTATGCTAACCCTCCTATGCAATCCAACTCGTCACAAGGGAGAGAGGAAGGTGACAGACAGGAGCCTAGGCACCAAGATCCCTCATCTCAGAAATCCTCAAGCATAACAACAAGGTCAGGTCGTATTGTAAAACCAACAAGAAGGTTGATAGAAGAAATTGATTAAATGTAATAGAACTTTAAGTAGTCTATAAGTAAAGTTGTATAGCATAGTATATATATATTAATTATTGTCAAGAGTCTGAATAGAACTCAACAAGGGGGATGTTGTGACATCACTATTTAGTAATTAATTAGTGTCACAGCACTAGTGATTGTCGATGACACACATCCGTCTGGTTGCCATAACTTGTTCTCAACCCGTCTACTACGGACTGTCTGTATAAACTAACCTATGCCTTGTGTGAATTAAACATAGTATACCAACAGTATCTTTTATTGCTACTACTGAACATAACAACTACCTATACATTCGGGCAAGAAAGTTTTTATAAACAGTGCTTCTTTACAAGCATCGGAGAGTGACATGTACTCCGCCTCAGTACTCGATAACGCAACGGTACGCTGTTTCCTACTTTCCCAACATGTTATAGAATTCCCAATTTTGAAAACATATCCCGTATAAGAACGTCTATCGATTTCATTAGAAGCCCAGTCTGCATCAGCAAAACCCGTCACAGATAAGCCACTTTTCTTATAGGTAATGCAGTAATCTACTGTACCTTTAAGATAACGCAACACGCGTTTAGCTGCTTTCCAGTGGACATCGGAAAAACAGTTATTGAATTGGCTTAATACGCTTACAGCGTGACATATATCAGGACGCGAACAGACCGCTACATACATAAGACAACCGATCAATTCTCGATACTCCAAACTGTCATCCTTTTTATCAGCTTTGTTCAATTTTTGGCACTGCATTGGAGTTTCAACAGATTTGCAGTCTTGCATGTTGTATTTCTCTAATATCTTTTTAATATAGGCACTTTGATCTAGAGTGATTTTGCCATGATCTTTCCTGATTCTTAATCCTAGAACTCTTTCTACAGGACCAAGATCTTTCATCACAAATTCTTTCATCAGCAATGATTTAGTTTTAGTTTTTTCCGCATTACAATTGCTGAAAATTACTAAATCATCAACATACAACGCGATAATTACAAACTTGTCGCCATTTTGCTTTATGTATACACATGGTTCAGAGACCAATCTCTTGAACTTGAGTTTGTTGACAAGAATATGATTGATCTTTTCATTCCATGATTTAGGCGCTTGTTTTAGACCATACACAGCTTTGTTTAGTCGATACACCTTGTTATTGCCTCTACCTTTTTCAAAACCTTCTGGTATTTCCATGAAAATGGTTTCTTTTAAATCACCGTTTAGAAAGGCTGTTTTTACATCCATGTGGTCAATCTCCATATCGTACTCCACAGCCAAAGCTAATAACATTCTTATGGTTTCGTATCTCACTACAGGTGAAAAAGTTTCAAAATAATCCACTCCATACTTTTGTGTAAATCCTTTTGCCACTAGACGTGCTTTGTATTGTAATAGTTCACCGTTAAGCCCTCTTTTCTTCTTAAATATCCATTTGGTCTTTATTGGCTTTACACCTTTCGGCAAATCGGTTAAGGTAAAGCACTTATTGTCCAAAAAGGACTGATATTCGTCTTTCATAGCTGCTCGCCACTGCCTGGCTTCAGAACTATTCAACGCTTCTTCAACTGTTTTTGGATCATCACTGCCACACGCTTCCCCCGTCAAAAAAACACACAGGAAGGAGTTCTCATCAGCTTCCACGTATTCTGCTCTCGAGTCATCTGTCTCAAATGAAACATCTGGAACATAAGTAGCATCTGAGTGATGATCTGTGACCAAGCTACTGGTCGAAGCCTCGCTATCGTTAGCATCATCAGTAGTCATAGAAGTTTGTTCCGACTCTGTTCTATTCTCGGATACATAAGGAGTCTTAAGTTCTATAATCACATCTGATTCCACTTTATTGAAATTCAGATGCTTGAGAAATTGATTCTCAATGAACTTAACATTTTTCGCTATTGTTAGCTTATAACTCTCAAGATCCAATAGCCGGTATCCCTTTGTGTTCACACAATATCCCGCAAATATGTAAGGTTTAGATTTGCGATCCAGTTTTTTACGATTATATTGCACAGCATATGCTAAACAACCAAATACACGTAAGTTATCTAAGTTTACCTTATGTCCAGTGTAAATCTCTTCTGGAGTTGCACCTCTAACCGCCTTTGTAGGTGAACGATTTTTTATGTACACCGCAGTGTTCGCAGCCTCAGCCCAGAATCGTTGATCCAAACCTGCTTCCAAAAGCATACAGCGCACCGCCTCAATAATCGTTCGGTTCGCTCGTTCGGCAACTGCATTTTGCTGTGGACAGTGAGGAACAGTAGTATGATGCCGGATGCCACACTTACTCAAATACTGCTTAAATCTCGTATTGATGTACTCGCCACCATTATCGCTTCTCAGTATTTTAATTTTTTTATTAGTCTCGTTCTCTACAAGAGCTTTAAAAATCAAAAAACACTCAAAAACTTTGTCTTTCGATTCTATTAAATAACAAAACGTCTTCCTAGAAAAATCGTCAATAAATGTTAGCAAATATCTCGCACCGCCTATAGATTTCACTGGCATAGGGCCGCACACGTCCGTGTGAACTAGTCCTAACACCTCACTTGCACGTGAAAAGGATTTTTTAGGAAAAGGTAAATTAGTAACCTTACCTTCAATACAGGCGATACATTGCTCGTATGTTGATACATCATAGTCGATACCAGCCGCCATACCACTCTTGAGTAGGTTCATGCTGCGACTATTCAGATGTCCAAGCCGACGATGCCATAAACCCTGAGATGGAAGATCTACCTGGGTACTCAAGGAGACGCTTACTGGCATACTGTGTACGCGCGAAACGGAATTTATATACGCATCCCCCCCCGGTTTCTAATTTATAAAGACCGCATGCATCCCGTTTTGCTACAGCTACTACATTTCCGTTTTTGTAAATTTTACAAAAATTCGATGTAAATTTTACTTCAAAACATTTTTGTGTCAAAGTACTGACAGATAACAGATTACATGACAAGTTCGGTATAAAAACTACATTACTGACAGTTACCCATTGTTTTTGTAAAAAGAGTTCCACATTACCACGACCCGATGTAAAAAGTTTTTCACCGTTCGCAACGCTTATTTCCTTTGGCGTATCACACACAAAATCATGTAAAATGTCTCTACTATTGGTCATGTGGCAAGTTGCACCACTGTCAACGTACCACACATCTCGATCCAGCTTCACCGTCAGAGCCGACAACATAGTCGTCTTACCAGGAGTTTTCTGAACCTTCTCCTCCTCTTGACAACTGGAACTAGATGGCTTATCCTTATGCGGTGCTTTCTGTCTGCAATCTCTAGCGTAATGACCTAATTTTTTGCATCGAAAGCACTTGGGACGCTTCGAGATCGAAGTCGAAGTCGTTAGGGCATTCTGTTCCGTACCTTCTGCATCACCTCGTCTCTGTGCCTCCTGGAGTAGTTTACTTTTCACCAGTTCGCTTGCGAGAGAAAAGCTACTATGCTCTAACGTCATAATGAGTGGGTCAAACTGCTTGGGAAGCCCACTGAGCATTATTATAGCAACGAAATCGTCTTCCAGAGAAGCATTTATGTCTTGCAGTTGTTGGGCAGTATCTAGAATTTTTGTAAGATACGCCTCCATACTCTCAAACTGCTCTAATTTTAAGCTAAATAGCATTCTGAGGAGACCTAATCGTCTACACAGACCTTTATCCTCGAACGATTTCTGTATATTCTTCCAGGCATCAAACGCAGTATTGCAATTCCTGACAACGGAGTAAACAGATGGCTGAACACTGAGGCAGATTCGTGCTAGCGCTTTTTCCTGTTTCTTCTTGTCTTCGCATTCTGGTTTATTTTTCTTATCGACCTCGTTGACACATTCAAACAAGTCTTCATGAATAAGCAACATCTTCATTTGAAATTTCCAGGTGGTGTAATTATTTACCCCGGAGAGTTTTTCAATTGCGACGGACTGGTTACTCATTTTCGCGATTTCGTAATTTTTACTTGATAGTATAATTATTTATATCATACGCGTTCTGCTTCCTCACGCTCTGCTACCATATTAGAGAATGGGATACGGTTGCAGAAAGAAAATACTTATTTGTAGTGCAACAGAAAAATATAATTTTTCGACCTTTTATTACTACGGTTGCTAGGACACGATAAGCAGTAGACAAGATCTAGTTTATATTAAACTTATAGGTTTGCAACCTCTAACACTACGAAATGAAATGGACTCAACCTTTTAGACACTTTTTTATTTACTCGGTCTGGGCGACAATGATTGTCACCCAAAGCGAGTTCTAGTCATTCTATTTATTTCAGAAATTACATTAGATCTCACAACTTTTTACAGTAGAAGAACTGCTTTGCAAGACTTGGCAATTTTGAACATTTTTGATGGGACTAGTTATTCTAATAATGTGGTTTACCACGAACCGATAGCAACAAATTTACAGTTCAGTATAGTATTGGTGGCCTAAATTAAATCTTGGCATAGTTTTTTACATAAACACATTAAAGACTTGTAAAACATTGGAGAACCGCCATAATGTCCTCATTTCCTTAAATTAAGATTGTCAAGCATGTTTTATGGTGCTTCATCTGTACAAAAACTTAGTACTTCTAGAGATTAAAGATTTCAATCTAACCTTATTTTTCCAACTTAAAACGATTGTCCTCAGCAACAAGATTATTTAATTTCACTTCCCTCCAATTCTACAGACATCCTACTAGTAACACTGTTTGTTGACTTATCAGCTGCATCTGCTAACAGACGGTGCCGAGGTCAGATCTTATTATATTATCATACCAACGAAGATTGTATCGCCGGTCCAGCTCTATCTAATTGAACGCCAGTGTAAACTTACTAACTTAACTGCAGACTTAGTTTAAGACCTCAAACGGGATAAAAGTTATTTAAGGTTTCTATATAAGAAAAGTTAAAGCAAGAGAACGAATTTCATGCGTATGAAAACTTAAAAAAAAAGTACTAACATGCATGATTTTATTTATTTATTTAATTCAAATAGTTGTGTTGCGAGTACTTCACGATTTGTATACAGAACGGTCGTAACAGAAGTCAATTTGTCAATCGCTCTGTGCTACGGTGTAGCAGTGCTACGTGGCTACGCGGCTACGACGTGCTACGAGTGACAGAGCGAATCTCTGCGAGGCTGTGAGTAGCGAGATGCCGCCAGTACATGTCATGATGTATCTATATGTTAGGTTAAGTTATTTGTCGCGAGTGGAGCGAATACTAATGTTGACGGCAACACGTGTCTACGTAGTGTCACAGTTTGTGAGTTTATGACCATTGTTGGAACTTATTCATTTTCTGCTACATTGTTTTTTTTTTTAAACAGCCTTTCCCCGAACAACTATCTGTAGGCCATACAAACATTTGTTCCGTGCGGAGATCGAACCCGCGACATGCAGCGGATCAGTCAATCGCTCAAGCACTGCGCCAACCGTGCCGTCACTCCAATGGAGTAAAAGGCAAGCAGTTAGTGGTTTTATACCTGACAAATTAGAAGTGCTGTGGTGAAAACTTAATAAAATGAGCGAAACCAGCTGTAAAATTTGGTCAGTTTGGTCGGACAAATAGCGGCTTAGGGAGTGCCACTATCTATCAGTGTCCGTTTTGAGTTACAATTTTTCCCAACACCTCTTTTTTTCCTAAACTATTCTGTAGCTGGACCTAGGAGTGGAAACTCCTTGGTCTAGTTCGTTTATGAAGTTTCATTAAAATCGGTTCAGTCATTTCGGAAAATAAGGACTTGAAAGTTTGTATAAACGTCGTACGGCGTAAACGCTCTTAAGGTGTTGCAGACCATGGACGAGGATTTGGTATTTTTTTAGTTGGTCCGATCCTGAGATGGGAAGTGGTGAACACAAGAGATGGTGTACAAGAAATAAATAAAAGCAGACGCAGAGTGCTGCGCCATAACCTAATCGATTTATACATTTATCATGTTGAGCAATGAACCAAAGACTCACAATAAAACCTAAAAACGGACTTATAGAATAGGAACAACTGATTGATTGTGTGTATACAGTCGACAGCACATTAAGCTTCACAATACGGTGTAAAAACCGTCGCTGTCACCAAAAAGGTGCGGGAAGGGGGATAGAGGTATTTTTTAAGTACTTACGCGAACATATAGCTAAAATCGCTCATAGCGGCTAAACAAGTTTTCACTTTCATCACAGAAAAAAATCATCAGACACGCATATGCCGAGCAATAACATCGAAATGGTTTCATACCACTGCCACCCGCGCATTTAGTTGCTTGCGGACTAGGTGTGGCCATAACGCGGGTGTAGGAATGTTCGAAAATTACGCTCGCTAAGTCACACATGCCCGTCGCGCGTCGTGCCTTAGTAAATTCAGTGTGGCCACAAGCGGCGGTTTCAAATGTTTGATATTTCGCACCGTAGCCACCGCGATAGGCCTGCAGTGTGGACGCACACTCATTAACACGAACGACTGTTAATCACCGCACAACCGCTGAGCGCTGACCGAGGACGCAGATATTTGATACTACATGCGCTCACCAAACGCAACTCACACCGACATACAACACAGACCACATCTACATGTAATGCGATTACGGTTAGTACCCCTAGGATAAAGTTAGTACTGTATTCTTGACAAACGATGCGTAAGTTATCTAGTTTTTTTTCCACTACAGTCATTTAATAATACTCACTCTCGTATTAAGTTTTTCATGAATTGCCAATGGTAATAATTGACATTTTACCCAGAGATTTCTCAAAGCCAAAATTATGTATATACAGACACGGTCACTTGTATATAGGATGATTGGTAGTTGGGTGCATTTCTTCAAAATGGTGATACTAGAACTCATTTGCAATCATTATGACCACAATAAACCCCAAACTGGGTTTGTTAGGAAAATTCCAACCTGTGTATATATGCACTTAGAAAAATCCAAAAGCAATTTTCTCTTTAATAGGGTTTCTTTATTGAGGTAAGACCTATTTCCTAATAATAAGGCGTCAAAACAATTTAATAATCAATGCTGGAGAAAATCTCTTATGAAAGTTGCTTCATATTAACGTATAGTGTTTGTGACAGTTGTTTTGGCTTCACCCCACTAAAGGACCTTTGAAGAGTTTTAGAAAGGTTTTTGATCCTTTTATTAAATCAATAGTGTTCACTTCATAAAATATCTATGTATCTTGTTACACGACGGTGTGTAGTGCTCCTCTAATCCAATTAGTGACTGCATCAGCAACGCACGCATATCGTTGTGAATTGCAATGTATCGGCAATATTGTTTATATACCGTATCGTGCTTGATGTTAGTCGCATTGACCCAATTGTATATCAATTCATTCAATTTATAACTTACTCAGTTTGCTTTCATAAAAAAAACATTAAGCGACTGTTTTATTTCCCGTATTAAAAAATGACACCAATATATTTTCGCAAAGCTAACATTCGGGAACAAAACGAGATAACACCGTTTCAAACAATGCAAAACATGTTTAAAATAGCATAATAACAGTTGTATAAATAAATTAAAACATAAATCATTTGATGTCGCCTGCACACGTCCAGTGCGCTGTTGTTGCGAGCAAATGTTTCACAATATTCAGATGTAATATTGTATCTGCGGATTTATACCGCGGTGTGATCTACAATGTGGATTATAGGAATTAGTAACTGTTTCATTTTAAAGATAGAACTTCTATTGATAAACATGAGCTGTCATGGCCGCCATGGCTCGTCTCGGGAGAATTATGACGTAATCCTAATTGCTTGGAGGTGGATCACTGACCGCTGTATTATGTAACGTTCGATGGACCCTTCCTCGCATCAAATTAAGGCAGCTCTTTCAGCGAGCAAAGATAGGGTGAAGCTATTATTACGATTTATATATCAAAAGAAAAGATTTTATATCGCTTCTAAGCTTTTTCTTAATACATTCTTCAAAAAAATTACACCTTGCATAAAGTAATACATTTTGTATGAACGAATTCTCTTATAGATCTTATATTTATTAACAATCTTGTCGCTTTAACGGGGAAACGGGGGGTATCTTATTCGGACACATGTTAATTCAGGCGAGTTTTCATCTTATTATAACCGTCCTGCACTCAATATCAAAAAGCAGCAATCATGATCGAACTGAAATAACGTAATGGTCGTTACAAATTGCACGCACGACATCAAACCAACGCTAGAACATACAGTAATGGGCTACTCTCTGCTCGATCGATACATGGCCTCTCTAATCAAGTCTTACAGAGAATGCGGTTTAAAACTTATCGAATGCGATCATGTATTGCGTACAAAGTTCATTTCGAACTTCATTCAAATGATAACACCATGAACACATCTTTTAAAAGGTGATCAGGAATACAGACTTCGGCAAATCACAATAATAGCTTAACATCGCGCCCCGATTTCCCCGAAAGATTAGGCAGAAGTTTACCTTTCAGTAGCTTCACTCATATTTTCTTACATACGATACCCCTTGGTAAGGCTGGTTGTCCGACTTTAAGACAAGTGCCTGATTTCAACCTGTAACGATTGTCAAAGTTCTACAAATGACAGCTGGGACATCAATTCGTCAAATATTACCAGGGTAAAAAAGTCCCAGAGATGCAGTTGCTCCAGCATTAGCAGCAGGTAGTTGAGAGGGCGCTCCTACAAATATTAGCGTACCCACCACGAGATCAGATTTGTATGAATAATTCAAGCCGCGCCCTCCAACAGTTTGTCTTGCGAGACGGCTGCAGCATTCGATAGCGCTTCAGCGCTGCGCCGCGTAGAGATTAGATCATGCAAAAATGTTCCACGTATTATAGCGGATGGTCGCTGCAAGCGCTGAATTGTAATGCGCTGCTTTGTATGGGTGATAACGTGCGCAGATAACGAACAAACTAAAAATCGCTCAGCAGATTTTATTGTCTTTTTGATCTTGGAAATTGCAGCCTGCTTATAGTTTCAGGCTTTACCACAACGTCTCTTTGGACAGTACGAAAGTATAATTTGGTTGTTTTAATGTGCTATTTACAAGACGTGAATGAACTTGTGCTGCCAGCTTTCTGGGCACTTCCCTTGACAGCGATGTGGAAGAATTTTTGGACGCTGTGTAATTTGATACTTTTCACTAGATAATCATAAATCCTGTAGCTGCTACACATCTAAGTGTGGTGTCTATAATACACCCAACTGTTATTATTTCCACAGCGTCTTTCTTTAATTAATGAAGGAATGTTAAAAACCGGTCCTGACAAATAGTGGAATTTAATTATGTCCGTTAGTATTTATACTGACGGAAGGTACGGTCCAGCCGGTAAAGGGAGATTGCGGAGGAAGTATCTGTCAGTGTCCGGTATCCGGAGCCGTGTCCGTACTTAGTCCGTATCAATGTAACAAAAACTAAAAGGCGTGCAAATAAAAAAAAAATAATTGCAACACAATGCAATTCAAGCGGCAATAGTAGCACCACTTTCGATTAGCAGCGCCGCTGCCGCCAATTTGTTTGCAAATACACAAAACGAAAAACAAACTAAGTAGGTACTACGAATAAAGCAGGTCGCAGTTCGATATTAGGGTAAGCGTAAAATTCCAGCGTTTCCAGTTTGGTGACGTCACCGCTGCATCGCCCACAGCCGCTGTGTTTATAAGTAGCGCTTTTGTTCAGCGGCTTTATTGTAATAATGGGAACTGTGTTAACAGTGTTTGTAACGTGCCTAGACTACATCTTCTATCCGGTTTTAGATCAGAAGATTTGTAAACTTCATATTTTTGATTTATTTGTATTTGTGAAAGGGACGTAATTTCAATAGGTATAATTACTTAGCCTCATCTGGAAAACGCAGCCATGACCAAACGCTTAATAGTTGGGACAAGGTTACTTGGAGATCGATGAAAATGAACTTTCAATGTTCATGGGCCCTGCACAATGTGTTAAATATAATATCAAGAAAGCAGGTGAACAATAACAAGGATTCATCTCGGCTCAATATACCGTAGCAAAAGCGAAACTGCTCTTTGTTTGCAATCCGTTGGCAGTTCTCCAATGTGGCGTTCAGTTGGTTTGATTTGTGGACTGTACTTCTTAAGATTGGCTGATTTTATCTATGTCTATAGTCACAACATATGTTTTGAATGACCAACACCAATGGTTTTTAGAAATTAGTTATTGTTTCCCATGTCGTCACTTCTTAGCAAATCACCACATTGGGCAAAAAGAAAACACAAAAATAAATAGTAATCAAATAGTCTTATAATCAGCCTACACAGTTCCACTGCTAGGACATAGAATTTTTGTTTCTAGAACATGCATAAGATGATGATGACGAGATGAAAACAGTAGGGTGGCTAAGTGGTGATGATCCCGACAAAGTGATGGAAAACATCGTGAGGAAACAATTTATATCAGCTCTAAAATAAGTATGTTTTCTTGACCTAAAACGAGACCTACGATTGAGGAACAGGAGCATTAGTAGGAGCAGGAGCAGGATCGACAGTAGGAACAAGAGTAGCAGGTGCAGCAGTGGTAGTGGCAGCGTCGTACCGCGCCCTGTAGTAGGCTCTGGCCAGTCTGGCGGTGACGGCGATGCCCTGCCACGTCTCCTCGTTGATCTGGTCCACGAACTGTGGAGGCACCAGGAAGCCGTACCCGTAGCCTGGCAGCTCCAGCGTGTACGAGAATGGAACACCAGTCACCTGCAGACAAGGTAGTAAGATTCTAGGCTGGCTATGGATCAAACTTTTACTGCTAAAGAGGAGTCTCGTTTAAAGGACACAAAATCGAGAATCAAGAAATTGTTCACTGTTGATATAAGACAGTAATCAGACAATCATGCCACGTGTAAGAGACGTCCTTATTTCCATCACAACAACAAACACACGCCATGTTGAATACGTGCCCAGAATGTGTGTCTACAGTGTATCAGCAGTAATCATTTTCCATCATAACGTTGTTATCAAAACCACAATAAATTCTGAGCGATAAGATTAGTTCGCTCGATTGCAGCAGATAGGCTTCGTCGTCGGCCTGTTGACCCGCCCGATCGAATATTCATCAAATATGAATACTGGATGAAATACTTTAAGTAGATTGTCAGGATCTAAACATGACGTGCTATAATGTTCCTAATTATTTTGAAGCATTTTCATTAAGCATAGTATCGCCAATAATATTTTTTATACCTATTAAGAAGTGAATGTGTAACTTACTATGGCCATGTTCAACAATGGATGTCTTGCGGCTGAAATGATGATGATGGTATATAAGTTGACTTACCTGGCCAAAATCCTGAGCACTACCAGAGGTACCATACAGCATCGTTGCACTGTTCCCTACGCGGTAGAAACCAGCCTGTGGCAGCTTCAGCGCGTCTATGGTAGCCCCCATAGCAGCTGCGACGTGGTGCAACTGAGCGGCGTTCGGAGGCAGGCTGTGGTCTCCGAACGCGTACAGCACCCAGTTCCCATGACTGTGGATGTCCATATATAACTGGATCCTGTCCACATACTCCTCGAGTACGTCTCTGATGTACCCGGTCTCCGGCTCCGAGAAGGGGCGGGTTCCAGGGTAGGTCATAGCGCAAGGGTTGGTTGAGACTCCAGTGGTATTGAATTGGACGTCAAAGTTCCTATTGCCGTCAACTCCCCAGCACTCCTGACTGAGTCCCGCGTTGACCGATCTTGTCTTACGCCAAAGACGAGTCTGAAAGGAATGAATTCCTTTTAAGTATTCTGAACCATACAGATGCGTGGTAATATTTATGGGTGTGACCACAGACCATCAACCTTCGGCATGGGATGAACATCGTAATCAAGAAAAAATAATCAGTTATCCCATATAAACTTCAATATCTACTCGACCCAAATGTATGATATTTTTTTAGGGATTACAAGATTGGTCCCATGGAGAAAGTGGTTCAGTATGATGGTACGTACTATGTCCTTAAATATGGCCACCATTCTGATACACGCTGTAAATAATCGTCACTTTTAAGATACGCGTGTTTAACTCACGGATTCATGAGAGAACTCGTATCCGTCGGGGTTGGCGAGAGGCATGATGATCCAGTCGACATCGGTGAGCAGGTCTCGGTCCTGGCTGCGCAGGTTCTCCACCAGGCGGTACACGGAGTACAGCGCCACCGGGGTGGTCACCCACTCGCGCGCGTGGATCATCGCGTTCATGAAGTAGATCGGCTTGCGAGGGTCCGCGAAGTTCGTCGTCGATATCTAGTACACATACATCACAGTCAAATGTAAGTCCACGATAGTGTTCATGTCACCAGTCATACTGTATGGATCAAAATTCTGGGATGTGAAGAAGATGGATGAAAAAAGGGTTACATGTTACGGAGATGAGAATGTTGAGATGAATGAGTGGAGTGACAAGAATGGATAAAGTTCCTTACTTTACTGACTACGTTTGAGGAAGTTTGAAAGAAGCGCCTGTTACAGAAAAACTGTAGGGTAATCATCTGGGTTGGTATGGCATGTATAAGATTCGACTAATCAATTAATAAGCACAGAGTTCAGAGAGCTTTCATTCAACGAAATTTAAAAGCAGTTGAATTACTAATCCGTACACGTGTCTTAGCTCAAAGCAATTAGCCGCAGAAGCTTTTGATTAATTAACTTCAATGAAAAGGATTAAAACATCAATGAATGGAGTTATTTTAAGCCGTTTTATTTAAATAGGCGTATAACTTGACCATTTGAACATTATGCCAAACATGAAATAGTCTACAGGAATCAATGGAACTGGAATGGAACTACTTACCTTTAAGTATTTGATATCCCGTTGTTCATAGCTCTTTCCAGCGTTGACTATAGTCACCAAGTCGGGGTACTGTGCCGCTATCCTCTCCATGTACGCGTCGATCTAGAAGATCAAAAAAAGATCAAAGAAAGATAAACACAATGTTATGTTTTGAAAGAAAACTGGACACACATTGGGCTTAAATTGAATGAAGTAACAAAAGTGAGCACTGTATGGTGTCGGACGTAAAGAATAGCACCATCCCATATCTCCCCGTGGGTGTCGTAATAGGCGACTAAGGGACTTGCCAGAGAATGGGCAGCAGCGTTCTCTGTGCTTTTGTAACAACCGTACTGCGATCGCCAACCCGCCTGCCAAGCGTGGTGATTATGGCAAAACCCCCCAAAATGTCAATGGCGACACTTGAGGGAGGCCTATGTCCAGCAGTGGACGTCTTTTTGGGCTGAAATGATGATGAACAAAAGTGAGAGGCCTAACGGTGTTAAAATTGATAAGCTTTTGGTTTCGGGATTTTTATTGGCATAGAACTGATTGACATTTAAGTTCGTTTTCATTTCTAATTACATCACCGAAACATTAGTTTTAATCATTTCTTGAACAGTGGAGAGGGTCGTTAACGTTAATTCAATAGTATACACATTATCAGACTATTATATTCTTCCAGGCACAAAAAGGCTTTCATCCTCTACACTTCTTAATAAAACCGCATCCGGTGAATAAGTCAAGTAACTATAGTAACCCAAAAAAAAATACCGTCAAACGTCCCAGTAACCATAGTTACCCAAACGATTAGTTCCGAAAAAACGCACTTACAAATGTTCCATGTCGTGCTGTATCTATGGTTTTGCCCTCTATATTATCTGTATTAAATTCCGCGTCGAACGCAAAAAGTACGAGCATCTCAGCCGTACAAAATTAAATGTCAAAAAAGTTTTAAAAGTCAGGTGTCAAATGTCACCGTATTTTCGTGGTGTGATTTATGTTCTCTGGTTTTAAAACGTGAATACTATTATATTTATAACCCAATGTTTATAGTGTTATATATCAAAATAAACTTCATTAATCAAGCTTTACGAATATCTAAGAATATCACGTTCGGGTTTACAAATACGCCTAAAATTTTCTCAGGTAAGTCAAACGTCCCGTGCGTAGGTAATTATGGGCCTCGATCATTATTTTTCAAAAACTTTGCAAAAATAGTTAAAATAGTGCTCGTATTATGAAAATTAGTTCAATTAAGTAATTATTAGTGTCTCCGCAATATAAAACAGTAAAAAAAATGAAATTTTAGTAATTTTTTTACGACAACACGACAAAATCAGTAGGTATCGAATCGATCAGAGCAGGGGTTGATTGGTTTGGTTTATTTGGCTACTAAGAAAGTGTCAAAGTAAGGACATATGGGTATTAAAACAAAGCTTATATAGTCTAGTTTAATTATAAATAGGTTTTATTGATACGAACTACAATTCTAATTGGAGAAACTGAAATTCAACACATATTCTCAACTTCACATTTTTTTCGAAATACTTATATCTAGTTGTCGTAATTAATTTTAACGTAGTTAGATTTTGTATAGTTTCAGCTATACACACGTATTTTTTTGTCTTGGTGTAGCTGCAATAGTTTACGAGATAATAAGCTTTAAGTGCGCCGTGGCACGGGTCGAAAAATTCCCGAGTTTAAAAAATGCGTAATGTACAAATAATGAGGCGTATTTTGTGGCCTTGGACGTTTCACCGGGCATGCATGTCAAATTGAACAAAAAGATATCTCAAAGCAAATTTTGGCAAGCTTTTAAATATCAGCTAAATAATTGCTAACTAGAATGTATCCATTTTGTGTTCAATCACACAAACATCAGATTACCTGCGATGCCTCATGTGGGAATACAGATAATATTTCACAGCTTTCATTTGTACCACAGTGTGTTGTGATTAGTCAAACGCCTCAGGCAACCACTTTCTAAATTATCCTAGTCTTACTTATACTTCAATTATTCGTAACCTGACGCGAAAACCTAACCCGGTCGCGGGTTCGGTTAGGAACTTGAAAAAAAAGAAAGTTCCTAACCTAACCCCCTTCCTAACCTGACTCGATTTATCGTTCCTAACGTAAGTATTTTAAATGCACCTTTCTTTCTGTTTCTAAACATCTCTATGGAACTAACATGTCCTAGAACCAAAAACCGGCCAATTGCGAGTAGGGTTTCACGAAAAGCCTTTTTTACTCCGAGAGTGTTGGTACACAAAATATATTAAAAGTGTTTATTAAAACGTAACAGCCACACGCGTCTATCTTCAAGGTTAAGCAGTGCTTCTGGTTCAGGTTATTATAGTTCCCTAGGCGCCTCTGAAAGTTCGCGTTCGGCGTTGGTCGTGGCTGTCATTTGTTGACTCTCGTTACAAGTAGTTACTGGGTTGTGGAGGTCAGATAGGCAGTTGCTCCATGTAAATACTTGTATTCAGCTTCATACGGTTAGACGGGAAGATGAACCTAGGTAGCATGAAGACTTAACTGAAAGCTGCGCTAAACTTCCGGGGTTTTCCGGAAAATGTATGACTTTACCCTATACTATCGCCACATCAACATGCTAATAGACAACAAGGTTGTATACCTCAGCATATCGCGGGTAATCCTGGAATATCAACCTCGGGCCTCGTCTACTTCTCCAAATGGCTACTTCTTGGTCGTGTTCCTCAAGGGCTCTGTAAAAGAAAGTTAATATTTAAGATCACTTTTTTTT